>JAJOZX010001126.1:470000-822500 GCA_023014485.1 Bathynomus jamesi | reverse complement strand
AGGAAACGAGAGGAAGAATTCCGCAAGTTTTTTGCAGTGCACGAAAATACCTCTTCCTTAGTGTACTGCTGCAATGTTGAGGGGCTAATCGAATCCTTGGGCCTGCCATATAACGCATCAGAATGGAGGCTATTTATAGACTCGTCTAAACGAAGTTTGAAAGCAGTACTTCTCAACATTGGGAATAGGGTTGCATCAGTCCCTGTAGCACATTCCGTACAACTTACTGAGAGCTACGATAACATGAACATTTTACTGGATGCTCTCGTATACGACCAACATAACTGGAGGATCTGTGGAGATTTGAAGGTAATACTAATATTATAAGTAAACTATTGCTATTGACTATATTGTTTTTCCAAAGGTTATTTGAGAGCGTATAAGAACACAACTTCCCCACAGAAGTGATACAGTCCAATGCATAGATTTTTTTATCTGATAGAACAAATTCTCTAAATTCTTTAAATATTTTCATTTTTTTTCAGATTGTGGCATTTGTATTGGGAATGCAAGGGGGATACACGAAATACCCATGTTTCCTCTGCAAATGGGATAGCCGAGCGGATGAGAAGCACTATGCACAGCGTGAATGGGCATCCAGAGAGAATTTTGAACCTGGGTCGCATAATGTCGTTTCAGTGCCCCTTGTACTACCAACAAAAATTTTGCTCCCACCACTTCATATTAAGCTGGGCTTAATGAAAAATTTCATCAAATCAATGAATAAGGAGGGTTCAGCATTCCGATATCTCGAGAGTAAATTTCCTCATATATCTGATGCTAAACTAAATACTGGGGTTTTTGATGGTCCTCAAATTCGAACTTTGATCAAGGATACTCAGTTCGAAAACGCAATGACTCCAACTGAGAAGAATGCCTGGCAGGCATTCAAATCAGTTGTCACTGATTTTCTTGGCAAGCGTAGAAGTCCAGAATACGAGTCCGTTGTCGAAAACTTGATGGAGGCTTTCAAAGCTCATGGGTCGCGCATGTCCATAAAAATGCACTTTTTGTGGTCCCACTTGGACTATTTTCCTGAAAATTGCGGGGATTATAGTGAGGAACAGGGTGAACGATTTCACCAAGATATCAAAATAATGGAAGAGAGGTACCAGGGAAACTGGGATATCAATATGCTGGCGGACTATTGCTGGTGTTTGAAGCGAGACGTGCCCGAAGAAAAACACAGACGGAAAGCCAAAAAAACTTCATTCCTTCCTCAATAAACTTTTTTCCATATTCATTGTATGAATAAAAGTATTTATTCACACAATGTTTTCATTTTTCACGAGTGTTCTTATAATATTACTCGTATCTACAGTGTTTAAGCTAAAAAAATCAATAAATTTGGGGATAAAATTGGACTTATAATAAATGGCCAATAGAGAAAAAACCTGACCTGATTGAGGAAAACCAATGTCATTTTCGAATTCAGCATGGTCGAATTATATAATATGAGTTGAAAAAACCCTCACAGCAGACAAAAAAATTTCATATGCATACCAGTGTAATCAATAGGAACGATTTTTAAAACTCGGATAAAAACAAAAATCCAAAGAGTTTGTTTAGTTGTTAAACCCCTTAACGACGGGAAGCCATTATATTGGCGTGAGGCTTTCAGTGCTCATATGACGGGCATGCCACCCCCGTTGTTAAGGGGTTAATATTTAATGGCCCTGTCAGTCAACGTTTTTCACTTAAAAATGTCAATTGAAATTTGAAATAAAAACTAAACTCATTTTTCTGATGAGAAAACTGTGTATCAAAATTAGATACTTTTTATGGGGTAACTTTAGACAAATATTAAATAATAAGAAAAAATTAAGTAAAAAGGTTTTAATTATATAAATAATATATTGTAGTACAAGGACAAAACCTGTTAAAAAAACTTGACATAGTGTTGCTCTGTTATGCAACTTAAATTACATTTATTTTTGTTAAGAAGATCAGTAAGGACGACCACCGATTTTCACTTTATTTCGCCGGTTTATAATTACATTTCTTTGACCTTTACTTGGCATTGAAAGACTATGCCCGCTTTCAAATCTAAATTGTATATAAAGTTGAACCGAAAAGGCTTTGGTGTCAGTTCAGTTTAATATCGTCGTAAATTTACTTGCAGTTTAGTTGAAATAAATTTCGGTCACAATGACTTTCAAAGTGAGTGAAAATTTTCAATTTTCTTTGATATAAATTCATCTGTTTTATATACGTTTAATACACAAATGGTTTGAAGAGTTTCTCATCGGATAAAATTTTTTATTTTTATGTAGACAGATTTCTCAGATGACGAATTCAGAGAAGAAATAAAGATATTAAGTGTATTAAGAGAGATTAAGTTCATTAAGAGAGATTACGCTTCATAATTACATTAACTATTTGGTATTTTCAGTGGATTCTTCTCATCACTCTCTTCTCTTTGACTCTCGCTCGACCAGAGGGGAAAGAGGTGAGTAAAACATGTGTACAGTTTTCAAACGTATTCATCGACATCCAAATGTGGGGTAAACTCCATATTTCTTGAATATCCTTAATGAATGCTCATACTTATAATTTTTAGCCATACTTATGGTTAATTTTTCGTCATACTTATGGTTAATTTTTAGCTATACTTTGAGTTAATGAAATAGTTTTGGTAAATCTGAGATTGTGGGCATTGATAATCATTTATTTGGTGTAAATTTTGGTTTCAAACTTTAGTCCCACAAAGAGCACCATCGAGGCAGTGATGAACACCATTACGGACACAGTGGTGAGGACAGCTACGAGTTCCATTATAAAGTTAAAGACGAATTGAAGGAGCTTGACTTCGGCCATCAAGAAAAGAAAAGCAAAGACAAAGTAGAAGGTTACTTCTACGTCCTCCTTCCCGACACTCGTTTACAGAAGGTGAAGTACTACGTTGAAGGAGATTCAGGATTCGTTGCTGATGTCACTTACGAAGGAAGCGCTGAATATGATAAAGGTGGATATGGACACTCGAAAAAGCATTCGGAAAAAAAAATCAAAGGAACAACACCATTAACAAATGATTCAAAATTATTTACAACATGATTAAAATCTAATTCTAAATGATGAGATTAAAAAAATAAACCTTTTTCCCGCTTAGATTTAAGTGCAACTATTTTACTGTTTTCATCTTTAAGAGATGTTGTATTAATGACCTCAAACTGTTGTTTTTATTATTGTATTAATAATAAAATGTTTTTAACTGCTATATATTTTACCGTTATAGTGCCGTATTTTAGTATTATGTCGTGGGCATGTTTTGAAATAAATAATTTAGACTTTAAGCATGTTTTCTCTATTCCATATTTTTTATAATGTCAAAAATAGGGAAGAATTTTAATGATCAACCATTTTTAATGAAAAATAACACCAGCAATTACTATCATTAATTTGAAAGGTTTACCAGATGGCAGCACAAATATAATGTGTCTTATATATTCCCTCTCCCTGTCTCTCTCTCTCTCTTCTCTTATGAGGGTTTGAATGACGGTTCAAGATCGATATATACTGTGCATATATATATATATATATATATATGTATTTTAACCTTGCAGATGTTTCGCGCGTCGGTTTCTCTTCACACTGAGGTCAGGTTGGTAGCCTCATCTCTTGATCTGACTTGTTGTAAGAGAGAGTTACTATCCTGAGCTCTCCACCTCACATAGCCGGACACACCCGGCTTATCCGGGACCACCCTGAGATACGGAATTTTTAACATTTACTTACTCAAAGCCAAGATATGTACAGTTAATCCAGTTAAAATGACATGAAATAATGGAATGTAATGAAATAAAACTGAAATGAGGTGAAATAGTTTTCATTCCACAGATAGAAAACTTTTGTGTGTCCACTTCACGACAAAAGAGACAGACACCGAAGAATCTATTTCAAGCGATTAATATACTGTGGGTGTTTTTATATCTTTGGCTGAGTAAATCATCGGATGAAATCTCATGCGATCGTCAATTGTTATGGTTGGGTGATGGGATCGAGCGTTGGTCCATCGCTTCGTTAGACGTTTTATTTTCCCATTTTTGTGAATTTTGTAATGTCTAATGCATTAGACATTTCACATTAGTTAAACATTTGGTTAGACATTTCAGTAAATCAACTGAAATGTCTAATAAATTGTCACAATTTTTTAAACAATTGAAAAAATTAATCTCAAATGTTTACTGAAATGTTCAATGAATTGTCAACAATGAAATGCCTAATGCATGAAAGTTTAATCTTAAAATTAATCTTAAAATTTTCACTGTATCCCTATTGGTACTTGTAGGTTATCTCCCCCCTACCAATTTTGACAATATTTTCGTTAAAACTAACGAAAATATCACAACTTAACCTAACCAATTATCAAGGGCATACAGTTGATCTATTACTAATTATAACATTGTTTGTTTCTGGAATAGTATTTACTATTTACTAATAGATCAACTGTACGCCCTTGATAATTGGTTAGGTTAAGTCGTGATATTTTCGTTAGTTTTAACGAAAATATTCTGTCAAAATTGGTGGGGGGAGATAACCTACAAGTACCTCCCTATTAAATAACTTCTTGTAATTTACATTATCAAAGCCACTTACCAATTTTTAAGTACTTGAATTAGTTTTCCTATAAGTCAACGTTTTTCCAGTGAATACATATCTAGCTCAAGTAATTTTTCCTCAGATATTTTACTTTTCAGTGCTGGATTCATTCTGATTGCTTTTCTCAAGTATAAGCTCTCTAATTTAGAGATTAAATCTGAGATAGGCCTACTGCATATCAAGCGGCCTAGGTCTAAGACTAAGCTCAGGGTTACAGTCTGGGGGATCACCTGAAGATCAGGGTCCTCAACCTTCTTTAGTTAGCCTTATAAGGCTAACTAACGAAAGTATCACGACCTAACCTAATCAATCGTTAGGTCAACTGTACGCCCTTGACGATTGGTTAGGTTAAGTCGTGGTATTTTCGTTAGTTAGCCTTATAAAGCTAACTAAAGAAGGTTTGGGGCCCTGATCTTCAGGTGATCCCAGTTTGGTTCCTAATCTTGAAAGACTTTACTAGTCAAAGCCTAGCCAAATAAATAAAATTAATAAATGCCTAAAAGACACTTAGAAGACCAAAGCCTACTTGAAATTAATTAATAAATGCCTAAAAGACACTTAGAAGACCAAAGTCTGCTTAAAATTAATTAATGAATGCCTAAAAGACACTTAGAAGACCGGGACCTTTTCCAGTTTGTGTACCGTTTTTCATATAATTTATTTTTGAGAATATTTTTGTTAAAACTAACGAAAATCTCACGACTTAACCTAACCAATTATCAAGAGCGTACAGTTGATCTATTAGTAAATAGTAAATACTATTCCAGAAACAAACAATGTTATAATTAATAATAGATCAACTGTACGCCCTTGATAATTGGTTAGGTTAAGTCGTGATATTTTCGTTAGTTTTAACAAAAATATTCCCAAAAATAAATTATATGAAAAACGGTACACAAACTGGAAAAGGTCCGAAGACCGAAGCCTACTTGAAATTAATTAATAAATACACAAATATAATAATTGTTTTCTCTTTTCGAAATAGCCTATAAATATGAACCCTAAATAAACTGCGTCACAATTTCAAATTATATTTAACCACATTGCGCATGCGTCTATACAAATGAATTGTTTACTTTATACGTCTTTAAGTATTTGAAATATTTAGCACCGTTTTCAAATATTTGAAATATCTAGTAAACATTTCAAGATAACTATATCTCATTTCAGAAAGCATAATTCATTATTAAATATCGAGTAAACGTTTCATATACATAACCAAACGTCTAGTACCATTTAGAGTGATGTCAGTGATTTAAACGGGGTGATCGGATTAACTTGAAGACGTTGGTCGGGTAAGGAAAGGTTTGAAATTATCGTTGATTTTGGAATTGGAAACGCTGCAAAAAATAAGGGGCCCCACACCCCCTACGGTCGTAGTAAGAAACTACAGAATTTGGAAGCTTTGTCACAGACCTTAAGGGACAGACCTTAGAGGATGTTAAGACCAGAATGAACGAAGATTAACAAATTCCGTCATAATCATGGGACATCATAAATAGGCGGACGTTTTACACCTCCAGGAATTGACATACAGGCTGATTCATTCGCTGGTAGCCCCAGAGTATCATATTAGCGATACTCTGGGGCTACCAGCGAGTGAATCACCCTGTATATTTTGTGATATTATATAAATTTTCGTAAAAGTTGAGTTGATGAGTTGATGAGTTGATAGTTTGGGATGGGGAATGTTGTTCATATACTTTAAACTTTTGTAAATATGAGGTCGCAAGCTATACGTCCATACGATTTGGAGCAACGAATAATCGCACAAATTAAGATGAAGAGAGCAGGAAATGCCGAGGTTCTATTGTTACGTGATCAAGAGAATTTCTCTTAGACGACAAATTATAAAATTAAATCTTAGGCTGGATTTCAACAATGATGAAGTTGTTTGAAGATGAAAATGAAAATTTTATACGAGGGTAGTTTCCATACAACAGTTGATACTAATATAAAAACTAATACTAAAATTAGAAATGAAAATTAAGTGTCGCTGTTAAGCAGAGATTCAGACAAACATTTTCATACCTTACTTTATCGTATAGTTTAGGAGACATACGAAAGGACTGACGAATGACATGAATAAATGGATTGTCTTACTTTACATTAAAGTGTACTAAACATTGTGATTAGCAAACACTAACGAAGCTGAACATCTTGGAAGTAACTTCTGCAGCGCTTTAATAAGGTCAATTTATGGTTCTGCCGAAATCCCTTTTCAATATATACAAAACTGCCTGACTATTAGTATTAGTACAAAAAGTACGAAGAAGAGAGTTTTTAGTTCCATTTGATGTTCCTTATAATCATATTTAGTTCAGCACAGAAACTTCGATATTCTTTTCTTATGTTCGAGTCATCACTCCAGGAGCTGATGATAATTTGACACAACTGTTTAAATTCTTGTGCTTTATTGGTTCATATTTAAGTATATTATCTGACTAGTTTGAGCTCAGGTGATGGAAATGTATAAACTCATTTTTGTAACATTGGAATTAATATCATGGTTCTGCGACTAGAATTTGCAAATTTTTATAAGATTATCCATACTTTTAGCCGAATGCCTATTGTCAGCACTGGTTCGCCTTTCATTTTGAAAATAATAGCTGAGTGATTTGAGTTTTGGATTGGAAATGATACTTTATATGTAGAGAAGAACCTGTCTTTAACTATTTAATCAAACTCTTAACTTCAGGAACTGAAGTCCAAATATTTTTCATGGACCCTCCCAAGGATATTCCATTGCAACCTACCCACATTTCAGTAGCGTGTTTTCCACAACATTGCAATTTCTTCCTATCCGACACTCCATCAATTGTTAATGGGAAGGTATTCTTGGCATCCGTTTCTTTCTTAACAAATTTAAAAAAGAAATTATTATTATTATTATTATTATTATTATTATTATATAAGTTAGCTTTATGTACTGTTAAGGCTCGAATATAATCATCTTCCTGCTTACACCGCATTATGGCTGTTTTGTACTGAGCCCTACGTCTACTTATTTTCATGTAAATTGGTACTATTGCATATGCCATACATCGTAAGCATCTTAAGATTCCAGTATCAAGGAAGCAATAAAATCATTCTATCCAGAAATAATTTTAGTATGACAATTGTAAGGTTTAATTACACTGTAAAAGGTGTACAATTTAGGGTGGATCACTTTTCACTTTTTTTAAAAAATTGTAGCTGGTCAAAGTTTTTCCCATGATTTGGTTCAGTGGAAGTACACTGACACCATTTTTACCAAAATCGATCAATATTTAGGGGTCGCGCATCGACCTTGAAAATTTCAATTTTGGAAATTTGGCCAAATTGACAATTTTTTACTGAATAAAGATAAATCATCAAATGACCATATTTTCTGAATCCTCTCAGTGAAAGAAATCCTCTCAGATACTTACCAAGTTCATAGGATAAGTGGTTTATAAGTTATACTCACCTTGAGATAGCATTAAAATTTAAAATACCGTATTTGTCCCCGTAACTCCATATGCTGTCTGCCATTGTCTGCTTTTTAGGATAAGATAAAACGAATAAGGAAAGATCAAATGTATTTTGTATTAAAACGGTTTACCGATATCACTAAAGGCACTTACTCCGGTGCCCCTAACTAGGTTCAAAAACTGTATGAATCGTGGTTAGAACACATGTCATCTTAAGGCGTGCGCCATGTACTCTCTCTGCTAACTCCCTTTCCCTCTGCGCTACGTCATCTTGGCAAGTGACGACTTCTTGAAGTCACCGAGTTCTTTCCGGCTCTTTTCCACGAGGTGAAGAAGACCCTGCAGCTGTGACTCGTCTTTTGTGACAGTGTTCGCGTAATCTTCTATCAGTTTTATCCTCTCTCTGCCACGTCGTTGGTAACTTTCAGATGCGAGATGACATTCTTCAGATCACAGTAGTTCTTATCTTGATCCCACTTATTCACCGGCAGAGTGAGCCACGTAGATGCGCACACCTGCAGGCCTGTGAACACGAACCACGATGACTCATCGATCAGGTCCGGAAGGCGCGTCGTGTCATCAACCGAGACGTTGTCATACGTGAAGTCCTCGGGCACAGCGAGGCGGCACAGCTTCTTTGCCATCTCGTGCTTCACAGTGTCTTCCACTTTGTCACTGCAGAGGGCGAAAACGACGGTCTGAGGCCTCAGATACCACAAGTGCCGCCTGATCACTGCCAGTGAAGCCTCTGCAATCTCGCGATCCACAGCCCTGTACTGCAGAAGACGCTGGTACAACACAAGGTCATTCAGCGGGGCTTCAGCTGCGACAGGAGCCGCCAGCCAGGCAGGTGCGTAGAGGAGTGCAGTAAATAGTACCACTCTCTGAAGTTTCTGTACCAGCTCGTCGTCGAACTCCAGCTGACCGCTGAACATCAGGAGCTTCGTGTAGTAGATGATCTGAAACGAATACGCACTGTGATGTATAAATACCGATACCACTCCATATAAGTTTGTTTAATGGTAAATTATTTATCTTATTTTTTTCTGGTAGGGACTTCAAATGGCTGTTTGTAGAAGGCAATACAATATTTAACTTCTAATTCAAAATACCAACCTTGGCCATCCACCTCGCATGATGGTAGGCTCCTGGGCGCATGAAGTGTGTGCCACGACGTGGCTGGGCCCCGAGTACCAGGAGTGTAATCTCCGCCACTTCTCGGTAGTCTTCTCTGACAAGACCAGAAGCGGTGCCGAGGAACTTGACTGCCTCATCTCGGAGCTCCATCAGCCACGTCACCTCCGCCAAATGCTCGATCTCCAGCTCGCGATAAGTCGAGAGGTCGAGCTTGTCCCACCTGAAAGGGGAGTTATGAAAATATTGCATGAAAACAACTGAAGTTTCCCTTTTCGACTGCTATTAACATCATTAGTAGAAGGACGCTGATATCTCAATTGCTCTGAAGGCAAAAAATCATTGGAGAAAACAAATGCGCCTTAGACTTGAAATTCACCTTCTCCTCAGATACTGGAACAAAGGTTATGAGCTCCATAACGTGATGGCGACAGCCCAGCTGGAAGAGTGGTTTACCAAGCATGTTCTCCAGCCGGACCACCGCACCCTGCACCCTCCCCGTATTGGAGGAAGTTGTGTTGAAGCACAGTCCAATCACGTTGTTCTCACATCCCCAGTCTTTGAGAGCACGAAAGGTCGCCTGGGCCTGGGACAGACCGGTGCCGTCAGCAACAGTCGGAACGGCCAGCAACTTTCCTTCTGTGCATTGGGGAGCTCCGGAGATGAGAATCGCCTGGCGGTGCTCCAATGATCCAAGAGAGTCCTGAAACGTATGTCATACATGCCAATCCATTATCGTCCACTGGAATATGTCAATCCACTGTCGTCACTGGAACATGTTAATTCACTGTCGTCCACGGTGAGGGCAAAACTGACCTTGATTACTTTACCGTCCCAGTGGACGACAGCATGCCTCGGAGATACGAAGGATTTCTGCACAGCTGTCGACACTTCACAACGATGTGCCACTCTTCCACGGCGAGACGTGTCCTTCGAGATACTGAATTTGTCCAGGTCTGCGGGCGGATCTGCCAAACGTAGGACTGCTGCCACGACACTTGCCACCTATGTGCGAAATTGAAAGGAAATTGACAAGGATGCGTATGGTTTTTATGTGACAAAATAATCACTAAATTTTCCGTCGTTACGTCTATTATATCTTTGTCAAGGAAAGATCATTACTGATATATACACACCTGATTATTGGACATCCGGAAGCGATCAGCCACTTCAATAACAGCCGGTGCATTGAGGATGCGGTGAGGAAGGCTGATTGATACAGTTGATTCTCTCGGCTGTCGGTATGGTGGTTCTAGCTGTGATTTGGAGTTGCTCGATGATCTACTTTCTATAGATTCATCGTCGCTCTCAGCTTCGGTTCCTAATTTCGTTTTTGAGGTGCCTGGCTCATCACGAGATTGTTGTCTTGAGAGTTGCCGTTTTCTCTTGACAACGAACACTTTATCATTCCCACTCATTGTTGCCTGGCGCAGGCCCCGTTGATCCTCATAAAATTGAATATCTTCTTGTTTGTTGTTATCTGAGAGCAGTCGACTTTTCTGTATCTCTTCAATAGCATCGGGAGCTCCGATGTCCCAGAGCTTGTTCAGATTTTCTGAAAACTTCTCCCTGCCTTTTCCCGCGTCACTGTCTCTCATCTTGCTCTTCTGCAGCGAGCGCCACTCTTCCCACAGTAACTCCAGTTTTCTTTCGCAGTTACGCCTCGTGATCGTCTTTATACGTGCCATGTTCCAAAATGCCAGAACATTGGCCACCGTGTCTTTTAAGGCGGCCTTCCTGTCAGTAGTTTCCTGCTTGGCATAGAAGAAGTACTGGAGAACTTGATGGGTGGTTGGCAATTTGGCACCACCGATCGAGGAAGATGGCTGACCAATTAAGAAGACGTCCGTGGCTGACCTTAGAGAAGGTGGTGCTGTTGTTGCTGCTTTCTCTTTTCCAGAATAAGTAACTTTCAGAGTCTTCCCACTCCTGGTTGTTAACAGTTTATCCATTGTACTAAAGTCTAGACTTATCAAACAAGAATCAATTGACACAGTTGATCTGTAAAAAGCAAACTGTGATTAGTAAAAATATTGGTTATAGACATAGCGTGTGTGCAGAGCTGGGCAGTATTTAAATACATTTGTATTTAAATACGTATTTAAATACATTTGTGCATTTAAAACTGTATTTATAAATACATTGTTTTTCATGTATTTAAATACTTTAATGAGTATTTAATTACAATGTATTTAAATACTCAAAATATAAAAATGTAAATACTTTTACTGGTTTAATACACGTTCTGTACTAGCACAGTACGACGCGTCGACAGTGTAGTACAGCATGGTTCATGTTTCAACGTGTCAGTTCAATCAGTTGTGTGCCACTCTTAGTCGAAAGCGGTTGATTTCTTTATCGTGTGCGTGTCATGGCTTCAACAAGCAAATCTGGTGAATCAAACAGTGATATATCTGCAGATAACAATTTAGTGCACCCTCTGTTTGATGGAAAATACTTTAAAATTAAATCTAAAGACGGTAATAAGGTAAAGTGCACCTGCTTGGTGCGTAAACACGAAGTCTCTGCTGCAAGCAATGCTACAACGAATCTGTACACTCATCCTTTATCAAACATTTTATATTGTTGTTACTCATGAATTAGTGAATGCATATGTTAAAATTTGTATGTATTTAAAATGTATTTACAAATGTATTTAAATACAATTGATGTATTTTGTATTTAGTATCTAAATACATTCGTAAAATGTATTTAGTATTTAGTATTTAAATACATTTCTCCCATGTATTTAGTATTTAGTATTTAAATACATTCAATGTATTTATTGCCCAGCTCTGCGTGTGTGTGTAATTGTGATTTTAGGATGCGCCAGCTACTGATGCTATGATTACGTCCATAACGGGGGACAAATACGGTATTTTAAATTTTAATGTTATTTCTAGGTGAGTGTAACTTCTAAACCACTTGTCCGATCAACTTGGTAAGTATCTGAGAGGATTTCTTTCACTGAGAGGATTCAGAAAATATGGTCATTTGATGATTTATCTTTATTAAGTAAAAAATTGTCAATTTGGCCAAATTTCCAAAATTGAAATTTTCAAGGTCAATGCGCGACCCCTACATATTGATCGATTTTGGTAAAAATGGTGTCAGTGTACTTCCACTGAACCAATTCATGGGAAAAACTTTGACCAGCTACAATTTTTAAAAAAAGTGAAAAGTGATCCACCCTAGTGTACATTTCACCTTATTCCAAATCGAAGCGTATATCTGACATTAAATATACTTTCGAATTATGAAGTATTTGAAACGTATACGGGAAGTACCGGAGTTCCGAACGTAACCAAATACCCGAGAATATACTTGAGATTAAATATACTTTCCGAGTACGTATGTTACATGTAGTACGTAGAAAGCACAATGCAACGTAAAAAACACTAAAAATGTATAAAACACAAATTAAATTTATTACGGATTCAGACCCATTCCAACACGCCACAAGAAGCCTAACCAAATTCTCTGAAATTTAATTTATATAATAGAATTTCTTTATTAATTGCAATATCTTCATTTACACACATTATATATAAGGAAACAAATATAAAGAATTTTTCCACTTACCAGATTCGCATCAACGACAACGAGAGCCCCCACGCAATGTAGGAGTATCTTCATCAGAATCAGAGGTCTTCAGCTCACTACTACAAGGAACAGTATTAGCTTCACTACTCTTCATAATCATGCTAACTGACGTAGATGAGGACGTTACCAGAGACAGCACAGTAACATCCTTTGCCGATGACACAAAGATCAGTAGAAAAATAAGAAACCCAGAAGATATAGAATCTCTACAAACCGACATGAACAGAATCTACAAGTGGACGGAAGACAACAATATGAAGTTTAACACTGAGAAATTTCAGCTGTTACGGTACGGAAAAAGAGAGGACCTAAAATCCGTGGAATATTATACCCGAAGTGGACAGGAAATTCAGAGAAATTCTAAAACAAAAGATTTAGGGGTTGTAATGACAGATGATGCGAAATTTGAAACGCAAAATAAGATAGTAGAAAACAGAGCAAAGAGAATAACTGAGCAGATACTGAGAACCTTTAAACGAAGGGATAGGAATATAATAATTCCTCTACTGAAAACACTGATTATACCCAAATTGTAATACTGCTCGGTCCTAACATGCCCATATAAAAAAAGAAGGCATTAGGCAGCTAGAAGGGATTCAGAAAAGCTTCACAGCAACTAAATTACTGGGAAAGGTTACGCGAATTAAACCTATATTCACTGGAAAGGAGAAGAGAGAGATACACCATTATTTACACTTGGAAAATAATGGAGAAACTAGTCCCTAATCTTACTCTGAACCCTGTAACTCCCCAAACAACAGTGGAAAGTAGATAAGGAAGACTGTGTTATGTTCCCAAATTAAAGGCTGGACAGGGAAGTTGGGAACATCCTTAACCCTGAAAGAAAATATTTTTGTTGTGAAAGGACCAAAAATGTTTAATCAGCTGTCCAAAGACCTAAAGAAGATTAGACGCCTGGCTCAGAACAATCCCCGATGAGCAGGGCGTAACTGGCTATGTGAGGTGGAGAGTACAATAAACTAACTCTCTACTTCACCAGGTCAACTCGAGAGGAGTGGCAACAAGCTTGACCTTCGTTCGTGAAATGAGGAATCATCGCACGGGACATTTGAAAGGTTGAAAAGTGATATAATATATATATATATATATATATATATATATACTAAAGAAACCTGTGTATACAGGCAGTCCTCTATTTACGAACAGGTTATGTTCCTGGACCTTGTTTGTAAGTTGATGACTTGTTCGTAAGTCCAAATTTACTCTTGTAAATCCCAGAAAATTTGTTATGTACAGTATGTATTGTCAAATATGAATTATTAAAGAATATACAGTATATGTATTGCAGTAATAAATAAATTCGCTCTTTGTCCTTTAATATTGTCCCAACAGTTGACCGATTAACACCAAGAGAACGGGCAATGTCAACCATCTTCTCACTTTTCACACTGCCGCCTTGCGTGCTTAGTTTGTACTTGAAGTTTGAAATTGCGACTGAACAATAAATGGAGTTACGCCAGAATATTCGTATCTCTGAAAGTTCGTAACTCGAATGTTCGTAAGTAGAGGACTATATTACTTAAGGTGTCTTCGAACCACGGTTTAGGACCGACGTTCTTTCGATCCCTCTGCAGCATCTCATTTCATTTGAGGGATTCAATCGAAGAGACAATTGGTTTTCACTCTCCTCCTATATTCGTAGCTAGCTACGCATGACTGGTCATTAACTTTACACATGAACCTGTCTTGTTTGTTCTTGAACGTTTTAGATTGTTGTGGTGGAAGTTGTTCAGTTCTTTGGGCAATTTAGGGTGTTTCACATTTCAAGATTTTTTAAAAACTCATGGAGCATAGTTCGTATATTGTGGAAAATACTGCATTGATCATAAATATAGCAAAATGAATTAGATTGGCAATTATTTCGGGTCCCCGAAACCCTCCTCAAAGACGGACTCTCCTTTTGTACTGCAAATCCCCTACTTTTCATCATGAAAATGCTTGTAACTCCTACATTTCTAATCCGATCTTTATGAATTTGGTATCAAATTGTAGAGGAGATCAATATGCATCTAAACAATACTTAATAATGTGGTTTAGTGAATGTTTGGGTAGTTCCACTCAGTTTTGTTTTTCCTGATTTCCTTACATGATTTTTTTCATAAAACTTTGATTTTATCGAAGGTAAATTAACTGACATCCTTTAACCGCTGCGAATAAATGTAATAAGTCAATTTTGGTGTGACCTCCACCCATAGAGCATCATCCCAGATTAGCTCTGCGGCGATGGGCTTTGAACCGATAAGTTAAGTGGAAAGCAATGGCATTCATTCCTTCAACTAATCAATTCAAAGTGGGAGCAACCTTGCTGATGCAGCATGGAAAAATTCGATCCAGTACGATGGTTTGGATAACAACTGGCTTGAGAACAAGAGTAACATGCATAGACACAGTAGGTTTCAGCTGCACCACCAAAGCCTCATCGTTTTTTCTTATTTTGGCAGAAATTTATGAAACCAAAAGGTTACATGTGAAAAGTGAAAATAAAAAACACCACACTACATTAATTTTATCCTTAATTTTATCTCTTACTACAGATCAGTTTACTCAAAGTTTCTTTCTTGAATTCTGGTAGCACATTTCTGTTTCTTTCAACAACTTGTAGCAGTTCCTGAAATTCATCCTCTTCTTTGCAGTTTCCAAAATAGTCTTCTACAAGTTTGACGCCTCTTTCGGCTGTATCATTAACTACTCTCGCTGAAGTTAAGATTTTCTTCATTCTTTGATAGTCGCCGTCACTCTCCCATGACATGGAGACTTCTTTTAGCCATTCTCCAGATGAATTCAGCTTCTTGAAAATATACCAAGAGTTTGGCCCAATAAGATGCTGAATTCTTGTGCCTTGTTTCAGGTGGGGAAAGACTGGCTGCCCTTTGTTAAATTTTTCTGGTTGGTCGTAACGTAGAAGTTCTTTGGCCATGTTGCTTTTTTCAACATGTGATAGAGCAAGGACAGACAGTTCCTCCGTCAAGTACCAATAATATCCATTTAATACTTTCAAAGCTGATTCAGCAGTATGAATGCCGATCTGCTTGTACCTGACTAGCTCATTATAAAATGTAAGGTCATTAACAGGTGCATTTGCCGCACTTGTGCAAGAGAGCCAGTATTTGCTATAAACAAGGGTCTAAATAAGCATATTTTACGAGGCTTTTCATTCATTGAGTCTTCGAACCCGACTTGATCCGAAAATGCGTACATTTTATTGGCGTATATGATAGTTGACATTCAGCGGACATGATGGAATGCTCCAGGTCGGAGCCAATGAACACTCCGCTGCGGAACTTCACCAAGGAGCATCAGAGTGGTTTCTACAACCTCTCTATAATCATCTCTAGGAAAAGCTTTATCATCTTTGAGGATATCTTTCATAAAATTTATTGAAATATCTTTCAATTCAAGAAGATATCGTTCTTTGATTACGAGTTTCTTATATGGGAGATTGGTATTAATCTTATCCCACATATTTTCTTTGAAGTTCTTAAAGTTTTCATTTTCCGGAGAAATGGTCTTCCCAAATATTTTGGTAAAGACTGCGAACAAAAATCTTTCAGCCATATGGTGGCGGTAGGCTAGCCAGAGTAACTTTTTGTCCAGAAGATCTTCTAACATCTTGCAGGAGCCTCTTATCTACCCAGAATTTGAGGCGGTTGTATCAAATACCATCCCATAAATGTTTTACTCCAATTTCCAGTTTTTAATGGAGTTAAAAACCGCAGATGTTTGAGTTGAGCCAGTAGAGTCAGCTGTTTTTGGCGCAGATAATAACTTTTCCGAATTATCACCTGATATCAGAATCGCTAGTCTATCATGCTTTCCACCTGAGACATTTAGAAAGAGTTTGCTGTCCCAATGGATTAAACAATATACAGGTGGAACAAAATCAGCTTTGATGGCCTCAAATGTTATTTTTCTTGACTTTCTTGCAGCTCTGAGGGATGTGCTTCGTGATACTGCCATCTGATCTATATTTTTACCGCATTCAGCTGCCACCACAGAAGCAAAAACGGTTCGATGTCCATGCGTTAGTTTCAAGCGATCAGCTGTGTTAGACACCACTTCTGATTTGAATATGTTAACTATTCCCGAAGGTCCAGCGTTTACGATAAATTCGTCAACGTCGGTTGATTCAGCACTGGAACTTTCTGATGTGTTGACCATAGATGTTTTTTTTTCTTTCAAAGATTGTCTCTCCAATTCTTTCTCTGCTCTTATTTTCCCGGATTGCATTCTCTCTGTTTTCCTCACAAACTTAGCACTATAGATTTTATCTTTTGAGCCTAGACAATATTTTCGAGGACCTCTTTGATCTTCCAAAAACTTTATATCTGCCATTTTATCTGTCGTTCACCTCATTCTGTCCTTCTGAATTATTTCTACTGCATCTTGGCTTGCTATGTCAAAAAGCTTATTCATGCAATCCAAAGGGCCTCTTTCTGCGACTCAAAGTTCTTTCTTCCTTTATTCTTGAAGAGAGATTCATGCTGTTTTATGAGATCAAGCAACATCTTTCTTGGAGTGCTATGCTTGACAACTCTTTTGCAGGAATTGTAGCCATGTCCCATACAGTCTTTACTTTCTTCAAAACTGCCAAAATATTTTCTTCCTTTGATACGTTAGCAGTATTCATTTGGGCTCTTCTCAAAAAATAAAAATGCTTAATAACATCTCCATTTGTTGGGAGCATTCAATAATAATATCATCTTTTAACATGCACAATAGAGAATCATATGAACTTAGATCTTTTCCTAAAACAGGCTTATGCTTAGACATATTACACAATTTTTTTAGTTTCATAAACTGAACAAAGTCTGAAAAAAATATCAAAACATTAGCTCTCTGTGAATTGAGTTGTACACATCAAAGGATAAAAGAAAAGGTAGCAGAAAATGAAAATAGAATTACTTCTGTAGCGAATGCACTACCAGTTGATTATACACTAGGCAACAAAGATTTTGTTACAGAAGACCAAATAGGTGCTCCTAGCTAATTTCGGTATGCTGATTTCAAATCTATAATTAGATTTTTTCTATCACGTCTAGATTTTGTGTAAAATGCAAATCACTTTTAGTAAAATTTTCTACCACGTCCAGATTTTGGTTTTAATCGGCTTAATGCCAGTAATATGAAACTTGCTTTTCAAGGTTAAAGCAATTTTTTTGGCCAACTATATACAAATTCGAACAATTTTGATAAAAAATTTATCCCGAGTCGCTACGTGACAGTCAAGCAGAACGGTTGTTGAAGCTCTCTGCTGATGAGCAAGTGACAGGTTGTGGTGACTTGTGTGTTTTTATAGCATTTGTTTTGTACTACGGTGTGTATTTCTTTTTATTTTGCACATCGTAATAATTACTTTCTACGTTTTTTCAGATATTGTATGGTAATTCAAAATGGCATCAAATAGACGTGCTTGTGTAAATCACCCAGACAACTTCTGCTTTGTCTGTGGACAATATACACCTAAGCCACAACGTAGAAACATAACACAAAGATTAAACTTGCCTACAAGTGT
Organism: Bathynomus jamesi; assembly: GCA_023014485.1. Taxonomy (NCBI): domain Eukaryota; kingdom Metazoa; phylum Arthropoda; class Malacostraca; order Isopoda; family Cirolanidae; genus Bathynomus; species Bathynomus jamesi. The sequence goes on along the minus strand of JAJOZX010001126.1, from coordinate 804,179 downwards.
TATTTTGACTGTAAGTTAGGAGACCAACAGAGGGACTGGGCACCACATATTTGCTGTGCACAGTGCAATGCAATGTTAATAGCTTGGATGAATGGTAAAAGAAAAGCTATGCCGTTCTCAGTCCCCATGGTTTGGCGTGAGCCGAAAAATCACTTCAATGATTGTTATTTTTGTTTGACAAAGATTGCTGGTTTCACAAAGAAAAACAAATCAAAGATCACGTACCCAAACTGCGAATCAGCAATGAAACCAGTACCACATGATGAAACAAATCCACCACCAGTTCCACCAGCAACGATAACAGACAGCAGTTCATCTGAAGATTCTGCTAGTGATATAGAAACAGGGAAAGATGGCATATATGTTCCAGATGCAAATATTTCCCCACATTTGTTAAGTCAAGCGGAGTTAAATGACTTAGTGCGCGATTTGGAATTACCAAAAGAAAAGGCAGAGTTGCTTGGTTCAAGACTTCAAGAATTTAAACTTCTCCAACCAAACACCAAAGTTTCCCATTTCCGCCATCGCCATTTGCAGTTTTCATCATTTTACTTACAGGAAGAAAACGTTTGTTTCTGCCACGATATCAGTGGTCTGATGCAAGGGATTGGCTGTCGCTATGATCCAAAAGAATGGAGACTGTTCATTGACTCTAGTAAAGCTAGCCTTAAAGCTGTATTACTGCACAACGGCAATGAAAAACCTTCAATACCTGTAGCACATTCCACTGGCCTTAATGAGACTTATGAATCGATGAAACTGCTGCTAAGACTCATCAAATATAAGGACCACACATGGAATATTTGTGGCGACCTTAAAGTTGTATCATTACTTCTTGGGTTACAGTTGGGCTACACAAAGCATATGTGCTTTTTGTGTCTATGGAACAGCAGAGATGACAAGAACCACTACAAAAAACATGATTGGCCATCTAGAACTGAACATGTTGTTGGTAAATACAATGTGAAACACCCAGCACTTATTGACCGTCAGAAAGTACATCTTCCACCACTTCACATTAAACTTGGCCTTATGAAAAATTTCGTGAAGGGTATGGATCATCAAGGTAGTGGTTTCCAATATTTAAAGGATAAATTCAAAGGAATATTGACAGATGCTAAGCTAGAAGCTGGAGTTTTCACTGGACCACAGATCCGCAGTGTCATCCACGACTCATCGTTTCCATCTAACCTAAATGAGAATGAACTAGGAGCATGGACATCTTTCGTTGAAGTTGTCAAAAATTTTCTTGGAAACCACAAAGCTGAAAACCACCGTAAACTCGTAGAAAACATGCTTAAATCTTATGAAATAATGGGATGCAGAATGTCTTTGAAAATTCATTTTTTACATTCTCATCTTGACTTCTTCCCGGCCAACCTTGGGGCTGTAAGTGACGAGCATGGTGAGCGCTTCCACCAACAGATCTCAGTTATGGAAAACAGATACCAAGGTAATTTCAACCCAAATATGATGGGAGATTATTGTTGGTTCCTGCAGAAGGAGAGCTCGTCATCCTACAAGCGACAAAGGAAGAGGACACACCAAAGTTTTCACTTAAGAACAGGAATTTGCCTTTCAGTAGTAACAACAAATACTAACGCGCTTTGGGTGGATGGTTGGGCGCAGGGGTGGTAACTCCTCCAGCGGAATTCCGCTGTCTGTCTTAAGCCAGAATAAAGGAGGAAAGACATCCCTGTTCACTAATTATTTAAGTATGCTTAACATAAAACGTGGCACGGAAAAGTAGCTTAGACGGCTTTCGTAATAGAAGCGGGTGAGAAAAAAAATGAAAAATAGGGGTTTTCGGTTACACAAAATCTGGACGTGATAGAGAAATTTTGATATCAGATCTGAAATCAGCATCAGCGCTTTAGTAGGAATCAGTAGTTCACGTGTCTGTAACAAAAAAAAAGTTGAAATTTGTTGCCTAGTGTTATGCATGTTTGTCTGTTCTGATAAATCAAAACTTAAAACGAGCACCACACATATACACAACACCAACCAACGAACGACAGCTACATTCATCAAAATCGTAGTTACTGCATACTTCAATAGGTAGCACTACACAAGTATTAATGGCTACAAGCAGACAAGCATACAGAATCAATTGGTAGTGCATTCGCTACACTTGAATAAATATAACTAAAAATAGAATTACTTGAATAAAACTGCCCAAACACTCACTAAACCACATTATCAAGTATTACTTAGATGCGTATTGATGTCCTCTACAATTTGATACCAAATTTATAAAGATCGGATTAGAAATGTGGGAGTTACAAGCATTTTCATGATGAAAAGTATGGGATTTGCAGTACAAAAAGAGGGTCCGTATTTGAGGGGGAGTGCGGGGACCCGAAATAATTGCCATACTAATTTGTTTTGCTATATTTATGATCAATGCAGTATTTCTCACACTATAAGAACTATGCTCCATGAGTTTTTAAAAAAAGTTGAAATGTGAAACACCCTATTGGGCATGACATTAAAGGGTTTTGGGCATCGTATTGTGAAAGTGTTTATCATCTTCGTTTTCATGGTCCCCGATCTCACCGCTGCTGGGATAGTACAGAATCTACCTCTGTGTTTTTACCAGTGTGTTTTCATTTCATTTCTAAAGTTTGGAACACATCCCTCGAGCTTTTTCAATACGTATATTATTATGTATCACTAGAGTCTTTTTTCCAAGGAATAGAGTTTGGGGATATACCTATCACTCTCTCTCTCTCTCTCTCTCTCTCTCTCTCTACAGTATATAATATATATATATATACACAGTATATAGGGTGGGCTGAAAAGTAATGCCTGCCTCCACTTGAATAATTCTGGATTGTATAGAGGTAGCCACATAAAACCTGTTTTGTGTTGTAACTTGATATCCTCACCCCATTCCAGATTGTGTAGAGGTAACCAAATAAAACTGGTTTTGTTATATTCTAATATAGCCTACACTCATGCCACACGTTGGTTCGGTATCGATTACAATGGAAAGGAGTAAAGACGTTCGCTTCAAGCAACGTGCCATAATTGAATTTTTAACCGCGGAAAGTGTTATTCCCATATACATTCATCGGCGAATGCAAGCTGTGTACGGCAAACAGTGCGTTGATGTGAGTACCGTTTGACGTTGGGAGAGGCAGTGTAAAGAAGGAGAAGCAGGGCATCAAGATTTGAGGGACAAACCACGAAGTGGAAGGCCTGTAACGGCAGCTGACGAGTTTCATCGGACCTACATTGACGAAATGATTCGTGGAAATCGTCGCATTAAACAAAAATGAAACTGCTGCAATGCTCGATATCTCCAAAAAGCGACTGGGACACATTATCAGTATTCTCGGTTACCAAAAGGTCTATGCCAGATGGGTGCCTCGCATGCTCACTGCCGAGATGAAAACTGAGAGACTACGCATTTGCCAAGAAAATCTGCAGCGCTTCAAAAATGAAGGAAATGAATTTCTGCACAGCGCTGTGACAGGAGACGAGACGTGAGCCCACCATTATGACTCTGAAAGTAAACGGCAATCCATGGAATATTGACACAAAATTCACCACAGCCAAAAAAATTCAAAGTTAAAAAATCGGCTGGAAAAGTGATGATGACTGGTTTTTGGGATATCAATGGTGCTGTTCTCGAAGACTTTACGGAAAGAAGGACAGCAATCAACTCCACACGTTATACTGAAACTCTGAAGAAGTTGAAAAAACAGATCAGGAGGGTTCGCACCTACAAAAACACAGTCATTGTTCACCATGTCAATGCACGGTCTCACACCAGTGTTCAAACGCGAGAAGGAATTGAGGATCTGCAATTCACCGTCTTGCCGCATTCACCAAAGAGCCCCGATTTAGCACCATGCGATTTTCACCTCTTTCCTAAACTTAAAGAACATCTCCGTGGAAATTGCTACGAGTCTGACGAAGAAGTTAAGGCTGCTGTGAAATTTTGGTTTCGTGGTCAAAGCTCCGAGTTTTACAGGGATGGATTATAAAACTCCTTTATTGTTGGCGTAAATGTATCGAGGTAGAGGATGATTTTATAGAAAAGTAAATGTATCGTTTTGAAGAATAAACTCGAAGGTACATATCTGATTGTTTCGATAAAATCCTTCAAGCCTTTTAAAATTTATTTGAGTGGAGGCATTACTTTTGAGACCACCCTTTTTATATATATATATATATATATATATATAATATATATATATATATATAATATATATATATATACGAGGTGCGATCCAAAAGTTCCCGGACTCTATCGACAAAAATGTAGGCTTACCTTAGGTTCTAATTACTGCTGTCCCCTTCGAAGTAGTCCCCTTGGGAGTTGATACAGCGAGCCCAGCAATTTTCCCACTGCTGGAAGCACCTCTGGAACTCCATTTTGAGGATGTTGTGCGATTCCGCCTGAATCTCCTCAATGTCGTCAAATCCTCGCCCCTTCAGCCGGATCTTCATCTTGGGGAACAGTAAGAAGTCACAGGGGGCTAGGTCGGGGGAGTAGGAGGGTGGGGGACCAATGCCATGTTTTTGGCCAAAAACTGCTGCATAGACAGAGCGAATTTGGTAGCGATCCGCCTCATGTTGAGTTCCTCCGTGAGAATGCGTTGGCATGAACCAAACGATAGGTCAACGATGCTGCAGATGTCGTTAATCGTTCGCCGACGGTCCTCGTGGATCGCCTGACGCACTTTTTCAACATTTTCGTCGGTTCTGCTGGTTGAGGGCCGACCAGAACGTTCGGAATCCTCAACCGACGTTTACCCACGTTCGAACCGCGAGAACCACTCGAAAGTCTGGCTTCTTCCCATGGCGTCACCACCAAATGCTTGTTTAAGCATTTCGTGGGTCTCCGACGCGGTTTTGCCGAGTCTGAAGCCTGCCAGTTTGAAGTCTGCCATTTCTCTTCTCGCAAAAATCGCATAAAACCACTAACACTAACGCACAAAAACGCTCGTGGAAAAAAAACGCGTGCGTGTATCACCGTGTCACTCAGCACATTGCTTCACGATAAAGCTGTTTAGCGCTATCTAGCGGCCCAAGTCCGTACTACGGCCTGTTAGCGCTCCACACTGCCAGTCCTGGAACTTTTGGATCGCGCCTCGTGTGTATATATATATATATATATATATATATATATATATATATATATAGGCCTATATGAACCTTGTATACACTGGTTACCCTGCATGAATTCTGCGCGTGGATCTTTCATCGCACGGACATCAAGCTCGGTTCGCAGCCCTACCTTTGAAACTGGTTTGATGAAGAAGAGAATTGCTTTCTTGAGCTTTCCATCTCACATTGACAAATAATCTCCGCTCTCTTATAGACTAGATAATGAAATTAATTAGTTAAAAGATTTTAAGTTAAAATATGAATCATGAATATGAATCATGAATCATGAATATGAATCATTACCCAAATTTTGAGTATAGTTTTGTACGAAATGAAACTTGTAAACTATTTTTTATTTTCGTTTTTGTCGTTTTTAAGTGTAGATTATTTATAGGGTTTTGGTAAAGATAGATAATAGATACAGATATCGGAAATGGACTTATCTGGAGCAAATGTATCGTAGAAAGTAAACTTGCACGATATACGGTATATATAGGTCAAAGAAACCTGAGTAATGTGAGTATATGTGTATATATATATATATTATATATATATATATATATATATATAACCTTTCAAATCCTTTGGTTAACCTTTGGTTAGCTTCCGCCCGAATTGTTCATTCTGACGAAGGTCAATCTTTTCACTCCACCTTAGACCTACAGTTTAACGTGGAATCCGAACCACGCCCCATCAGCAGCCCAGCGTCTTAACCACTAGGCCACCTAGGGTACCCATTTATCTACCAACCACTTTCTTTATTGTGTGGAAGGATGAACAGCTGGGTTTTGATGCGCGCCGGCTGCCGTCGGGTCTCGAGCCCGCTGCCGATGGTTTCGTAGTCAGCGACATTAACCACTACACTACCGAGGCGCCATATACATATATATATATATATATATATATTATATATATATATATATATATTTACATTTACTTAAGGTCTCTTCGTGCGATTTAATAGAGGAGACAGTTGTTTTCCACTCTTATCCTGCCTTCGTAGGTAGCTATGCACGTCTGGTCAGGGACTTTACACACGAACCTATCTCGTTTCTTCTTGTATAGGGTGGCCACAAAGTCCCTTTACATGAAAAACAAGGGCAACATATAGATATGCTGTAATTTCATTGGAAAGATACTTTGTGGCCACTCTGTACATATTTTGATTGCTGTGCTTAAAGTTCCTTAGTTCTTTGGGCATGACAGTAAAGGGCTTTGGGTCTCATATTCTATGAGTGTTTTTCATCTTCGTTTTCATGGTCCCCGGTCCCACCGCTGCTGAGATAGTACAGAATCCCCTCTTCTCTCATTCCAGTGTGTTTTTATTTTATTTCTAAAGTGTGGGACATACCCCTTTAAGCGACATTGGGTCTGGGTAGTAGTTGGATGGGAAACCGTCCTCTGCGCCCAGATTATGTAGCGACCCGTGGTTCGGATTCCACATAAAGCTGTAGATCCCCTCCGTCATATGACCTTAGATGTTGCGAAAGAGGTTAAATAACCCCAGTTAAAAAAAATACCCCTCGAGCATTTTAAATACGTATAATATTATGTATCGCTTGCGTCTTCTTTCCAGTGAGTAGTTTCAAAGATTGTAGTCGAGACCAGTCGTCTTCAGCTTTCGTTTCTTCTGCTTTTAGACGCAACAGTCCTTTTAAGGTCTCTGGGTTTGCAATGTCTCGTTTTGTACATTGGCTTGTGAATAGTGAGCAATACTGATTTATTGGTTGACCTAAATTATTCCATAATTTTAGAGTAATGTTTGCTTTCTTGCTATGAAAACTCCTTCATATAATTTCCATTACTTTTCTGAATGTTGTAATTTTAATGTTATTGTGCTCCCTAAATTTTGCATCTCATGACATTTATGACTCCAAGATCCTTAATTCGTGGGTTTCGTATTATATGTTTAACTTATCGCAGTGGTGGCGAACCTTTTTTGCTGGCGGGTCATTTTTGTTACTTTTGATTTTAAAAAAAATGAAATTGGGTCACAATAATTTATTTATTTACTATTTTTTGTGAGAAACTTGTTGGATTTTAACTGCTAATGTTTTGATCCGAGGTTTATATTTAGTTCTCTTAGTCTCATACATGCAGCACTCATATCTGTGCCAAGGCGATTCCTAGTGGTGGATTTGACGAAATTCATGGAGGTAAACAACTGTTCACATGAATAAGATGAACCAAACATTGTTAGCAGAGCTAATTTCATTGATGCAAAAAAAATTTGGCAAAGAGTTCCATTCTGCAAGAATAAGATTCTCTACTATTTCTATTGATTGTTGTTCTCTGGTTATACCCAAAATTGACGACTCCAATTCCTTTTCTTATAACTTCAGATTAAGAAATAAATTTAGTCTTCGATACTGCACTTTCATAGAAGTCAACTAATTTCATTTCGAAATTACCAATGTCAAGCCAATGAAAAGCTGATAACTGAAGATCTTCAAAGTGAATAGTATGGGGGAATTGGATGTATGTAAGTTGTCATACATACACACACGTTTTTAAACGTATACTATACGTTTAAAAACGTTTCAATGTGTATCAACTGTTTATTTCGGTGTTGGAATAAAATAATTTTAAAACTGTAAGGCAGAAAATATTAAAAATTAGTCATATTTTATTTAAATAAGAGCTCGTGGGTCACTAAAAATTGCCTCGCGGGTCAGTGGTTCGCCATCACTGAGTCTTATAGTGTTGTGTACCCACTGTCCTTTAGTTCTTTCTTGTTATCAATGGGGCACAAATTTTCAAGACTTTTAAACGTGGTTCTCATTATAAGGCCCGTGTTGAATTCGAAATGACAGGCAAATGTCCCCTTACCCACTAAAAGCGACCCTGGTGATAAGGGCCAAAAACTGATACGACGCTCACTGAAACTAATGCGACCCATTGCGCTAAATCCTGGATTATTTTTGCTTCATCGGTAGTCAAACACCTGACCTCAAATTCCACTTCTCTAAGGTGTTAAACACTGAGACTTTGGCTTTTTGTGTTTTAGCATTCTTAAGTGTTCACTGTACAACCAATATAAGTATATACTGAGTTACATCCATCTTCGCTGCAATGAAGATGGTACACAACCTTGTTACATTACCCGTCAGAAAGCTTTTTAATAGTTCAAATCTCGATTAATAATGGAATACTAATAAAAATCTAGGATTAAATGTACATTACTCTATTACTTATTCATTTCTAGTGTCTAACAATTGTTTGTACTGTATTGGTATCATGTCTTCAATAACGTCTTTGAATTTATTTCATATCTACAATAATAATAACAATAACTTAAGATTAATAAACACTATATTTCCACCATTAGTTCGTTTGTGTATTAATCATAAATTAAACGACTTATATGTCATATATTATATTTTATTTCTAATATGGGAGCCCAGTAAAGCCTAAAGGTTAAAGGTCAATTATATAAAATAAATAATTGAATTGACAGTATTATTGTATTATATGTATTAGTGTAACGTAAAATAAATTGTAATAATATAATATTATAATGACTTTAATGACGTCACAATTATTTAAATTAATTGTTTAATTTTCAATTATTAATTCGTTTATGTATTTAAAATGAATTAATAATTCTTATTCATGATTTATATATTATTAATCATAAAAACCTATGAATTTATGTTTTATCTTTAATTAATATGAGAGCCCAGTAAAGCCTAATTTTACTCATTTTTTTATTCTTCTTTTTAATCCAATCATCCGTTTCTCTCTTACAATACAGGGTGTTTATAAATTGACACGAGTGAATAGGCATGTACAGTGTACACTTCACCATATTAACTTGCGTAACTTTATGAACACCCTGTATATTAGTATATTTTCTTTATCATATATTTTCTTAAGAAATTACTCATTTTCGAAACAAAGATTTTCCATCAATATTTTTAGAAAACAATTATTTATTAATTTTTTTTTTATTGTGAAAATAACCAACATTATCAATAAAAATAACTTTTTTTGTGTTTAATTTTTCCATTATTCCAACAGAAGATTCAGACTGTTCCTCAATATTATTATTATTATTATTATTATTATTATTCGGTGGTGTAGTGGTTAGCGTCGCTGACTACGAAACTATCGGCCCCGGGTTCGAGACCCGACGGCAGCCGGCGCGCAGCAAAACCCAGCTGTTCATCCTCCCACACAATAAAGAAAGTGGTTGGTAGATAAATGGGTACCCTAGGTGGCCTAGTGGTTAAGACGCTGGGCTGCTGATGGGGCGTGGTTCGGACTCCACGTTAAACTGTAGGTCTAAGGTGGAGTGAAAAGCTTGACCTTCGTCAGAATGAACAATTCGGGCAGAAGCTAACCAAAAGTTAACCAAAAGTTAACAACTCAAAAGCTCCAATTTGAATTATAACATACATACTAAAGCTGGGACATTAAGAGGTATAAATGTTAGAGTGTTGTTGGCAACAGTCGTTTGCTGTTGAGAGTATATACATCGTTATTTGGACAAGTTTAGATGTCCAAATACCAGAAAATGGAAGCAAATGAGAGACGCAAACAAAGCTGTCTTAATATTTAGAACCGTATATTAACGTGTTAGTTAAAATATGAAAGGTTCAAAGTGAGAAAAATGGTTCTTCGTACTTATTTACCATCATAGATTATAACTAACAAGTCTTATGCAGAGTATTGTTTAAAGTATTCATTTTTTTTCTAAAAATTTAGACATTTGAAATGTCTATAACACCATTAGAAATGTTTAATTCCCTGTGCCTCCAAAGAAAGACTCATCCTCTCCTTTCCAGCTAATTCGTTCTTCAACTAACAAATATACTGTCATTAATTTCTCAAAAATTAAAGTATAAAGAAAAGTAAAAAGTTTTAAGCTTGTATAATATATTTCAACACATAAGAACAAACAAAATAAATACAGTAAATGATAATGCATAACATTAAAAAATATAATGCTTAAAATATATTATGACTGATAGAGTAAACAACAGTTTGAGATTGTGATTATAATGCAGCCTAAGTCCATAAAATATAAAGAAGAAAAATCACGAATAAGTTTCATGTTCAAATGGGATAATCGAAATTTTAGTTCATCCTATTAATCTCTTAAACATAATGGAAAAACTCATTTAATAGTATTCTTTTGACTTTTTCTCCTCTTTGGATTTTCCATATTCATCGTCATGGTGTTCCTTGCTTCCCTCATACTTCACGTCAGCGACGAATCCAGAGTATCCGTCAACGTAGTACTTCACCGTCTGCTTAAGTCCATTGGGAAGGAGGACGTAGTAGTGTCCATCTACTTTGCCGTCATCTTTCGATTCGTGATGACCAAAGTCAAGCTCTCTCGAATAATGGTCCTTCTCTTTAACTTGGTACCAAAATTTGTAGTCGTCCTCGCCACTCTTTCCATATGGATCATGGTAACTTTCATGGTGGTCACCTGACTGAAATTTGAAAGAAGATGTACAGAAATGTAATTTGCAAAGAATGTCCATTTCAAAAGCATTAATGATTAATTAAAAATTTTTTAAAAGAAGTTAACGTATATTGGGCAAAAAAATTTCAAAAGTTTAGAATATCCACCTTCATTTAAATGTTCATGAGTACATTTGAAAACTGTAAACATGTTTTACTCACGTGTTCGCCTTCTGGTCGAGCAGAAGTTAAACAAAAGAGAGTGACGAGAAGAATCCACTGAAATGATCGAGTGATTAATATAAATATGAAACAAATTCAATTAATATACTTGATTGTGACAAAAGTTTTTCGCTCTTTGACTCCAAATTACACGAAGACAATTTAAAAAAAAAAAATTCTAGAAACCTCGATATTAAGTGTAAGCGTTGTACAATCAGTGTGGGACATGCCTTGAAAAATTATTAAAAAAATAATGATTTTCACTTACTTTGTAAGCCATTTTGACAGTAGTCTTATTTAACTAAATAAACTGATGTTAGAAGCCAGTGGAAAAGTAAACTGATACTGATTGTCATTTTCAACTGCTTTATATACACATCTTCAACCTTTTTTTTAGCACGTTTACATTTAGAAACAAAATATAACTCGATAACAGGCAAAAAACGAAAAAATGGAGCAAAGTCGGTAAGATGAATCAGTGACTGGGGTCATTTATTCTTTTTATTAATAAAATTGGTGAAGGTCATTTAATGAAGCAATATTGGCACAAGGTTTTAGAACAGGTTTAGGCCTTGGTCTGAGATACTGTATTTCCATTATATATTTTGAAGAATGTTTCCTCTTGTGAAACTTTCAAGTTATAAAATATATTTATAATTTGTATAATTTTTTTATGATAAAAATTGTAAAAATTAATAAAAGTATTTGACATTCATTTTTAATTATATTTTTTGTATCCTTGAGTGAGGAGGTATTTCGTACTGTTTCTGAAATATAATACAGAGGTTTGACAAAAGTAAATAGACACTAAGATGATTGCCAACTGCCTGTTTTCTTTATTCTAATCTTAATTATTCTACAGTGCTTCTGTGTTGTAAAAACTCTAATGTGTATATATATATATATATATATGCAAATAACTGCAATGACCGCGCAGTATATAAATGAATAGAAACGACATAAGTATTAAGGAACGTTTCTGCACACGAGGAGGAGAGATAACGAAATAATGAAAAATGAGGCGAACCGCCTGGGAATCGAACCCAGGGCCTTCCAATTGCCGGTCGGACGCTCTACCATTATGCTACGGACCTCACTCAATCACAAATCGAAATTCTCCCAAATAGGGCAGAAACCAATGCCCACAGAGAGCACCCTCGCAAATCGTGAATATGCGCAAATAACTGCAATGACCGCGCAGTATATAAATGAATAGAAACGACATAAGTATTAAGGAACGTTCTGCACACGAGGAGGAGAGATAACGAAATAATGAAAAATGAGGCGAACCGCCTGGGAATCGAACCCAGGGCCTTCCAATTGCCGGTCGGACGCTCATTATTTCGTTATCTCTCCTCCTCGTGTGGCAAAACGTTCCTTAATACTTATGTCGTTTCTATTCATTTATATACTGCGCGGTCATTGCAGTTATTTGCGCATATTCACGATTTGCGAGGGTGCTCTCTGGGGCATTGGTTTCTGCCCTATTTGGGAGAATTTCGATTTGTGATTGAGTGAGGTCCGTAGCATAATGGTAGAGCGTCCGACCGGCAATTGGAAGGCCCTGGGTTCGATTCCCAGGCGGTTCGCCTCATTTTTCATTATTTCGTTATCTCTCCTCCTCGTGTGCAGAAACGTTCCTTAATACTTATGTCGTTTCTATTCATTTATATACTGCGCGGTCATTGCAGTTATTTGCGCATATTCACGATTTGCGAGGGTGCTCTCTGTGGGCATTGGTTTCTGCCCTATTTGGGAGAATTTCGATTTGTGATTGAGTGAGGTCCGTAGCATAATGGTAGAGCGTCCGACCGGCAATTGGAAGGCCCTGGGTTCGATTCCCAGGCGGTTCGCCTCATTTTTCATTATTTCGTTATCTCTCCTCCTCGTGTGCAGAAACGTTCCTTAATACTTATGTCGTTTCTATTCATATATATATATATATAATTATATATAAATAACATGTATATATAATTAATTAGTTAAAAGATCACAAGTTAAGCATTTTGCTTGAAATTATTCAAAATCATTACTCAAATTTCAATGTATTGTTTAGGTGAAACCAGCGTGCGTCGGTAGCCAGTGAGAAACATCATTTTCTTATTAGCGAAATGAAGACACTGAGGTTGGGAGTTCGAATCTCAATGACAGCGTTGATGATAATCCGTTAATGATAATTCGCTGCGGAATTGGGCTGCATTAATCGTCTGGGCGCTGTACCAGTTCCTGACCATTTTTACTGATCATTACGGCAAAGGGAAGCAACAACACGAGGTTGAATTTGATTTGATGACAAGTCTAAGTTCTCAATATAAAAATACTGAAGTTTATATGCAAAGAATGAGTGGAATAAAACTTCACTGCATAAGTTGAAAAGGAAGAAGTTAGTCGTAAGGTTGAAGATGAAGAGTAAAATACAGGAAATCAGAGGAAAGAGAAGCAATTCTACACCTTCAGTTAGTAAATACAATCTTTAAATTGATACAAAGAAAAGGTGACGAATGGAGATTGTTGGAGAACAATGATTCTTAACCCTGGGTCGCGACTCAAAATTGGGTCTCAGTTTACGGGGGATCTGAGTTTAAATAAACTCGGAAGTACTCGGAGTGGATATTTCACCTTTTCTGCGGTGTATATATATATATATATATATATATATATATATATATATATATGTGTTACTGTAAAAGCCCGACGAGTGGTAAATCTTAAGATTTGCCGGTAAATTGACATTTACCATGTACATCTGGTAAAAGTCCGAAAAAACAAGTGAAATTTACTTATTCGGACTTTTACCAAATCTACATGGTAAATGTCAAGATTTACCATCAGAAGTTGTAAAAGCCAGGATTGAAGAGAAATTAACCTAATGGTAAATGTCAAGATTTACCAAACCTAACCTTAACCTAACCTAACTAAAAGATGTTTGTGCAAGGCCTCTGGCCTTTTATGCAATTCAAAGTGCCACAACAGTTCACCATCTGTAATAAATGAATTCGTTTTTTTTTGTGCAAGAATTTTCTCGTTTTTAAGTTGCCAGTATATTTAAATAAATGTTTTTTTTCCCAGTTTTAGTAATTTCTCTTCAATCCTGGCTTTTACAACTTCTGATGGTAAATCTTGACATTTACCATGTAGATTTGGTAAAAGTCCGAAATAAGTAAAATTTCATTTGTTTTTCGGACTTTTACCAGATTTACCAGATGTACGTGGTAAATGTCAAGATTTACCACTCGTCGGGCTTTTACAGTGAAATATATATATATATATATATATATATATATATATATACACACCCACCTCAATGATCATTGAGGAGGGAGAGGAACTAGCACAGTGCTCAAGCCAATTAGTATAATGTGTACCAATATGCTAATTCCCGCATTATTATTACTAGCATCATAGGGAGTGGAGTCCCTGACCTCAGCGGCTTCATTTCCCTTACACGAAACGTCGTTACCAGTAGTATAGCCGCAAAAGGGGAGAGTGCAGGAATGTTGCAGGTTATTATGTAATGTTGCAAAGGGGGTGGGGTTGTTGCAAAGGGGGGTTGTTGCAAAGGGGGGAAGGGGGTTGTTGCAAAGGGGGATGTTGCAAAAGGGGGGTGGGGGGGAAACTTGGAGGCGGCGTTATCCCCCAAGAGAAAGGAGGAGGAGAGAAAGGAGGAGAGGTGTTCACCTGGCAGGAGCCAAGTGCACACTAAGACTTCCAGCCGGGCTGGCGTTGTTTTATAGGCTCCTAATCAGCCAGAATCAGCCAGTTGGCTGAGCCAAGGTGAGAGAGACGCCTGAAGGAGAGAGAGAGAGAGCTGAAGAAGAGAGAGATGCCTGTAGGAGGGAGAGACGCCTGAAGGAGAGAGGATAGGTACACATGCAGGAGGTACACATGCAGGAGTACACATGCAGTAGGTACACATGCTGGAGGTACACACATACGCACACATGCAGGAGTACACATGCTGGATGTACACATGCAGTACACATGCTGGAGGCAAACATGCAGGAGAGAGAGAGAGACACCTGAAGGAGGAAGATACATGCAGGAGAGAGAGAGAGAGAGAGAGACACCTGAAGGAGGAGAGAGAGACACCTGAAGGACAGAGTGGAGTTCTCCCCAATTTATTTTCGTTCCCTAACCTAAGAGGCCACTATGGGGTTTACCAAAGGGCCAGAAATAGAAGGAGCAGAGCTCCTTACTCGGCCGGAGCGAGGGGGGGAATGGTTCTTCACCAGCTTCGCGATCTTTTATAATCCTCTATTCTGGCTGAGTTGCCAGATAGCGAAGGTATTCCAGATAGCGCATGTGTCCCATTAATCGTGTAACACATATATAACGGCTGTTATTCCAAATGTACTTGTATATATAAAACTAATGAACCATATAAATACCACATATATATTTATATGGTTATTCAAGATTCAACCGTATAAAATAACACAGCGCCTCTTTCATTACGCGTTAATAGAATTAGTAAAGTTACCCAATAAATAAATCGTTAGACAGAAATGATTTTTATAAGGGATACCCAACTAATTATCCACCAATCAATAAATAATAGTAAACGTGAATAAAGAGTTCCAATTCAATGGGTAACATATCGACATAAGCTATTATGTAACGTTTGCTCCCAATATAAATTTTCCTAAATAACAGTAAAACCAATTAATTTAATTATGAAACTTCATTTAAATAATTTACGATACAATTCACCAAACGAGATGAAAACTTATGAAAATATAGCCTCATTCCTGCGACGAAAAAAATGAAAAAATGACGAAAAATAAAGAAATTATTCATTTGGAATTGCCCAAGCACTATAGCGGGGTCGGACGGAGAATATCTGTTCTTTTAAACATCTTATTTCTGCTTATTAAATAACTTTTTAGACACTTGATTTTTATTATAAATATTTAAGTCACGAATAACAGTGGGAAAAACGTCCGGAAAAGAAAATTATGAAACATCTCCTTCCAGACCACTCTGATATATATATATATATATATATATATATAATAAACAACACACACACACACACACACACACACACACACACACACACACACACACGATGAAAGGCAGAAACTAAATCAGTTCGAATCGTGTCCCTAGAGACCTTTTTATACCCAAAACATAATCCGATAGAGGAAAGGATTTCCGAGAATCTGCCCAACTCGGTCGGCCTTATTTTACCTTTCTACGAGTCAAATCAAGCAAAACCTCGCCTCACTCCTTGTTTCAGAATTCATTCATTTCACGTTTTATTGTGAATTTCATCCCATATACAGTGCCCGCGAAAAGTATCCGATCACCCTTGAAATTTGTATTTTTTACATAAAAAACAATTTTTAAATGTATACTAACCTTATATTAGTATTTTGTCATCTGTCCTTTGGTTTGGATGACTTGTTCTAGACGTTTTGGCATGGATTTAATCAAGTTTTGACAAACTTCCACTGATATTTCCTTGCACCATACCTTTTTGATGGCCTCTTGTAATTTTTCGACTGAGCCAGTGTCGTGGCATTCAACCTTATTTTTTATTATTAGCCACAGATTTTCTATCGGATTGAGATCTGGACTATTACCAGGCCAATCCAAAATATCAAATTTATTGTCAGTAATCCATTTTGTCACTATTTTGGCCCTGTGACATGGTGCACCATCATGCATGTATGTTTTTGTCCTTTGGATTGCCATTGCCATTGGAAGTTTATCCTGTAGCATTGCTAAATACCGTGCACCATTCATAGTTGTGTTCTTCGGAAGAAAATATAAGTTTCCACGCCCATAGTAACCGAAACAACCCCAAACCATCACACTTGGAGGGTGTTTCATTGTCTTTAGGGTGTATTTAGGGTCCATCCTATTTGAGCCAATAGGCCGGCGAACCTTTTTTGGACAACTTCTGAATGTCAAAAATGTCGACTCATCGCTAAATAAAACCTTCTTCCAGTCATCAACAGTCCAATGAATGTATTTTTACAAAATGCGACACGTTTTTTACGCATTTTTTCATTAATGAACGGTTTCTTAGCAGCATGGCGAGATGGTAATCCGAGTTCTTTTTGGAGCCGCTCCTGGATAGTTCGTTCAGAAACACCAGATAACAAATTATTCATATTAAATTTTATTTCTTTCGCAGTTATTGTTGGGTTTTTCAATACTAAACGTTTCATAAGTTTGTCTGTTCGCGAATTTGTTTTTCTCGGTCTGCCAGATCGTTTTTTTAGGGACTGGCGTGGTTAGGCCACCATTGTTCTTAGCCCGTGAAACCCATAAATTAACGGTACTTTGGGATATGTTTAATTCCTTAGCTATCTGTCTCTGTGATTTCCCACATGCATGCAAAGCAACAATAGCACCTCGACAATCACTCTTAAGTTGTTTTTTAGCACACATTATATATAAATTTTATTTACACCACTTTCTGTAAAAAAAAAAAAAATATCAAGAAATTTACACAAACAGTGAAATCTGACAAATTTGAGACACAGCCACCCGCAACGAAGGCTACCAGAACACTAATTTGAGAATGCGTTGGATAGCTCTCATATCAGCGAGCAACCTCAAAGTTACCAGATGTCGCTAGAACAAATAGAAAGTGAATTACGTGTCTCTGAATATCAAGGGAAAATATTGTATTTTCTTGAGTGATCGGATACTTTTCGCGGGCACTGTATATATATATATATATATATATATATATACAGGGTGTCCGAGAATTATCTGTACAATTTTTGGCTGTTATTAAAAGTCAACCATGAAGTGTAGAAATTCCAGTGTTCTCCCATTTTACAGAGAATCTCATTAAGTTTTTTCTGATACCAAGTTTTGACAAGTTTTTTAGAAATTCCAGTGTGTCCGAACATTATCTGTACAATTTCATCTTTTAATAAAATTCTTCATAACACACGTAAATTCTTAAACAAGATTATTTAGAATCTGTATTTTCAAAAGTTTCTTTTATTAAAGTAACGTTGTTACAAACATTCGATATGTGCACCATTAGTGATTCGCAAAACATCCAATCGATACTCCAAATGTTGCCGTGTACGCTGCAGCATATCCACATCAATTCGCTCAATAGCAGCTGCGATTCTTGCTTTTAAATCATCAATGTCTGTCACCCGCGTACATTTCTAAAAAACTTGTCAAAACGTGGTATCAGAAAAACCTTAATGAGATTCTCTGTAAAATGGGACAACACTGGAATTTCTACACTTCATGGTTGACTTTTAATAACAGCCAAAACTTGTACAGATAATTCTCGGACACCCTGTATATATATATATATATACCCTTTGGATAACCTTTGGTTAGCTTCCGCCCGAATTGTTCATTCTGACGAAGGTCAAGCTTTCTACTCCACCTTAGACCTACAGTTTGAACCATCAACAGTCCCGCGTCTTAACCACTAGGACACGCAGGGTGCCCATTTATCTGCCAACCACTTTATTTTATTATGTGTAATGACCACCTTAGACCTACAGTTTGAACCATCAACAGCCCCAGCGTCTTAACCACTAGGACACGTAGGGCACCCATTTATCTGCCAACCACTTTATTTTATTATGTGTAATGACCACCTTAGACCTACAGTTTGAACCATCAACAGCCCAGCGTCTTAACCACTAGGACACATAGGGTACCCATTTATCTGCCAACACTTTCTTTTATTATGTGTAATGACCACCTTAGACCTACAGTTTGAACCATCAACAGCCCCGCGTCTTAACCACTAGGACACGTAGGTGCCCATTTATCTGCCAACCACTTTATTTATTATGTGTAATGACCACCTTAGACCTACAGTTTAACGTTGAAACCGAATGTTATTTTAAAATATAATTATGATATATTTCTTTATACCCTCTCGATTACATTAGTGACTAATGATGCGGGAAATTGAGTAAATGGAAATATTATTTTCCGAAAACTATGGGTGATAGAAAACTTCTGAAACCATATTTGGAATCAATATCAAAAGTTCTATACGAATCACCAAATAATTTTCAAAGGAGAATAAGAGCATTAATTCTATTAGTGAAAATATAAAGATGCAATTACTCGTCCGTACCCGTTATAGCGGAATGGTACACGTCATAGCTCCACCCAGCTACATCGGCAGCCAATCACGACGGACATCTGGTCTTTTGGGCGGAGCTTGGCGAATGTGCATATAAAAGGGGATATTTTCAGTTGGGAGTAACAGTAGCTATTTTCGCATCAGTGAATAATCATTCCTCAACCATGGACCTGTACGTCTCCCCAGACTTGTATGAAGAACGTGATACTGCAGCATTAACCACAATTAGTCTTTTCAATGCGGCTGATTGTGGCGAACTATTTTCGACGCAAACCGTAGAAGATATTTGCAGTGACGCTCCTTACAATCCGACGCAAGGGACTACCATAGAAATGTAAGTGTCCATAATTCGATTTTATATATATACGGAGAGTTGTAGTATTTCGTCAAATAGATACTAGTCAAAAATGTCAATCAATGTTATTTCCCCATCATGCTAAAATCGAAATTGGTAATCGAATCAAAGATATCTTCACATAATGGAGATCTGTCTGTCTGTATACTCTGTATATGTTTTCATTATTCCTTTAAGGTCCGATGAGGATTTGACACGAGTTATACAATCTTTTGAAGGGAATATGGATGATATACTGATCAGTCAGCAGTGTCACACATCCTCCACCATGGACCTGTACGTCTCCCCAGACTTGTATGAAGAACGTGATACTGCAGCATTAACCACAATTAGTCTTTTCAATGCGGCTGATTGTGGCGAACTATTTTCGACGCAAACCGTAGAAGATATTTGCAGTGACGCTCCTTACAATCCGACGCAAGGGACTACCATAGAAATGTAAGTGTCCATAATTGATTTTATATATATACGGAGAGTTGTAGTATTTCGTCAAATAGATACTAGTCAAAAATGTCAATCAATGTTATTTCCCCATTATGCTAAAATCGAAATTGGCGTCATCGAACCAAAGATATCTTCACATAATGGGGATCTGTCTGTCTGTATACTCTGTATATGTTTTCATTATTCCTTTAAGGTCCGATGAGGATTTGACACGAGTTATACAATCTTTTGAAGGGAATACGGATGATATACTAATCAGTCAACAATGTCAAATAATGTAAGTGTTTTTCGATCTTTTTGGGATAAGAAGACACAATATTTTTCATAAATTTATTAAATGAAAGAAATCAGTACAATAAACGAATATACCGTTACAAATATACGAACAAAAACATTATAATATACAACGAGTACGTACAATTGGAAAACGGTTTTTTATCTGTCTGCATACCATTTCATCGTTTCGGTGAGTGTGACACGGGTCAAATAAATTTAAAAAATTTATAAATTCTTTATCATTTGACATATGCATGAGAAATGAGACACAGTACATTCCGCAAACATTAGTAAAATATCCCTGCATACGAAATGGGTTCCATACAACTTCGGGAATATGTAACTGAGCGAGAAATTTTACAATAATAGGGTCACTCCAGGGTTGAGTACCGAGTGAATCAAAATAGTACAGGCGCTGTCTATTTTAAAATAGACAGCGATCCAGTGAATCCCTTCATTACCGATGATGTCTGTGTTCACAATAAGACTACCGCATTCTCGCGTACTTGGCAAACTCAATGTTTCATTCTTCGCAAACACGCCGATAAATTTGGAACGTGTGACTCGCTCCATTACTTTCTGAAGTGTATTAGCATCCATTTTAAAAGTCAGTGATAACGCTTCTAAATCTATCTACTTCTATTAGGGCTTGCGATTCGAGATATACTAGTACACTAATAGGAGCGTCTATAGGCTTGGCGAATTCCAGCCGCACTGAGATGTTACCGCTCTGCTGTGGTGTTAAATGGGTATTTACGCTAGCAGATAAGTCAGGTGTAATGTCAAACGGATAAAGGTTAAATTGATCAATGAATTCTTCCTGCGTTACCCCATTACCAAGCTCATCACAATCACCTGCAATATGGGTCAGATTACTATAGGCTCTGGCACAAAGAGGTAACACAGCGTCTGATGAATAGTCCGTACCCATTGTTCCACCCAAAGCAGTGCCATTAACGTATAGAGTTATATTTTTAAGTCCGAAATTCTCGAATTTAAAGGCACTCTTTTTATATTTTCCATTCACCGAAGCGTGGTCCTGCATGCCGATTAATATCCTTTTAGGAAGATTTCCCAGGGCAATGTTTTCTATCTGCTTCGATGCCAACCCTGCAGGAACCGTATATAGTTTGATCTGCACTCTGTTAATAGGATATTTCACTGTAGCGTTTAGTAAATTTTTCTCAATTTCTAGTTGTTTTGGTGAACTTAATTTCACTCGCCGTACGCGGAGGAGGTATGTGTCCATAATGTGAACCACAACGGACTTTGCGCCTCTTCTTGATTCGCATCCAGATTTAAGCAGATCTCAGGACTCGTGCGGGTGCTTTATTTTCATATCCACCCCGTTCACAAGCAACTTCTCCTGGAAAGTGAAATCTGTGTGCAACCGTCCAAAACACTCGTATATTTTCTTTTTAGAATTTTTAAATTTGTCCTTTATACTATTTTCATCTTTAGTTTGATAATATCCCTCCGCACTTAAAAAGGTAGCCTTCGCTTCTTTGGAAAAGTTGAGGACATTTTCCAAATAGGCTCGTAGATGATAGTACCCCGTGCCTGCCGATATGTTGGTCTGATTTAAATATACGTCACACTGGTTGAATATGGCGTGCAGAAAGTTTGTTTCAGGGTATACAGCATATTTGTCATCGCAGGCCATTCCATCAGAATGGGCTATACGTAGCTTAGCGTACATGTGCACACAGCTTGGATCAAAAAAGTAAGGACCTGAGCTGGGTATCACGAATTCTATAGGTGCACTCGGGGAACTAATTGTGTTTAAAGGGTTAATTGTAATAAAGTCACTGTGCTCAATAGAAACTTGGGTTGGCGGGAGCTCAAAAAAGGACAGCTCCGATTTACAGCATTGTGAACTACATGGGTGGATGAAGCGTGCCATGGCGAAATAGTGACTCCTCTCTCGACAAGTGGTAAACAAACTATGATTCATGAGATCAATATCCTTAGCTTATATCAGTCAAAAAAGTGGTCAACCATAGGTTTCATTCGCTTACAGCATTTCTTTTTTGATAGCCTTTTATGTTTAATACCACGTGACCCCTTCTTCTTCTTCCGGGGAGCCTTCTTCTTCCCGCCACCACGCATTTTTCTCTTTGCATCTTTGATGATTTCGTTCCGTGTACGCTTTAAATGTTTTTTTAGAGCTTCTTTAGGTTTAGCCCCGGCCAATATGTCTTCTGCAGTGTTAAGGCCTGATTGTAGCGCTTTCCTTCCAAGGTATCTGGCACCCCTCTTCAGCAAAGGAACAGCCGTACGTAGTATGGATGAAAAAATGGATCCAAGTCCACTACCGCGCTGGTATCGCATCCCTCGATAGACGGTGAAAGGCTTTCTATCCATTATAACTCAGTGCGTCGAAAGTGTAGCTTCACTGTTAAGCTCCCGTTACCGAATGGGAAGTTTTCGCCCTCAATCGTTCTTATATATATTGTGATATTGGTTATTAAATTAGTTGCGACATTCACATAATGGGGTCTGTCATATGTAATACTCAAACTCCTTCCTCTATGGTTGGGGGGATGTGAGCAATGCGCAGCAGGCGTGCCTGGGTATCCCCAACAAACTGGTGCTCCACTATATTACTGTAAATATAGCACATGTCTAAGGACCTTTCAGCCAATTTCTCCATCTTCAATGATACATTAATCTGGACAAGTTTATACTGTGTCTCGTGAAATGTGTCTCTTTGGAAGGCTGCGCTATATCGGCCGTTGGTTAGAATTTTGAACTTTCTATGTTCTTTAAGACATCTGTTAGTCTTTGATTTTAGGATTAGTGTATGTGCAGGGTTGTTTACGATTTCATATACTAAATCATTCGTAAGGTTTGAGTTTCTTAAACTTACGTTTAAGCCTCTCACAACATCCTCGGCCGAACCATATTGACCCGGCCCTAGTCTTACTTCTGTACTGTAATACCGTGCAATCTTAGTCCAAGCGATGCGCATAGTTTCATCCATAGCTACCCCAGCTTTTTCACACTCGTCAATGTCTCTAAGAATCGTAAAAACGGTTTCTTTATGTTCAATATTAAAAAGACGGTGTCCAGATGAATTTCGCATATCCCCACCTCATACGAATCACGACCCAATTCAATGTGCCCATGGAGTTCTGTTACAAAGTTGGCTAGCGTGTTGTTAGGGTGTACAGACAGGGACGAGGAGGACGGGAGTGTGACGTAGAAATGGTTAGGAGCCATGTTGCATACTATTTAAGCTTCATTATTGCATCAGCTTTTTATAGGTGTTGAAGCTTTCTGGGTACCCTAGCCATTTCACCAGGTACATTTTTCTCCTTCCTGAACCTTTGCTTCCTAAAATTTTCTCAATTTTAAACACATTTTTTCTAAATTAAACGCAACTTTCTGCAATTCCTCGCGGTAAAAGCCTCCTGAGATTTCTTCCCCATTCAAATCTTCAATGTAACATCATTATCACACCTTTAGGTCTCACAGCCCTAACTTTAAAAATCTCGCGTGTCCATCCTTGCTCAAAACCCTTTGCGAATTTATTCCCCGAACGCGACAGCCTTACATAATCATTGATTTTGAAGCGCACAGAGTGTGGTGGTGGTGGTGGTCCATCTCTTCTCGGGAGCGTACCTCTTTCTAAAACTTCGTTAGGTGTTGCCCCAATCGTGCGATGGTGTGAGCGGTTGTAGGATGATGCCAATGATTCCAGAATGTCTAGAAATCTGTATGTGTTTTTATGTGTAAAATAACGGTGCATGCGTTCCTTTATGGTGCGCTGAACTCTTTCAGCTAAAGAAGCCTTATGTATAGAATTGGTTGTGTAATAGCTGATATTAAACTCTGTCAACATATTCTGAAAAGCACGGCCTATAAACTCCTTCCCCATATCCGTACAAAAATAGCCAGGAACCCTGTTTTCTTTTAACATTAGCGTTTTGGTGGCTTTAGCAACTGTTTCAGGTGATTTATTTTTCAGAGGAACTAGCCACAGATATCTAGAGAATACGTCTATTATGAATAGAATGTAGCGGTAACCATCGTTATACACAGAATATCTTTGCATGTCTGTTAAATCTGCTTGCCAAATAGAATCAATCGAGGAAGCCGTTGTCTTGGCTGTTTTAAACCTTTTTCTCACAGGCTTATGAAGCGTATAAGCGTCCTGCTCCCTCAAAAATCTTTCAACATCTTTTTTTCCTACTCCGTAAACACTTCTGTACAGTCTATCTACGCCGCCGTAAGAGGATGGGGTAGAAATGTCATAATAGCGTTTAGTTAATACGTTAGCCATTTGCGTATTTTAGAGGCACGTGGGTAGGGTTGGTTTAACCTCTTCTTGCTCCTCTTCAAAGGTGTTACCGGGGGGTGACGGCGCCTTCAATTGTGTCACAGGCGTTGCATGTTCCAAGTCTTTTAACCTGTTCAGATTTCCTATCAACGTTTTAGGGACATTTATTTGTTGTAGTCTTGCTTTAATATGCTTCCATCCTGATGGTGATGGCCTATCCCACTTTCTCACCAGATCATGGACAATGTCTACGATATTCGATCCCTGTACCTTTGATCCTTCCACAATGATCTCCCCTGTATCGGTCCATTGTATGGCGGGATCCTCATTCAATAGATTATAAAGACTTAAGCCTTTACTCCTCAATGTAAGTGGGAGGGTATTTTTAATACATGTTCGATATGTTGTGTGGCTAATCTTTTTGGTTGGTCAGCTGTGTCGTCGGGTACAGATCCTATGTCGCCATCGTCCCCCGTGCTGTGCCTAATAACCACAGGAATCTCTGTAGGGCTCTTATAATTTTCGTACTCGTGAAGAAATTTCTGCAGAGCTTCTTGGTATAAGATTCTTTTCTCATCAGGTGTTTTTTCACTGTTTAATAGGGCTAACAATTCGCTTTCCATTCTTTTAAGTCTGCTTTTACGGGGATCTAGATCCGTGTCTCTTTGCAGTGAGCGTACACCTCGTGGGGAATCACTACCACTTTCTTCATTATATTAATCTAGTCAGTAAAGGGCCCAAAACTGAAAATAAGATGGGGAGAAATGACCCTCCTGTTTGTACAATAATTCGTTTTTTCTTCGCTACAGTTTGACTTTTACGAGCGAGTGCACGTATTATGTTCTTGTAGCGGCGTAGGCGAGCCTTCTGATGGGTTTTCATTGATACATTGCAATTTATAACGTTAAGACAGATTTCACAGATGCATTTTAAAAAGTCGGCGTCGATATTTTTAATAAACATCTGCTGCATTGCCCGGGGCAGTCGATGATAGATTTTTATTAATTCACGGTATTTCTTTAGTCTCTTTGTCATTCTGGAATATACACCGTTTCAGGCTCGTTTGGAAATATATTCGTTCGCAGAAGCACTCTAAACGTGTTTCGCGGATGAAGGTCGCAAAGCAAATATCCGTAACGCGTGCTTGTAGCTTCTTTATAAACTTCCAAAAACTCCTTACGCTGATTCGGGAACATTTGATTGGCTAATACCCCAATTTGTGATACATCTCTACGTTGCGCGAATAAGACTAGATATTGCGTATTTAACGACACATCGCGCATGTATCTATTTTTGAAAAATAGATTCTGATTGATGAAGAACACGCTTATGTTAAGATGGTGGGAGTACTGTAAATGTCTCGGCAAACGTTTTATCCATCTCCAACATGAGATCGTCAATTACAATGATTGTATGTTCATTCCCTTTAGCGAATTAACGTCATATACACCTTTGTGGAACAAAATATCATCTTGGTACTCGTTGAACACTGATTGATACGTCGAATAGCACCATATAACTTTATGCACAAATTTCGAGAACATCTCCCCTTTTCTTTAATGATTTTAAGCATAAACACAGTTTTACCACATCCTGTAGGTCCAGATATAATACATGTGGATGGGCTCGTGAATCTGAATTTTTCTACAGAGTCCATTTCTAACAACACTCACAACAAAATATTACAAATTTTGAGTGCTGATCCTTATATTTCTTCTCCCACAGAACCGACGATGAGGTAGAGCACCCATCATTACGGATGACCTCGACGACAGTGTAGTTGTGATCTCCTCCCCTGAACCCTCACCAGCGATACAGGTTGCACGTCCAAAGCGGAGGTATGAGAACCCACATCAGGTATAAAGCGACCGAAATACGTACCTGTTGCAGCAGACCCCAACCCTCAACCTCTTACGCAACAACCCCCCAGCGCAGCACCTAATATCCCCTTATTCCGCCCCCCGTTCTGTTAAGTCTACAATAATAGAGACCCAACCTCCTACGCAACAGGGCCCCCATCAGCAGCACCCTAATATACCACTAATTCATCCGCCCCCCGTTCTGTTGAGGATGTATACGTTCGAGTTGTGCGATCCGCAGCCCCCACCCCCCTTGACTAGAAATCGGTATAGAGTCAGGGTCGACCCTAGAGCATGTATAGCAATGGAATTGAGCGCGGATACGCAGGTAGAGCATATTATAGAGTTTGCTCTTCAGAATCGCGACGAGCGTGAGTCAGGACGAGTCTGTCCTTTGGATTCGGGTCAGATGACGGTGATGTAGACGATTATTGGGTGATAGTACCGTTTAGACGTTTGGCTGCTGAGAAATGTGAATATATATTAGGGCGTATAATGCAAGCCGTCCAAAGTAGTATAGCCTTCAATATGGACAACTTCACGGTAAATATTGACCGTGTATTCCGTGTTGCGGGTCATAGTGCCATACCGTACACTCTTAACTTCAATTCTCCAACTATTTACCGAAGGCATATAAACGTCGATCGTGGTTGCGGCTTTATAGCAGTACTCTTAGCACGTATGTTTACTGTACAAAATACACGGACTCAAAAAATTTGGCTGCCTACGATCGTGAGCGTGCCCGTAAACTAGCTGTAGACTGTGAACTTGAATTTGACTGTAATATGGGTCCTGAAGAGCTGAGAAGGTAGAACAGGAAATGAATGTGCGCATAGTTGTATTTGGTTTGGATGATCGCGCCGGACTGTGTATGTTTTTAAAAGCTGTGTGAGAGATCGTACAAGGCCCCTACTTATTTTAGGATTGTCAGGGACAACGTATCTCCCCATCCGTAATATAAGGGGCTTTACGCGAGTTATGACAAAAGTCGAAAATATGGGAGACATCATGATTTGTGTAAGGGGTGCCTCGAGTTTGCGGATGATATAGTGAGACATTGTAAAGAATGTCACATGGTATGTGAGCAGTGTAAAAGCACCAAATGTGAAAGCCGTGTAGTTGAGAAGAGAGACTGTGATGTGTGTAGACGCACATTTTTCAATAATAGCTGCTTTGATCTCCATAAATCAATTGGTACGTGCAGGAAAATGAGAATCTGTGAATGTGGTATGTTTCACACAATGGATAATTGGGGAAAATTTAAGCACAAGTGCGACGTAATTCACTGTCCTACATGCCAGGAGGAATATAAGGCGGATGGAGTAAAGCATGTGTTATATGAAAGATGCTAAGCCTAAAAATAACCCTTGTATAACTGTGTACTACGATATAGAAACATATACGAACGCTGAAACCAAAGAGGTAATTCCACATTTACTTGTGAGCCAGACCATCTGTGATGAGTGTATGGGTATCGAATGTGACGAGTGCCCCAAATGCGGTAAACGGACAAACGTTTTTAAAACGAATGTCAGCGATAGTCCTGTGAAACTATTTGTGTCCTATATTGTCAAGTTAGCCGACAAGTTCAAAAAAATGACTGTGTATATTCTCGCCCATAACGGGGCAAAGTTTGACACGCAGTTCCTTTATAAGGAGTTGCTTGAACACGAATCCTCTGAGATATTTACAGGTGATCCATTGAAAAGAGGCAACAAATTAATACAGATGCAGATAAGAGGCAATGTACAATTTAAAGATACTTTATTATTCACACCTTGTAAATTAGCAAAGCTACCCAAGGTGATGGGAGTAGCAGCTGAAGTTTCCAAAGGATACTTCCCATACACTTTCCTCACCAGCGAGACTTTAAACTACGTAGGCCCACCACCCCCAAACATTATTTTGACTGCATGGATGAACGTGAAGACTTTGATCGATACTACGACAGTTTTAATGAAAGTAACCCTTATAATATAGCTGATGAATGTGAGCGTTATTGCGTGAATGATGTGCGCGTGCTTAGAGTATGTTTCCAGGCCTTTAGAAGTATGTACATAGCCCGTTTCAAATGCGATCCACTGCAAGTCGCAACCACCATCGCATCATTATGTTTTACGGTGTTCAAGAATAACTTCATGCCTAAAGACACCTTAGCCATTATTCACCGAAACAACCCCCGCAGTTACGGACACAAGGCTATTTACTGGCTCATACACCTGCAGCAACAACAGGTGTATACATAAAGCACGCCCGCAACACGGGTGAAGTACCCATTAAGATTAATGGACGTGTTTTTTGGGTTGATGGGTTAAGTGAAAACCGTGTCACTGGTGTGAAGACTGTGTATCCTTTAACGGTGCTGGTGGCATGGATGCCCCCGTCCTGAGTGCGGATCGTCGGAGATATCCACGGTAGGTCTCCTGCCGACTGTCTTGCAGACCCGCACCCGCGATCAACTTATAGGATCACAGTTCACTCACAAAGTCTTGTGGGAGCATGAATATGATGCACGGATGGAGACAGACGATGTATACCGTGAGGAAATAAAAACGATCAAGCGTTCAATGGTGCTGGATCCTCTCAAATGTGGTGATAGCTTGTTTGGAGGACGTACAAATCCTTCAGACTATACTTTCCACCTACGGGGCGTGAAGCTCCATTACTACGATTTCTGTTCTTTATACCCATACGTGATGAAGAGCCATCCGTACCCCGTGGGCGCTCCTGAGAAACTGGTGGGACCTAGCATACCTCCATCAATGAATTTTCAAAAAATTTGAATGATCATTACTTTGGGCTCTCTTTCGTAGACGTACTCCCCCCACGCAATTTATGGATGCCGATCTTACCTGTCGTTATCGACGACAAGCTCATGTTTCCCCTGTGCGTGAAGTGCGCGGAAGAGGATAACGGCGAATGTAACCATATACCCCACCAGCGTAAGATCAGAGGCGTATATACAAGTCCTGAGCTGGCCCTAGCCGTACGCCATGGTTATAGAATACTGAAGATACGAGGTGTGGAGGTTTCAGAAGCTCCCCAACCTTTTCACACCATATATAAACGCCTTTTTGAAGGATAAGGTTGAAGCATCAGGGTATCCGCGAGGAGTTGATACCGAAGATGAAAAGTCTGCCTATATTCAACGTTACCGCGACCGCGAAGGTATACAACTTGATCGTGTCCAAATTGTAAAGAATCCTGGCAAGCGCTTTTAGTGCAAAGTTGTGTCTAAACAGTCTATGGGGAAAATTTGCGCAGAATACCGGCAGAGGGAACATTCATTTGGCACAAAGTTATAGCGATGTCTGGGATTATGCCAATGCCCCCGATAAAGAGGTCATGGAGATCGTGAATGTAGGTAATACTTACGTAATAAAGTACAACAACACTGAATTTGCCACAGATACCTCAAGGGTTACAAACATACCTGTGGCGAGCTTCACAACAGCCTACGCCCGTATAAAACTTTGGGGTCTATTGCATTCTCTTGGGCGGAGAGTATTGTATGCCGATACAGATAGCGTGATATTCACAGAGAGGGAGGGTGATTACATGCCCGCTATTGGGGAGTTCCTCGGCGAGCTCACTGATGAGATCAAGGATGAGTATGGGGACGACGCATACGCCGACTCTTTTATCTCAACAGGACCTAAGACTTATGGGGTACGGGTCAGGGTAGGGGATGAAATGAAATATATCGTGAAGGCAAAGGGTATTACGCTCAACCATGCGAATCGGGAGGTTGTTAACTTTGAGTCGTTGAAGGATCTAGTATGTTTGGAACCTCACCAACTAATTGTAGGCACCCACAATTTTCGGGCGCAGAAGCTGGGAGGCGTGAAGGAACTTAGGGGTACGATGGTGTGCCGTAACACCTATAGGAAACGTTACCAGTTACCTGGTACCTATGATACCGTACCCTTTGGATACCAATGATGCTTCTAACTCACACGTCTTGTATATAATCGTATCTATTTGTAAATATATATATATATATATATATATATATATATATATATAACTTGAATATCTCGTTTATTAAATCGTATTTGTAAATATATATAACTTGAATATCTCGTTTATTAAATAAATCAAATAGCGTTTCACTTTCTCCTTTGTGTGTGTGTGTGTGTGTGTGTGTGTGTGTGTAGGTGAAAGTTCTAAGCTCCGCCCACTGCGTGAGTCATGCTACTATCTGGGAGTCCCTGCGTGGTCAGTCGACCGCAGTAAGCCCGAGAGATCAGACGTGTATTCAGATCAGACGTATATTGAAATGGCTACCTTTAATATTGCTTGCACAACGTTTATGAAATGGTATTCAGTAAAGTGTGAGGATGTGGTGGATACCGAAAAACTTCCTATTCCCCCTCCTATGCCTCTTTTAAAACACATTGGATTGTGCGAAGTTCCAAGATGTACAAATACTCTACGGATGTTCTGGTGAGACTGTTGAAGGCTTTCGTTGCACAGACGATGTGCTGAAGTATGCTGCAGGGCTAAACTTTATAAAGTCTCACATACACCGTGAAGTAAAAGAAACAACGCGTGCAGAAGAGAAGCAGCAGGTATGGATAATGAGCCTTGTGGATGGGTG
The DNA here is from genome assembly GCA_023014485.1 of Bathynomus jamesi. Classification (NCBI taxonomy): domain Eukaryota; kingdom Metazoa; phylum Arthropoda; class Malacostraca; order Isopoda; family Cirolanidae; genus Bathynomus; species Bathynomus jamesi. The sequence goes on along the minus strand of JAJOZX010001126.1, from coordinate 773,525 downwards.
GTGTGACAAGCGGTATTACGTCATGCTACACCATGTCGATTACTCATACCCTACGTCTGAAAATGTGAATCTCGTGATCATGGACAATCTTAGGTGTTTTTATCACTATATTAACGTATATCATGATGAGGTTCATAGTGAGGTTGTGGCTAGTGCCATGCGTGAGTTTTTAACAGATTTTAGAGACGAGTATCGTTTGATGGGTAGAAAGGAAAAATATGAGCATATGTTCCTCTCAAATAGTGCGCCGGAGTGTGGAGATGATTAGCGCCTAGTTCTTATCCAAAGTGCGTAGGCTGGTAGTGACGAAACGGAAAAACAAATATGTGCAACAATTCGAGTCGTACGAACATGCCCATTCACGTATCATCGAGTCAGCCGCCCGTCGAACCGTTCCTGCCTGTGCCTCACACGGCTCATAGTTATCTCAGAGCTTGAACCGAGTGGACGTGCGCTCCTCGAATACGATGGAACTTCCTTTGAGCAGCATTCTCAACGCCTCGTACGATGTGTCCGTGACGAAATCGTTGCGCGTGTTCAGGCGTAATTCCGGTACCATTAGCTATGTACTGGAAACGGAATGTAGACCGACAAACAAACGGGTTTATTTAAGTATCGAGGAGATGAATAGAATCTTTGTGATAGTTGAGAAGTGGTGTGAAGATCGTTATAAAATACCTGCTAACGTAGGTACAAGAAGAGAGCAGATTAGTGACGCGCCCTCATACGCCGTTGTATGTACGTTGTGTATAAATAACGATCGGCCGTGCATTGATATAAGGCTGATGTGGAAGAATGCTTCTGATAATAACGCTCTTATTCCTACGCGAAACCGTTTCATCCTCGACAGAATGTTTGAAATCGTCGGATTCCGTAAACTGAAACCTATATTAGACGCGCGTGTTACGGATATGTTTTATTTTGATACAGTACTTGAATACGCATACACTGCTCTGCTCGATGGGTTTACCGAGTGTAGGGCTGGTGAGAATGGTCTAGTGCTGGATGTTTATTTAAAAAGTTTAGACTCTTTGAAATACCATGAACTTTGGTACAAAGCAATTGATCGGTACAAGGCTGAGCTCACCTACACCGTTCACCCTGAAGAACTATTTCTTTATATAACGCGCAGTTGCGTAACGATTTAGAAGATTATTTCAATTGCCGCTATGTTGAGTGAAGAGTTCACGATTGAAAAGCTCGAGTCGGTAGAAATAAACCCTCGATTGGAAAAGCGTTCTTATAAACTTGTGTTTAATAATGTAGCTAACGATGAACTCTTTGTGCGTGCTTTTGATTGTATTCTAGACGTGTTTAAAGATGACTTACCAACCGGTTGTAAAGTGGGAACAAAAATAGTACTGAACGATATGAAAGCCATTCATATCGAATACAGGTTTCCCTATACTTTAAGCGGTGAAATATTATTAAGCCGCATATACTGCGTAATGCAGAGCAATAATGATGTAATTGTAAACTCGATTAAGACCGAGTTTAGTATTTTGAAAAAAAGTGAATTGTATATATATATTTTGCTTGACATTTCCCCGATTATACGCATATTTCTATTGATTTGTGTTTATATATATATATATATATATATATATATATATATATATTTGCTTGATATTTCTCCTGTACTGTTATGTACATATTTCTATTGATGTGTTTATATATATATATATATATATATATATATATATTTGTGTTGTATTTCTCCTGTACTGTTATGTACATATTGAAGTGTATATGAAATGTATATTTTATTTATATATCACCATAATTGTGTGTGTGTGTGTATATTTCTCCTGTACTGTTATGTACATATTTCTATTGAAGTGTATATGAAATGTATATTTTATTTTATATATCACCATATTGTGTGTGTGTGTGTGTATATTTCTCCTGTACTGTTATGTACATATTGAAGTGTATATGAAATGTATATTTTATTTTATATATATATATATCCATAATTGTGTGTATATATTTCTGTTATACGCATATTCCTCAAATGTATATTTATTTTCTATATATTTATAATAAAAAGAATGATGCAATGTTGTTTATTGTTATACCTTCTACTACCGGTATTCTAATAATGTATACAACAGGTATCTGGCAATATTTAAGCCTTCTAAGCCAACTGGCTGATTAGGCGTATATAATAATGTATACAATAATACTGCTAAAAGAGGTATCTGGCAACTCATTTACAGCCAACTGGCTGATTAGGCGTATATAATAATAATGTATACAATAATACTGCTAAAAAGAGGTATCTGGCAACTCATTTACAGCCAACTGGCTGATTAGGCGTATATAATAATAATGTATACAATAATACTGCTAAAAGAGGTATCTGGCAACTCAGCCAACTGGCTGATTAGGCGTATATAATAATAATGTATGCAATAATACTGCTAAAAAGAGGTATCTGACAACCATTTACAGCCAACTGGCTGATTAGAAGTCTATAATAATGTATACAATGGTATCGCGGTATCTGGCAACTCAAGCCATTTACGCCAACTGGCTGATTAGGAGCCTATAAAACAACGCCAGCCCGGCTGGAAGTCTTAATGTGCACTTGGCTCCTGCCAGGTGAACACCTCTCCTCCTTTCTCTCCTCCTCCTCCTTTCTCTTGGGGGATAACGCCGCCTCCAAGTTTTCCCCCCACCCCCCCTTTGCAACAACACCCCTTTGCAACAACCCCCCTTTGCAACAACCCCCTTTGTAACAAACCCTCACCCCCTTTGAAACAACCCCCCCCCTTTGCAACATTACATAATAACCTGCAACATTCCTGCACTCTCCCCTTTTGCGGCTATACTACTGTTACCCACTTAGCCATTGACGCTGGCACCGTAGTTCAAAACATTAAATCATTTCTCACAGTGCCAAGATCGTAATTCATTCAACAGATGGCACCAACCGGATTGCCAAATTTTATTTTATGGAGAATACTTTCAAAATCATAATAATAAAAAATAAGGCAAACCTGAGTATACAATTTTAATGGTTTCCTATAATTCTCTGATATATATACAAAATCCCCCCACCAGGATTCAAATCCACCACCTCTTGAACAGAAAGCAAGGACGCTAGCCACTACATTACAACGAGACAGAATTTGCGTCCAATGACATCATTACTCCAAGATTCCTGACTTGTGGGTTTGATGTTATCTGTTTGATTTACAGTGTTTTGTACCCTTTATTTTGTAGCACCCTGTTGTTACCATATCTGAGAAATCGGATTGTTTTTCGTTGAACTTCATATTGTTCTCTCTTACCTACTTCAATAATGTCTCAATGTCGTTTTGTAATTTTTCTATGTCACTTTCATCCGATATTTCCTTGCATATCTTTGTGTCATTCGCGATACTGTCATTAAAATCTGCATTAATGTCTGCAATCATTATTGTAAACAGCAAGGAGGCTAATACTGTACCTTTTGGTACATAGCTCACGACTTCTGAGACTTCAGATTTCACTCCATTTACTACCACTCTTTGTGTTCTTTTGGTCAAAAAATTAAGTATCCATCGTCCCAACTTTTCAGCGATTCCTGTATTCTTAAGTTTGTTTGCTATAGTTCTATGATCACATTTATCCAAAGCTTTAGTAAAATCAGTAGTATGACAGCTATCTTTTGACTACGACACAACATTTCCTGTTTTCTTTGGTAGTCTAATGACTGTGATAGGTATGATCTTCCAGTCGTAAAGCCATGTTTATTCGAACTGAATAAGTTCTTTACTTCTAGAGAGCAAGCAATTTTGTCTCCAATTACTCGTTCAAAACACTTTATAAAGTGACAGGTGAGAGCTACTAGCCGATAATTCTTAGACATTGCTTTGTTACCTCCTTTGAATAAGGAGGCAATGTTCGCTTTCTTTAATGGATGTGGAATTTGCCCTGTGTAGAGTGATTTTCTCCATAGTAAATACAGTGGCTTGGCGATACACTGTTTACTTTTTTTCAGAAACACGGCACTCCATGTGTCTGGCCCTGGTGCTGAATTTTCTCGTATTTGTGATGGAGCCTAAATTACGTCTCCTTCTAAGAACTCGAAATCCGCTAGTAGATTCATGTCTGAACTTGTTCTTCGATGATATTTATCTATGTCAAAGTATATATTTGGATTTTCTGCCGTCTTCTGAGAGAGAGAGAGAGAGAGAGAGAGAGAAAGATGCTGAATATGGCGTTAAACTATTCCTTAAGCAGTTCGCTTAGTTTTCATGGGTCATTTGAGTATTCGATTGCCCCATCTTTTAACTGACCAATACTATCTTTGCATTTTTCTTTTCGCAAACGTGTAGAAGTATTTTGGGTTGTTTTTTTATGTTTTCCACTACCTTGTTTTCTTCCTCGTTTGTCTTGTGGATGAATATTTGTTTTGGGTCTATTTCTATTTCGCATCGTTTTTGCTCTAGTTTGCGTCTCCTTGCTTCAGTTTCTGCATCCGTAAAGACTTTTTACGGTTTGTTTTCATTATCTAAATTCTAAATAATGTTCTGATTTTTCTCTCGAATTTGCTACGTTTTCTGTTTAGTCTCTTCGGAACATGTTTCAGCAATATGGGTTTAGTTTCGTTTTCTCTCATACATAGTATTTCTTCTGGAATCTTCTCGCGAAATAGTGATTCCCAATTTACTTTCTTTAAATCTTCAGTTATACTTTCCGAACATACTTTGAATTTATATTTAAACCTTCATTTATTTTTTCTGACTCTCTGGGATGCGTTTTTGGTCCCCTGTTTGCTGACTTTAATTGCATATCGATTAAGTTGTGGTCAGAGAAATTTATGTGCGTTACCTTTTAATTTATTATTATATAACTAGCAGAAAGAAGTCCGTGGTAAAAATACCACGCTTAAACAATCAACAGGGGCAATTTTATTTCTTTTTAATAATATTTCCCGGAATGAGCACATACACAAACAAACAAACATTATTCGATTTTAGCTTTATATATGCGTAGATTATAAATTTACTGTAGGTTTCGATTAATTTCAAGCATAATGCATAATGTTCCATAATACTGCGTGGGTTCTATATTTTGTAATGTTACCATGAAATTTCTTAACACATTTAAAATGCTGTGCAAAAAGATTAGGACACCTCATTTACTTTTGTACTTTTCCGATTTAATGTAATGTTAATTTAGGGACATTTCTTTAGATTAATAATTTTGAACAATATATCATTGGAAAGGAAATTTTGTGGGCTTTTTATGATATATAGTTCAAAATGATTAATCTAAAGAATGGATAAATAAAGGAAAGTTAAAAATAAATGGAAAGTTAAAATCCCCACAAATTAAAATATTTAGTGTTGGGGTTTTAAGTGATACTAACATGTTTCCTATTTAATTTGTAACGAATTGGAATTAACTTTTTTTGGTGTTTGGTGGTCTGTACACGTTTCTTTACTGTTAAATTAAGAATTCCGACCTTGCTGTTTGATTCACTTTACATGTGTATGTGTATTTATGTAAATGCAACAGCCTCCTCCTTTTCTAGCAAATTTATCCGCTCTGCATATGTTATAGTCCTATATTGCTATTTCCGTGTATTTGATGCAATATTCACAGGCTTTTTTGCATTTATGCAAGTGTGTTTCCGTTAGGAATAGGATATCTGTGTTGGGTTCCAGAGTTAAATTTTGCAAGTATTGTAATTTGGTCGGTTTTCTTGGATAATGGTCGTTCTCTGGTCAATTTTCACGGCTCCTGTTCGGTGGTATTGAGTAGGGTGGAAATAGTAGCAGTACCTGCAGCCTCCATTCCTCATCATGTAGAAACACTTTTTAGGGTGGTTATATATGCATCTGGAGCCATATTTACACAAACCTATTTTGTAATATTCGCATATGATCCAACTTTTGGATTCTTCTACGTTTTCAGACTTACCCTTCTGGAATCTTTCTCTTTTGTTTCAACATTACTCCTTCCTTACTCAATGTTTTTTTAGTCTTTGGTGTACTGTCGATTTTATTCATGAAGTTACTACCTTGTGTCGTGTGTATTCCTTCGTAATAGTGTTCTTCTGCGTTACTCTCTAATGCGTTGGTTTCAGTGCTTTGTACCCCGTTTATGTTGCTTTTACAGCTTAATTTATCACATCGTGGTGTTCCGTTGGTATATTAGTTGATGTATTGGTAGAATTCTCTTCTTTACCAAGATTCTGATCCATTTCTGTTTGTTTCTCATCATGTTCCATCCCAGTTTGTACGACTTTTCTATTCATTTCCACGCACTTGATACAAACATAGCCGTAAATACCAATGAGTTTATTATTTATTTTGTTCATTACTTTTCTGTCCTTTCTTCCCAGACTGATGCATTCATAATGCTTAAATGTTTTGGAAAGAATGCATTTCAGACCCGTGGTTTTGTCAGCTTCCCTTTCAACGGCACAGTCCCTAATGCATTTTTTTTCAACTTCCTGATTTTAGATAATTTCTCATATTTATTCTGTTTATTCTTATTTCTTGCCATTTTTATCTTTCTGTCCTTCCTTTTTCTCTTCTAGAACTGATCCCGGCAACTGGTCATTTTTTTTTCCTTTTCCGAAAATTGAAACGTATCGGGTTTTATTTACTTGGCTACATTATGTTGCACTTTACTTTTACTTAGTAAGTTATCACCGGAAATGCGGTGACACATTTTAACCACTACCCTCAAAACAAAGTAACCCACCAAGTAATAAGTCACTTTTAATTTAGTATTATGTCAAAGAGAAAACAAAAGTGTCCATTTACCTCTAAATATCACACCCACACATTGAATATATTTAACCCTTTAAGGACTGAAAGTACAAATTGCTAACGTTTCAAATACAAGCATTCATAACCCCATTAATGGACAGCGTCCAAAAAATTAGACGCTAGAAAAAAATCACTAAAAAAAATCCGATGCTTAAATTTCTCATATTTCTATTTCACAATGAAATAAAATAGTTATTCTTTAATAAAATTGAGTCCGTTTTTTATAACTTGTATTTGAACCATAGAAAATAGCAGTTTATTTCAAGATGACGAGCCCAAATAAATTTTACGGCAAGTCAAGGTAAGTTTATCGAAAATACTATGGTCTTTACTTTACTTTATCACACCTGAATTCATTTATTCATTGTAAGGGAAGCTCTGGAGTATACAAGCATTACTTTCATTATGGCTTTTTATATAGAAAGTTTTTTACGCCACTTCTTATTTGCCCGTCCAAAATTTTGAACGTTATCCAGTTAGGCCCTAAACATTTTGAAATGAAAATATTGCTTTGATTATGACTAAAAGTAGATTATGCCGTACTCATTTTTTGAAATTCTTGTGTATATTTATGCAGAACTTTCTTTGTATGAAAAATAACTAAAAAAATTGTATAATCAATCTAATGAAATATTTTTGTCCTTTATTTTTCAGTTTGAAAACGCATGAAAGGCTAACATCACTTGAAGAAACTAATGATGATGAATTGGAATCTGGCGACATAATTTTACATATTCCTGACTCAGAAGTACTTACGGATGAAGATTCAGAAATCTCAGATGAAGACGTTGAAGGTGATCTAAATCACCTAGGCCGCGGTCTTCTCAATACCAAGTGTGATTTTGTACCACAATCGCAAACAGGTGACGAAGAAAGTCAAAGTTCGATAGTAGGTGAAAATGCCAAAAAGCGGATAGGGAATAAGAGAGCTAAAATATCTAATGAAACCATTTGGAACAACACAGTACCAACTTTTAACATCAATTCTTTAAAACCTCCACCTGCCTCAGTTTCTGATGAAATCGCTGAAGCAGATGACGAGTTACAACTTTTAAAATTATTTTTTACTGATAATATTATGGACCACGTCGTGACTCAGACAAATATTTATGCTCAACAGAAAAATGTTTCTCTTGATATGACCAAAGAAGAATTGTGGGTTGTATTCGGTGGAATGCTCCTTTCAGGATATGCAAAATATCCAAATAAACGACTTTATTGGTCAACCCAAGATGACACTCCCTCCATTCTTTCAAATGCTATACGGTGTAGACGGTTTGAATCAATACTTCATCATATGCACCTCAATGATAATTCGAATTTAGATCCATCCGATCGCTTATATAAGCTAAGACCTTTTCTAGATCACCTTAGTGAAAAGTATCTGGAAATGTATGAATTAGAAGAACATCTGTCAATTGATGAATCCATGATTCCCTATTTTGGAAGACACTATGCCAAACAATATATCAAAGGCAAACCAATAAGATTTGGTTTCAAAAATTGGGCTTTGTGCTCCTCTACTGGTTATATGTACTCTTTTGACATGTATATGGGAAAAAGTGAGAACGATACACAGAAGTCGCTAGGGCTCGGTGTTGGTGGTGAAGTTGTGAAAAAATTGATTGCCAAAGCAAATGTTCAGGGTCACGCAGGCTTCAAGGTTTATTGCGATAACTATTTTACATCCTATAATTTGCTGAAATGTCTTTCAGATGATGGCATATGTGCAACGGGCACTATTAGGGAAAACAGAATTACAAACTGCCCATTACCAAGGAAAAGTGAATTTCGTAAAATGCCCAAGGGAAGTGTAGAATTTGTTTCAACAGACAAGGTAATGGCTATCAAGTACAAAGATAACAATGTTTTGACAATTGCTTCAAATTTTCAAAAAGCAGATGTGGGTACAACTAAGAGGTATTCTAAAGAAAGCAAAGGATACGTTTCACACCCTCAGCCAATTGCTGTAAAGCATTATAACTCTTTCATGGGTGGCGTCGATCAATTGGACCAATGGGTAGCTTGTTACCGGACAAGAATGCGTCAAAAAAAATGGTGGTGGCCTATTTTTCTCTACTTTTTTGACGTAACAATTGTCAACGCTTGGATACTATGGAAAAAGGCAAAAAGCAGTAGAGTTCCTCTGCTTGATTTTAGAAGGAATTTGGCAGTTACAGTTTTGAAGTCCTATGGAAATCCTTCTAACCAAGGGAAGAAGATGCAAGTCATAAGGGGAGTCCGTTTTGATGGAATGAATCATTGGTTGCAGCCTTCAAACTTGAGAAGATGTGCATTCTGCCCGGGAAAGGCCTCTTTTTCATGCAGTAAATGTAATGTTGGTTTGCATCCTAGATGTCATAGGGATTTCCACGTCCCGCAATGATTTTTCTGTATGTATATAGCCTATTTTATTTGAATTTTATTACTTTTTAATTTTTTATTATTGTTAGATATATATAATATCAAGGTGAAAACTTCAATTTAAATGAAAACTCTTTATGTTGTAATACAGAAAATAATTTTCAATACAGTAGGATTTTTTCGAAATTTTTATTTTATTTCCCTAAATCAGGGGTGGGGAACCTTTTTTCATTGGAAGGCCGCATTTCATTTAACCAAGACCCTATTAGGCCGCATACTGAGAATTTAACATATACAGTACAACAAAATGTCATATTTTAGTCTACACTCTACAATCTACATATTTACTAATTTTAAATCAAACTTGATAATACGTGAGGGCTTTTATAATAAATAAAAAAATTCAGCAAGTGCACATTTATTTTTGGGGGGAATGATTGACAATAGAACTAATATTAAGTGAAAATTATATTAAGTGAAATGATGTTAATATGATATTAAGTGAAAAATGATATTAAGTGAAATGATGTTAATATGATATTAAGTGAAAAAGTGATAAACCATTTAATGACTTTTTTGTGACTGCTTATTGCGGGACGGGAGTCGTACATTTGGTTCCAACATCGTTGACCGTAGTTTTAGTTCGTCCTCCAGGTGAATATTCGTCATCTGAGATCTCAAGCGCGTTTTGATTTGAGTCACATATGAAAACGTTGATTCACAACGGTAGGTTGTGCCGAAACAAGACAACATTCGACGAGCATGTTGGCGCAGACGTGGGTATTCAACGGCACTTTTCCATATTTCAACAGGATCCTTCTTAGTATCAAATAGAGACAAGGATATTATCTTCTAATAGCTCAATCAACTCCATCTGTAAATCTTCAGGTGCTTTGGAGACATCAACCAGGTGTGGTTCGAAAGCTAGTTTCAGTGTGAAGTCAAGTTTCTCAAAATCTTCAAATCTTTCATCGTATTCTTCAATCAGGGAGTCTAGGACAGCTGTATATTCTTTCACATCGCATTCCCTTAATGATTTACTTGTATCTTCTTCATCAATTACCTTTGCCAGTTCAGGGAAGTGTTCAGCTGAAAGTTCCGATCGGGTAAGGATAGTTTTGAAAAAGCGCAACTTCCTCCGAAAAGCCTGGTTTTTTGGCCACATTTCAAATATGGATTTAGTTTTACCTTGCAAAGAAATATTCAAGTAATTTTGCTTTGACATTACGTCATACAAAAATGCAACATTTCTGCAGAAATCCTTTTTTGACAATTCACATGGTTCATTGAGTTCCTAAAAAATCTTGTGATTTGTTTTCGCAAAGACAAAAGTTTTTCAAAGACTTGCCCTTGTGACAACCAGCGCACTTTAGAATGATACGGAAGATCCACAGTGAATGTTTCATCATCAAGCATAAGCATATTGCGAAACTGGCGATGTCGTGATGCATTTGCTCTAATGTAGTTCACAATACGTATAACTTTACTTAATGTGTCACTTAAAACAGTAGATTTGGCACAGAGATTCTGATGATGCAAAATACAGTGAAAGGAAATCAAGCTATCTGGATTTGGCAGTACTTTTTGTAGTAGCACAACAAATCCTGCACATTTTCCTCTCATGGAAGTTGCACCATCTGTGTATACACTTACTAAATTACATAAATTCAGTTTCGCTTCACGGCATTTTTCTTTGAAGAGAGACAAGACGTCAATTCCACGTGTCTTCCCCGTAAGGGTACCCAAAGCCAGTAACTCCTCGTAGCATTGAAAATCTGCAGTTATAACACGAATAAAAAATGACACTTGCGCTGAGTCAGTAATATCAGTGGACTCATCCAAGGCAATCGAATAATAAGTATTTTCGCTTTGGCATATTGTATAAAGTTGTTCAGTTACATTGAGGCTAATTCATGTTGCCGATCAGTTATGGTCCTTCTTGAAAGAGGTAGTTGTTTGTATTTGTTAACTTTGTCTGAATCTAAAGAGGCTACAACTTCAACAATGCTTTCTTTTATGATTTCCACATCACTATATGGCTTACCTCTTTTTCCAAGTATATATGCCACTTTATAAGTTGCTTCAGTGATTTCAGTCCCTAGACCTGACATCGTTTTAAATACTTGCTGTTGTTGCTGCTTTTGAAGTTTCATCTTCGTAAGTGCAGACTTTCGGGGTTCTCCTTCCAATATAGCATACTTGTGGTTCTTATGAGTTGCATAATGCTGATATGCATTGTGTTTCTTCACTGTTGCAATTATGGCGTTGCAGAGCAAACACATCATTTTATCTTTTTCAGCAACTATGAAATACTGCAATTCCAATTCTTCATGGAATACTCTGTTCTCTTCCTTTAATTTTCTTTTCACAGTTTTTGACATGATTGGGGTACCAGAAGATTTATAAATAAAAATGGTACACGAATTGATCAAAGATTTACAGTTTTAAAGGAAACAAGCGTGCGTGTCACTATCGGAAATCGTCAGTAACTGTCATCCAGTCGAGTTGATCGTTGATAGGTAAGGGCGTAAGCCGTAAGGCAACGCTGCCAGTTTCAACTGGCAGCGTTGCCATATTTCCTATTGTTCAAGCCATAAAGAAGGCTTGTATGTGTAAGAAGCAGTGAAGCTGAAACCATGATCTAATGAAATAGCCTAAAGCCCTAAAGGGGTATCAGTTGCTGTCCATTATCGTACGGTATGAATTCTGAATGTCAAACAGGCAGAAGGCCGCAACTAGTTCCCCAAAAGGCCGCATGCGGCCTTAAGACCGCAGGTTCCCCACCCCTGCCCTAAATGGACACCGTCCAATTTTTTGGACAGATTGTAACTTTTGTTTTAAAAAAGATATTTTGATGAAACTTATAGAGCATCATCTAAATGTTTAATTATGTTCACTGAATAAAAATTATCGCTCTACTCCTCTTATTAAACTTTATCCATTAATGGGTTAACCCTACAAAAAATTCAGGGCTTAAAGGGATATATATATTATCGGAAATAGAGTCACTTGAGAAGATGAAGTTAGGGTCCATTGTGGTTAATATTCGACTTCTTAACAGAAATGCTGAGTCTAGTTTCATATTGTTTCGTATTATTTCATATTGTTTCATATTGTTTCGTGATTTTACAGTAGACGCATAAACACTAAGACTAATCCCAAATGTTTACTGTAAGAAATAAGGCTGAAGCAATAAATAACTTGAAATGTGGGGCACTTTTCTCTTGATAATTCATAGCAATTTTTTTCTTGCTTTAACATCGCCCATTGCCTCTCTCACCCAAATCTCATCAAGTTCATAAATAGTTAATTATTCTCAAAGAACAACTAAGGAACTACTCTAATCTTTTAATTTTTTACAGAATGTCAGTATGTAATACCTTTAAATTCAAACCAATAATTAAACAAGAATGTTTGAATTTGGAAGTTTAGAAAAATGTGATTCTTAACCAATCAATATAATAACAACCCAAGAAACAAAAGTTGTTCAGAAAGTTATTAAAACGAAGTGGATGTTCATAAGTTATATATTTCAATACATAACAAAATATAACATTATTTGATATAAAAATGTTTAACAATAAGATATATAATTAATGAGTTTATTATTCATGGCTATAATTCCATAAATAACAAGGTGAGGATATAAATATAACAATATAGGAATAATTGGGTATCATTATATATAAAGCTACTACAGAAGGACGCCATTACTTATTCTTTTCTAGCACATCTTTGAATTTTATATTAATGTGCTGGAAAACAGATTTAAAATAGTTGTTAATGGTACTCTTTTGATTTTGAATGTTTCTCCTTTGAGTGTCCATGTCCATATCCACCTTTATCATATTTAGCGCTTCCTTCGTAGCCGACGTCAGCGACGAATCCGGAGTAACCGTCAACGTAGTATGTCACCTTCTGCTTACGTGTATCGGGGAGGAGGACGTAGTAGTATCCTGTTACTTTGCCGTCCTCTTTTGATTCGTGATGACCAAAATCAAGCTCTTTCGAATGATAGTCCTTCTCTTTAACTTCATACCAGAATTTGTAGTCGTCCTCACCACTCTTTCCATATGGGTCATGGTAACTTTCATGGTGTTCTTCGGGCTGAAGTTTGAAAGAAAATGTATAAAACACTAATCTAATAAGAACATCCACAACGTCAAAGTTTTCAAAAAGCATGTAAATGACAGCAGTACAAATGAACTACATAAAACTTTTGGTGCTGGTTAAGTGTGCGGTCTACCTACGATTCGGCGGTCTACCTTTTAATTATAGCTTCTTATCTTGTTTACTAATTGTTTGTTTACATCCCATTGTCAATCGCCCTTGACGATTGGTTAGGTTTAGTCATGATATTTTCGTTAGTTTTAACGAAAATATCATGATTAAACCTAACCAATCGTAGGTAGACCGCACACTTAACCAGCACCAAACTTTTTTCACAAAGTTCAGAATATTCGCCCTCATTCAAAATGTCTATGAGTACATTTGAAAACTGTAAATAATATTTTACTCACATGTTCTCCCTCTGGTCGAGCGAAGGTCAACGTAAAGAAAGTGACGAGAACAATCCACTGAAACAATTACATCATAACATAAATATACAGTCGAAGTTGTATTAACTTAAATGTTACAGTAACATGAAGTATATAACGAAGCAGTTTATATACTCGTATATCAAGAAAGATCATGGGTATGAAATACAACACTAAATACACTTAACCAAAACAACAATTAAAAATTTATTAAACAAAATAAAATATTGTACTTACTTTAAAAATCATTGTGAAGATAGTTTGTTTAACTTAAACAACCAACCTACTATTAAATTCTAGACTCTAAACGCGAACTGATGCTGACTCTCATTTTCAACGGGTTTATATATATTTCTCATGAATGTTTTTTACCCATACGGTTGAAAGCGTCGGACATAACTAAAAAACAAGATATAAAAAAAGTTGAACTAAAGAGACGAACGGTCATAACCGGCAAAGGAAAATAAAATTTCGAGTTCAGAATTACTCATCCTTTCAACATACTTAATTAGAATAAGGTTGTTATTTGTCAAGGCCATATAAAATAACTTCTTTTTTTTCTTAACTGGATAAGGCCTTGGACTGGGGGGGGGGGGGGGGGGGGGGGGGGGGGGGAGGGGGAAACTGGTTCCTAAGTTTAGTTAAGCAATGGAATTTTAAGTAATTTTTAGTTCGTATAGAGGTATGGCGACAATTCATATAATTAACTATTATTATCATGGAGTTCCCACTTATATATACTATATATATATATATATATATATATATATATATATATATATATATATATATATATATATATATATATATATCGGCCATTTTTCTTTCCACGAAATTCGATTTCCTGGCATTGAATCATGTTCTAATTGGAAATATATCTTCAGATTCAATTCCTACTAATCTCAATTCCAGTCAGAGGTCAGAGGTCAGAGGTCACTGATGTCGGTTGTTTATTTATGAATAATTTAAACAACTTTAACTAAACTTTAAATATAACATTTCAGGATAAAAGGTTGCGTTGTAGCCAGTGTTGTAACACGGCTTCCGTCGCTCAGCGAAGTTAAGCGACGTTGGTTCTGAAGAGTAGTTGGATGGGAGACCCTCTCTGCGTCCAGCTTATACTGTATAGTGATTCTGGTTTGGTTCTCACGTGAGAGTGTAGGTCACCTCTGTCATATGATCTTAGATGCTGTGAAGGAGGTTAACTAACCCCATCATTACATTTCTCAGCGTAAAAACAAATCGTCTTTGAAGTCTATTTAATTTAGTAAATTAACGTCTTTAACCAACTAAATTATTCATTTGTGTATATTTTACAAGAGTTGGTTAACCCCCTTCTTAACATCTAAGGTCATATCACGGAGGGGACCTACAACTTTACGTGGGTTCCGAACTTCTACTCCACCAAGGAAGATCCAAGGAGGCATCTTACTCAATAAATTACTCAGAAGTTGAACTCAGGACCTTCAAATAAACAGCCCAGCACTTTACCACAAGCCTACCCTTGGCGAATATTTAAATCAAATACACACTTTAAATGTTTGTTTGTTGAAATCCATAACAGCTGAACAGGAAATATGTAGCTGGACACATTGTAAAGGGTTTTGCTGTTTTCAACAGCAGTTCATAATTCCTCTTCAGTATTTTACACTGTACAATAAATATACAATAATTATGTCGTTATACAATAATTATGTCGTTATACAATAATTACGTTGTTATACAATAATTATACAATAATTATGTCGTTATACAATAATTATACAATAATTAAACAATAATTATGTCGTTATATAATAAGTATACAATAATTATGCCGATTAATTTTGTACCAAATAAATTGGATTCTTTCATTATGATAATTTGAGAGACAGAAAAATGATTAGGGCATAAAAAAAAAGTTTGCTATACTCCTAAAATAACAAACCAAAATTAATCTTTATTCAGAAAAAATACATTGCATAACGTATACAATATTAAGAGCTGAAAAGAACATTACATCCAGAGATTTACTGTTGGTACTTATTAGTGCTGGACCGGATGTCAGTTTTTCAACATCTGCGGATGCGGATGTGGATCTTTAATCTCAATATCCGCGGATGCGGATATTTAGTTAATCTATCGATATAATATAGAATTATGAATATATGACATAATTTTTCAAATTTCGTGATATTACTATTATGGCAGGCAATGCATAACAATTAAAATTAATATTAATGTTTTCATTATGATAAAAATAATAACTTTTTCAAGAGTTTCAGCCACAGAAAATTCAATGAAACAAGCTTCATTCAATTTTCTGTGTTACTAGGTATTTATATTTTGAGGTTTATTTATTTGTTTGTTCATTAATAATTAATACTTTACATGAAATGTGCATGACTGGGCCTTATAAGCTACTTTATAAGCTAATTTAATTGTAAATTGCATAATTTATTAGAGGTAATATCTGCATAACATCCGCAGTCAGAAGTGCGGATGCGGATATCCGGTCCACCACTAGTACTTATGACTTCACTTGACTGTGGCTTCCTACTGCGACCGTAGGGCTCGTGGAGTGTCTTAATTTTAGCAGCGTTTGCAATTCCAAAATCAACCATAATTTCAGACCTTTCCTTCCCGACTAACGCTTTCACGATCCCCCGATCACCCCCCTTAAGTCATTGATAGAGATCAACACCCAATTCTATCACCCAACCAAGGCAATGGATGATCGCGTGTGATTTCGTTCGATGATTTCTACAACCTAGGGTATGAATGCCCAGGTATAAATTGCCTGAGGTTCCTCGGTTTCTGTCAAATTTATCGTGAAGTGAACAGACAAATTTTTTCCCAGTGGAGTTGTGTTTCACGACATTTCATTTTGTTCATTGCGATTCATTGTTTGATGTCAAATGAAGACATATCTTAATTCTGACATATCTAAATTGAAGACATATCTTAATTCTGACATATCAAATTGAAGATATATCTTAGTTCTGACATATCAGATTGAAGACATATCTTAATTCTGACATATCTAAATTGAAGACGTATCTTAATTATGCCATATCTTAATTCTGAGTCAGTAAATGTTAAAAAGTCAACCCTTCTTTGTATTTTCAGCTCCAATAAAACTCAGTCCTCGTTTGCATCTGACCTCTTACTGAAAGTTTGGTCATTAAAAATGAAAACATTTGGAGTAGAATGCTCTTTCTTGTAACTAATTATTATTATTATTTTAGTCAAAGTATTTCATCTAGTTTCACTTTGAGATAAATAATAAAAGAAAAAGTTGAATACCCTCACCTCAGCCTCTAATGTTTCAGATTTAAAGTTTTATCTTTGATGAGTTAATTTAAGCTTATCTTTTTATTGCTCCAAATGAGATCTTGCACTGAAGGTGCCTGAACAACTTGGACTAACACTCCAACACACACACACACACACACACACACACACACACATGGATAAATATGGGATGAATTTCATAATTAAACACGTGAACTAAATAAATAATTCACACCCGCAAGGAGAAACAAAAAGCTACTCGAGGCCTTTCGTGTAGTCAATATTCCCCAATTTTCTCAAAAATAATTCATAGAACAGCAATGCATAAACCAAATATTGAGGAAAAACTATGTCTATCCTTTACCTTCGAAATGTTTTAAACTGTCTGTAATAATAATTACAATGTTATTAAGAATGATAAAAAATGTTATAATTTTTAACAAAGAAGAAACTTTCAAGGATTTAGTATAAAAGTGAATGAAAGCAATCAATGATCAACATTGACTGAAGGCAAAAACAAAATGCTTTACCGGATTGTATTCACGTTTTTCGTCATACCAAAAAAGTAAATCGAATTTAGATCAAAAGGCGAAAACATTCTAATCCTTTTGAGGATAAGTTATTCTTGTGTACTTACATAAAAATAAATATTTTTATTTCTCTAGTAATAATAATAATAATAATAATAATAATAATAATAATAATAATGAAAATATTTTTATTATTTTTTTTAGCTACATAAAGTAGATATTTCTTTTCTACTATTTAGGTCAACATTATGTAAAATTTCCAGAGTAACGAGACAGAAATGAACGCACATTGTAAAACACACACACACACATTCCCTGACGAGGTGTATTGCTGAATACACGGAAAGCCTTGGAATAATTTTTTCTTTTTCCTTGTGGGTTTGCATTATTCATTCATTTCACGGGTTTAAGTGTGAAATTCATCCCATATATATATATATATATATATATATATGAAAATTATTTCACGAAAGTAACACGTGAAAAATATTTATGATGAATAAAACCACGTTTCCTTTCCTTCGTGGTTTTATTCATCATATATATATATATATATATATTTAGGGTGATTCAAATATGGGGGTAAAATTTTTTTTTATATATTTTAATGTGTTCAACCCTTTAAATGGTTCATTTCAGCATAAAAATAACTATCCTAAAATATTTTAGCAAATTTTTAATTTTTAAGGGTTGCTACCAGCAATTCAAAATTGACAGAACGACTCAAATTGTCAAATTTTTCCACACCACCCAGGAGGTACAGTACAAGGCGCATTGCTTTTTTTTAATGTGGAAAGCTCCCCCGTAGGTCCTACCATAACCACAAGCATGCATAATTAAACTAGCATGATATTTGAGACATTAGCTGTCCTTACTTCATCAATGTTTCTTTTTTTCTATCAGGGTAAACAGCCCTGTAGTTTTTCACTACTTGTAGCAAAAATTGTTTTTGATCTTCGTCATGTGTTAGTATTTTATTATATTCATCCATTAATTTTACTTCTCTTTCCGCTATATCATTCACGACTTTCCACTGTTTGATAGATTTCTTAGCGGAGTTAAACTCTTCATCATTATGCCATTCTTTAGCATCTTTGAGTAAAAATTTTGAACTAAATTCTTTTATTGTAAAGAATCTTTGAGTATTTGATGTGACAAAATCTTCTAATTTCTTCGTTAGAATAAGTGCAGGATCTAGAAAAGCCCGTTTTGCAGGAAGAGTTTCTGCTGTATTTTGCAAGGCCTTTACCATTTTGTTTTTTGTTTCAGTAGGCACTTCATCATCATAAAAGGCCAACGCTACCAGTTCTTCTGATAGGTACCAGAGGTGACCTAACAGTTTTTTAATAGCAACAAATGCAATTGTGTCATTTATTTGTTTGTAGATTACAAGATTCTGTAATAATTCCAAATCAAGACGAGGAGCGCAAGATGGCACAGGAGCTGTAAACCATGCCTTTACATATAACCGAGTAGCAAATGGACAGATGTCTTTTAGTCCTTTTTTGTCTTTTACTGAAATTTTGAACTGAGATTTGAACAAAAAATTTTAATGAATATGTAATTTTGGCCATCCACCGAGCCCGATGAAGTCCCGCTGGATGTTTAAATTTGATTCCACCGTTTGGTTCACCTCCCCAAAAAATAATTGTTAACTGCAATAGTTCTAGGTAATCGTCTCTTGGTTGGAATGTGTCTAGTTGATTTGCTGCAAATATAATTGTCATCTTTGATGTCATGAATATTTTCATAGATATCTGGATCTGATAATACTGTTTCGTAGTCCTCCTTATTAATGCTTGACCATTTTTCTCTGAAATTCTTAAAAAGGACTATATCTGGGCCAGAAGATGGTGATAAAGACTTTGAAACAACAGCTTCCAGCATAATTTCAAATATATGGTGTCGACATGCCAGCCACAATAAATCGTTGTCGAATTTTTGTTCTAGAAGAATAGCTGCATCATTTCTAGGACCAGTATTGGCTGCCGTTGTATCGAAACACACGCATTTTATTTGTTCACAGATGCCCCATTCAAGCGATGTCTGATTGTTGGCATTAAAACTAGAGACGCATTTCTGTCACTCAATTTTGTAACATCAAGACTTCCTAATAATTTATCATCAAACAATTTTCTACGTTTGCCTACCTTACTTTTCCATGTTGAAGGTTGTGCAGCACAGAAACCAGATTCATCACTTTTACTCTCCTCTGATTCTGATTCTGATGATGTACTGGTGAGTATGACAGCCTCTTCATTCTTCTTTCTTTTGATCTCTTCTGCTTTCCTCTTTTCATAACGTTGTTGCTTTTCTGCTGCTCTTTGCTCTTTTTTAGCAACAGCCTTATCAATGGTACCCATTTTTCCATGATGTCCTTTCTCACGTTGCATTTTCAAGAATTTCTTATCATCTTCTATTTTTATAAGCTGCATAGCATTCTCATGAGTAATGTCAAATAAGTTTTCCAGTTTATCTTTCCATTTTTCTTCTTTATTATTTAAATTTTGTGATCTTTTCAATTTGTTTGCTTTGTTTTTCTTAAGCAGCTGCCATTCCTTCAGTATTCCTTGAATTTTATCTACTACACGTATTCTTTGTTTTGCTGGTATTCCTCTTTTTTCCAAACTGCTAGCACATCATCCGCAGTAGAGTAGCATGATTCTCTAATGCCTCGCTTTTTAATATTTCTGTAGTGCATGAAGAGGGCCATCATTTCCTTCTCTGATGGTAATACGGATGTTTTAGTACTGCAGAGGGCTGCCCAATTAGCCATACTTCAGTTTCTTTTCTCGTAGAACTTCTCCCAACTGAGCAACTAGGTGATGGTGAGTTAGGCCTAGCTTCCATAATCGATTAATTGGTATCAAAATTACGAGTTCCAAACAACAATTAAAAGCAAGCTAGTATATAAACCATTAATTAAAAATTCTGAAATATAAACAATTAAATATAAAATCATAAGTTGCAAAAACAAACAAATTGAAAAAAAGCGAAACTTTGACGCCTGGTAGCACATAGTAAATTTTATTTAAAATTCACCAAATTTGGCATACACTACTTTTTTGTCATAGGGAACAAAAATACAGGTTGAACAATTAAAAAAAAAACTTTGATTTTTTTGAATCACCCTAATATTATATATATATATATATATATATATATATATATATATATACAGGGTGAGTCACGACAAAATGTCATAACTTCGGGAGCTTATAGGTGAAGTCATTCCCAGTCAAAAACTTCATATGAACATAGGTCCCATTAAGAATGGGACCTTAAACTGAATTGACAGTTACTTACCGAACCGAACTAACTACGCAGTAGAATGTTGTGTTTCACAGCGTGCAGTTGATGTTTTGTGCATTCAGTATGCCTTTTACGTTTTCAAATGCTGAATATGCCGATATGGTGTATGTTTACGGATTTTGCGATGGAAATACTACTGCTGTTGTCGCTGAATACCAGCGACGTTTTCCAAATCGAAGAATCCCGAATCGACGAGTGTTTAGCAACGTTTTCTGGAGATTGCGAGAGAGCGGTTCATTTCCTAGCGTTACTGTTTTATCTGAGCATCCAGTACAAGAAGATGTGGCTGAACAAGAAAGCATTATTCAGATGGTACAGCGGAGTCCTCATGTTAGTACGCGAAGGATTTCCACACGTCTTAGAGTTCCTCAAACGAGAGTATGTAGAACGTTACACGAAGAAGGCATGTATCCATACCACGTACAGCGCGTTCAGCACCTGCAACCTGGGAATCGTGCCCAACCGCTGGAATTTTGTAATTGGCTCAATACCGATCGACAATTGCATCGATACGTCTTGTTCTGTGATGAGGCTCAATTTACCTGCGACGGTGTCAACAACACTCGCAATTCACGTGTGTGGTCAGAAATGAATCCTCATGCCATTGTGGAAAGTAATTTTCGATTCACTGTCAATGAGTGGTGTGGTATTCTCTACTGTCAGCTGATTGGTCCGTTTATCTTCGAAGGTGGTCTTACAGGTGACATCTATATACGATTTCTGCAAGTCGAACTGCCGCCACTGTTAGAAGATGTACTTTGGCAACACGATTGCGTATGTACTTCCAACAAGATGGAGCTACTCCTCATTTTAGCCGTGCAGTGAGAACGCATCTCGATGATCGCTTCCCTGGTCTATGGATCGGTCACGGTGGTGCACAAAATTGGCCATCCAGGTCTCCGAACCTAACCACTCTAGATTTTTATCTGTGGGGGGCACATGAAAGAGCTGGTGTACCAGAAAAAAGTGGAAACACGAAATGCATTGCTCCGTCGCATTTTGGATGCTGCAGCCTTCATAAAGGACAATCGTAATGAACTAATGCGAGCCACAAGCGCGATTCGCAAACGAGCCACGGTGTGTATTGAGGCCGAGCGTAGTCATTTTGAACAGTTATTGTAAATTCATGAATAAAAACTTTAGCAGCTATTGTTCGCTTATTCTTATTTCTAAATATTCAAACATCCATAGCTCCATAACCGTTAAGAATCGGACCTATGTTCATATGAAGTTTTTGACGGGGAATGATCTCAGCTATAAGCTCCCGAAGTTATGACATTTCGTCGTGACTCACCCTGTATATAAAACAACTGAATGGATGGATGAGAATTTCAATATCAAACTGTCACAGTGTGGCGGTACCTTTAATATGGGCAATTTTAAAGTTTTAACTTCTATAAATGACCCTTTTGTTTTATATATTTTACTCGTAGAATCGTTGTATGGCGGAGCATCAAACGTGACCTTCGTCAGGAGGAACAATTCGAGCGGAAGCAAAACCAAGGTTATCTATAAGTTTAAGCCTTCACTAAACGATGATAATTCTCCTGCACCTTCCTTTATCAGTCTTTATGAGGTTCGAACGACGGTTCAGGATCGACCTGCAGTCGACCCCTTTGTAGCATCCCATCTCATTTGCAGTATCTGGTGAAAGAAGTAATTGCTTTCCTATCTCCTCCTGCCCTCGTAGCCAGCCATGCATGGCTGGTCAGGGACTTTGGACAGGAACCTGTCCAACTGGTTATTGAAATTATCCAGGTTGGTGTGCTGGAGGTTCCTCAGTTCCTTGGGCAGGGCATTAAACTGTTTTGGGCCTCATATTCCGAGGGTATTTCCATGCTCGTTTTCATGGCTCCCTGTCCCACTGCACCTGGGACAGTCCAAACTCTGCCTCTTCTCTCATTCCAGTGTGTTTCTATTTTGTTTCTCAGGTTAGGGACACAACCCTCGAGTATTTTCCATACGTATATTATTGTGTACCACTCGCATCTTCTTTCCAGAGAGTAGAGTTTCAGTGATTGTAGTCGAGACCAGTAGTCTTCACCTTTTCGTTTCCTCTATTTTAGACGTAAAAGTCTTCTTTATGACTTCTATGTTCGCAATGCCTCGTTTTTATGGGCTTGCGAGTATTGAGCAATACTCAATTATTGGTAGGACGAGACTCTTACAAAATTTTAGCATGATGTTTGTTTTTCTTCTGTGTAAGCTACTCCAGATGATTCCTATTATTTTTCTAGCTGTTGTAATTTTAAGGTAATAGTGTTCTTTGAATTCTGCATCCGACGACATTGTTGCTCTAAGATCCTTAACTTGTGGGTTCGGTGTTATCTGTTTGGTTTGCGGAGTTTTGTACCCTTTATTCTGCAGCATCTTGTTATTACCATATCTTAGAAGTTGGATTTTTTTTTGTTAAACTTCATATTGTTGTTTTCTGCCCACATGAATAATGTTATAACGTCATTTTGTAATTTTTCTATGCCACCTTCCTTCGATATCCCCTTGCATATATTTGTGTCATCTGCGAAACATGATACAATACTGTCATTAATATGTACATCAATGCCTGCAATTATTATTATAAACAGCAAAGGAACTAATACTGTCCTTTGTGGGACAGAGCTCATGACTTCTGAGACGTCAGATTTAACTTCATTTACTACCACTCTTTGTGTTTCTTGAGTCATAAAATTAAATATCCATTTTCCCAGTTTTCTAGTAATTCTTCTATTCTTAAGTTTGTGTACTATAATTCCATGTTCGCATTTGAACATTTGTTAAGAATCAAACGGGTGTCAAAAGTGTCCTCCCTCCGACAATCGATGGGGTGTCGGGGGAGGATGAAATTGCAAAGCAGTGGAAAAACCACTACTCTAACATTCTTAACAGTGTGAGTAGGGATAATCTTAAGATAGATTGCAGCGAAACGACTGTGGGAGGGACAAGGGAAAATACTGTGATATATCAGTTCCTGAAGTAAAGAGGTTAATTAAAGAGCTAGACTGGTTCTACGTCAGGGGTAGATGACCTATCAAATGCGCACTTAAAATATGCCAATAACGTAGTATGTCTGCATATATTATTGCTCCTATCAGCCATGCTTGCTCTTAGCTATATCCCTGCAGAGTTCATGAGGGTATATATCTTGCCCCTGGTCAAAAATAAGTATGGAGACATTCTGTCCAGCAATAATTACAGGCCTATTGCTGTCGCTTCCTGCTTCTCGAAACTACTAGAAAAACTCTTGCTACGCCGATTAAATGATTTCCTATGGACATCTCCTAATCAGTTTGGCTTTAAAAGGTCCCACTCAACTCACCTGTGTATCTATGTATTTAAAGAAACATAATACATTGACAGTAATTCAACTATTTATAGCTGTTTCCTAGATATAAGTAAGGCATATGATAGAGTGAACCACAATATTTTATTTTAAAAACTAGAAAACAGGAAGGTTCCCATGAAACATATTAAATTTATTGAAATTTTAGTATTCCCACCAATCTTTTACCGTTAGGTGGGGCAATGTACTATCCGAATGTTTTGGCTCTTCTTGAGGGGTGAGACAAGGGTCCTTGCTTTTCCCTCTGCTGTTTAATGTTTATATTGACGGATTAATTGCTTCATTTAATGAGGCAACAGTAGGATGTTGTATAGATAATACAAGGATAAATAACTTAGTTTATGCAGAAACATGATATTCTTTTTAATGTTACAAAAACTAAGGTTATACAATTTCATCCTAAAAGCTGTAAGCAGCCAGCTGATATTAAGTTTAAAGTGAGAGGTGAAGTAATTGAGGAAGTACAAGAGTTTAAGTATTTAGATCAAACTATTACCAGCTCATTGAGTGATGATTCGGCTATAAGAAAACGATCTCGAAGCCTTCCCGGAAGTAACAAAACATGTTCAATACAGTCTGATGTAAAGAATTAAAAAATCAACCAACCCGATTATCCAAGCTATCCATGAGTCCTGCCGTTTATCCTCTAAGCTATGGAATTCTTGGTACGAAAACGTCTGTCTGTAGCTCCACTTAACTTTGACATTACTGTATTATTTCTAATGAACTGTATATATTTCTATTCTTAGTATGTGAACTGTCATTGTATTAATAATATTTGTCATATGGACTATAGTCTGCCAATAAACGTTTTAATTTTAATTTTCATTTATCGAAGGCTTTAGCAAATTCAGTATATGTATCACATCTATGTTTTGTCCTGGACAAAATGTTTCCAATTTTTTCTCTGGTGGTCTAATAGCTGTGATAAGCATGATCTCCCAGCCAGAAAGTCATGTTGATTTGGATTGAATAAATTCTTTTCTTATACAGTAGGTAGTAAGTAGTTTTGCCTCTAATTATACGTTCAAAGCACTTTATAAGGAGCGAGATGAGAGCTACTGGCCGATAATTCTTAAGAATTGCTCTTACATTTCCTTTAAATAAGGGGGCGATGTTCGCATTCTTTAATGGAAGTGGAATTTGTCCTGTTTTGCGGCTTGGTAATACTCTCTTTACATTTACGTGGTACTCCATGTGTCTGCCCCTGGCGCCGAATTTTCTGCATTTGCGACGCTACTTAATTACATCTCTCTCCGAGAACTCTAAGTCTATTAATAGCTTCCCGAACTTGTTTTTGGCTGATTTGTACCAAAATCAAAAGTTCATCTAGATTTTTTACTTTCTTCTCGGACTTAGGGTACTAAACACAGAGTTAAATTGTTCCTTCAGCAGTTCGTTCATTTTTTCTGGGTCATTTGTGCATTCGGTCACCCCATCTATCAACGGACCAATATTCTCTTTACACTGCAATTTTCTTTTCACAAACGTGTAAGTGTTTTGGGTTATTTTTTATGTTTTCTGCTACCTTGTTTCCCTCCTCGTTTGTCTTATGGATGAATGTTTGTTTTAGTCCACTTCTATTTCGCATATTTTTTACCTAGTTTGAGTCTCTTCGTTTAGTCCTGCACTTGTGGAGATTTTACGGTTTGTTTCCGTTATCTAAATAGCTTCCTGATTTTTCTCTCGGGCTTGCTACGTTCTCTTTTTTGTTTCTTCAGAACATGTTTCAGCAATACGGTTTAGCTTAATTTTCTACATATTATTATACATAGTAATTCTTATACATAGTATTTCTTCTGAAGTCTTCTTGTGACGTAACAATTCCCAATTTACTTCTTTAAATCTTCATTTACATTTTCGCAATTTATTTTCTTTGAATTTATATTGAAACCTTCAAATATTCCTTCTGATTCTCTGGGATGCGTTTTGAACCTCTGGTTGCTAACCTTAATTGCATATCAATTAGTTTATGGTGGAGAAATTTGTGTACGTTACCTTTTTATTTATTAGTATCTCATTGTTATTGTAAAAAATTAAATCTAAAATGTTCTCTTTCTAGTGGCTTCTCAGATTTCCTGGGTAAATGCGTAATGTACCATACAGTAATATCTAATAGCAATTATTGCCCGGGTTCCATTATATATATATATATATATATATATGATGAATAAAACCACGAAGGAAAGGAAACACAGAATGGTGCTCAAGCGCTTTCGTCTAATTAATGACATCCTCAGGAACACTGAAGTACATAAAGGGTTACAGCCTATATATAGGTTACAAAAAAAAAAAAACTATACATACATAATACATACATATATATATATATATATATATATATATATAGATATATATATATATATATATATACAATAAACGGAGAGATAAAAAAAATTAAAAAATTATTAAACATTAAAGGATTGTGGGAGGAACATACAAATTTGTAAGGAAAAACTACCGATTTTTAGCACAAGATTAGCACAAGATCCGATTCACCTCAGACAAAGTGACGACCATCCGTTCAACAACTTCAGCAGATTAATTTTAAAGAAACATATTGAAGTTAGACAAAATGAGTGGTCCGCCTTCAAAAATTTAAGCATGCCAAACGTAATTTTGTGACCGTTATTCCCCAACCGTGGATCCAACCTTTGTTTGATGAAATTTACAACGAGTTGCGTCGGAGAACTTCTTCACTTCGTAACATTTTGGATCGAAAAATTAAAAGTCTCATTCGAAAGAGTCAGTGGAGTAAAAAAGCAAGCTCAAAGTGTGTTTTGAACCTTTCTTCGAAAAACATTAGTGATGATGCAAAAAGTGCCCTTGGATAGGTATGTCCTTTTTTATTGTTAAAAAACCTTCGGCTTTACAAATTTGTTACAGTCTCGCTTGTTTTGAAAAACAGTGTAATCTCCCTCAGTATTTGTTTAACATAGTTAAAGGCCTTGTTTATAGTGCGGCAAATAGTAGTTACGAAGATAACTTTCCTAAACGTTTCCGCAATAGCCTCTCACAATTAAAAAAAGATGGGGAGCTCCATATTACTAAAGCAGACAAGGCTAACACCATAGTTATTATGGACAAAGTGGACTACATCAGAAAGATGAACGAGCTTCTCCAGGACCCCGCCACATACAGCAAACTTAGGAAGAACCTGCAGGATAACGTCATCAAATCATTTAATAGTGGCTTGAAACGCATTCTCAAAGATCACAAGGACTTAATTCCGCTTTTCATGTCCACTTCACCTTCTCTGCCCTACCTTTACGGTCTTATTAAAACCCACAAACCTGGCAACCCTATGCGCCAGTCAAAAAATATTTTAGTACTTCCATTTTTCCCGGGCTTTTTAGGCATTGCTAATGTACTTAAACTTTTGGATATTAATGTAGTATTTTCATATAACAATATTGTGAAAAATATCATAGTAAAAAATAGCCCTACCAATAATTCAGGCATTATCTATAAAATTGGTTGTAAACAATGTGATTCCTTTTACATAGGTCAGACGGGAAAGGATTTGCACACACGATAAAACAGCATCAATATTCCGTTAGAACAGGACAGTCGTCCAGTGCCCTTTTATCCATTTGTCAGAGTTATCCCACTGTATTGATTGGAATAATGCTTCAGTTTTATTTTACTCTAGCAACATTGTTAATAGAAATATTCTTGAGTCTGCCATTATCCAACTCACAAATAACTTCAACATAAGCAAAGGTCTTTTTCAACTCGATCCTGTTGTTTTGAATTCCTTCAGAACAGATTTAGATAAGAAGGGTAGAACGCTAAATCTTTGGTAAACTTGTATGCTACTCAAATAACTTGTATTTTTTTAAAATTTATTTTTATATATATCGAACCTAAACAAGAAGGGCAAAGTGCTAAAACCCGGGCAGATTTCCAGTATAAATTTGTATTTTTTTTTTGTATTTTATTATTATTTTTTTCTATAAAATTGGTTGGAAACAATTAATTTGATCTTGTGCTAATCTTGTGCTAAAAATCGGTAGTTTTTCCTTACAAATTTGTATGTTCCTCCCACAATCCTTTAATGTTTAATAATTTTTTAATTTTTTTTATCTCTCCGTTTATTGTATATATATATATATATATATATATATATATTATAGTTTTTTTTGTTTTTTTTTGTAACCTTATATAGGCTGTAACCCTTTATGTACTTCAGTGTTCCTGAGGATGTCATTAGACGAAAGCGCTTGAACACCATTCTGTGTTTCCTTTCCTTCGTGGTTTTATTCATCATAAATATTTTTCACGTGTTACTTTCGTGAAATAATTTTCATATATATATAATATATATATATATATATATATATATATATATATATATAAAGGCCAAATAAAAGTGAGAGCAAACTAAAACAGTTGAACAAGCAATTATTAACGAGCTATTAAGAACAGGATCAGTAATAAAGATAAGAGAATTAGGTGAGCAATGATGAAACCAAAAAGTAAAACATACACTTCTCATTGTCAAACCTACAAAAGCTGTTCTTTTTTTTAGAGTAGTTGACAAAACATTCGTGAGAGTGCCAATCATGGATATGCCCATTTTTTTCAATGCTGAGTATAAATTTCTTTTAGAGAAACTTTCTGACGCCAGCGTCCGTGGTTTAATAGGTAACACAGTTTCTTTATGAGCGCAGTAAAGATACTGAGGTCGGACGTTCGAACCCCCCCCCCCCCAATACAATGCTGGTTAATAAAATAGTAATGGTTTATAAAATATACTAGCGAATGAAGAATTTTATATATATGTATATATAATATATATGTATGTGTGTGTATATACTGTATATATAAATAATTTGAGATTATGTTAATCCATAGGTTGGTTATGGAAATCTTGTAATGGCTTAGAATTTTTCCTATTGAAATTATAATTATAAAATTAGTTCAGTTTGAGTTAAAAATATTTCATTAAGTAAGGGTAGCTGAAGGACTTGGGACTTAATATTGTTAATTAGTTTACTTATCGTTTTCTTATCGTTTTCTTATCGTTTTCTTATTGTTTTCTTATCGTTTTCTTTTTCTTATTTTCTTATTGTTTTCTTATCGTTTTCTTTTTCTTATCGTTTTCTTACTGTCTTCTTAACGTTTTCTTACTTTCTTCTTATCGTTTTCTTTTTCTTATCGTTTCCTTTTTCTTATCGTTTTCTTACTGTCTTCTTACCGTTTTCTTTTTTTATCGTTTTCTTACTGTCTTCTTATCGTTTTCTTACTTTCTTCTTATTGTTTTCTTATCGTTTTCTTTTTCTTATCGTTTTCTTTTTCTTATCGTTTTCTTTTTCTTATCGTTTTCTTTTTCTTATCGTTTTCTTACTGTCTTCTTATCTTTTTCTTACTTTCTTCTTATTGTTTTCTTATCGTTTCCTTTTCTTATCGTTTTCTTACTGTCTTCTTATCGTTTTCTTACTGTTTTCTTATTGTTTTCTTATCGTTTTATCCTCACTTCCTGATCTATGATATGATAGAGTAGCTATTCAACTTAATGGAGTAAATCTTTTAATTTACTTTCTAGTTTTTCCATAAACATGGTTTATATGAAATTGAAATAATTATTAACTACTGTAGTTAGAAAGATACTTAATTTTCTAACTTAAACTATGAAAAAAGGAAAATTAAAGAAAATTAAGACATAGAAAAGAAGTAAGTAGAAATGGAGTAACAAGAAAATGGATAAAGTGAGCGGTAGACTCTTATTAAGCGGCAAATGTACATTGCATATTTATGAGGTCAGATCGTACCTCTTTTTCAGACGCTACTTCGATTAGCAATTGTGACACAAGAAAGGAATGCCCTCAGTTTAGATATCTATTTCTCTCTCTCTCACACACACACACACACACACACACACACACACATGTTTGGCTACCTTACGAAACCACGACATTTTAAATTTTTAATTGTGGATGGTGAGAGAGAGTTAGATCTAAATAGACTAATTAATTTAAGTTAAACTAACCTAGCTTTCATTTTATCCCTCTTTTCATATTTACTGATTTGCAAACCAAAAAAATTTAGTGATACCGTTAATTTTGCTGCCCTCACGTTCGTGTAGCGATGAGGACGATCTGTATCGTAAGGACTGTCGGGGTTTCGTAAGGTAAGCAAGATCACATATACAGCATAAACCCAGTGCCGTTAAAAATATTAAAAACTTGATATTTAACTTAAAATCAAGAGCTTGTGGGTTAAAACAGTGTAATGTGAAACAAAATAAGGCTATAGTACCAGGTACAAAGACAAGGAAATTACAGTCTGGTTTACTTCTGTTTACATTTAAAATAGAAAGACAAATTAAGTACAAATAATAGAAAGGTTGACGAAAATAAATGAAGGCCGCTTCCGTACTTCAGTTCTGCAGAGGAGTCGAAAAGTTTTCAGCGGAGAGGCAGTCTATGTTGAGTAGGGAAGCAAACGTCGAGGCGAGCGGAGCCAGAGTAATCGTGGCGAACATCGGAGAAAAATTGGCTGAAGAGACCAATCATCAAAGATGGCGAAAGGTAGAAATGAGAGGGCTAAACGGAAGATAAAAGTCAGTAACAAAAAGAAAGAGCGAAAGGATGCGAGTGAGCCGGAAATCTTTCTTGAGGCGGAGAGCGAGTCCAATTTCGTCTTACTCCATGAGTACTATTATCCCCTTGGAGAAGGGGACTGAGCCCATCTTCGATTATCCCATTAGTTTAGTAATGTTTCCTAGTTGAAAAATTCGGGGTGAAGAGTAAGACTGAGCTGCTGCTTTTATAATTTTCACTGAGTACCTAACGTCAGACAGAACATTTTTTGAGTCAGTTCCCTAGTTTTTTTGCAGAAAGGAGGGGCCAAGGGTGAATGCCCCCCCCACGCCCCCCCCGCCATAGAAGAAGAAGAGAGACAAAATCAAGGTCCAGGAATTTCGAGAGGCCTAGACATTATGCGTTTGAAAGATTGGAGGTCAAAGACAGGGGGAATGATGGAGTGAGGAAGATTGTTCCAGAGTTGACCAGGTGAGTAGATGAAAGATTGAAAATACCAATTAACCCTTGCGTTAAAGAGTTGAACAGAAAAGGAATTAAAGGAGGAGGCACGCAGTTAGAGTTCAAAAAAGCAGTGTCCGTTATAATAGCATTAGTAAAGAGAGAGTGAGGCAACATTGCGGCGAAGAGAGAGGGACTGAAGACATTCAGTAAGAGGTGGGGAATTGGGAGTTGCTCTATACAGGTCCGTTGAATTACTGTGCTTTTAATCATTTATCCTAAGTTTACAGAAAAATGTCACAAAACCATTAGTCGATTAACTACTTACCTTTAAACATACTAAAATTATTCGTAATCGTAATTCATTTCGAGTTCAACTCGTCAGTTTATTAGTTAAAATTGAAACTAGTTAAGTGAACAAGATCACAAACATAAACTAGTTAAATTAGTAGATTTATTCGTTAAATTTGAAACTAGTCAAGTGAACATGATCACAAATAGTCAACTATTTAGCAATATCTCCCTAGTGCATTTGACTAGTAACTAAAATGTACTAGTACATCACCTAACTGCCCTACTTCATAATGAAAACAATGTATGTGACCACCCTCACATAATTTATTTCATCCGAGTAATCTGACTATTATTATCAATATAGTAATAGTGCATTGACTAGTAATTAAGATTTACTGATATATTGGTTAATTCCTACTTTGGAAGAGTCCTCTTAATACGCAACAGTCTAGGCCTGTTCAAAAATCAACTTTTTCTTATTTTCATAGGTTTCTGTACATTTTCCCATGCTTTTTGACCTGAAAAAGCCGAAAATCACAACTATTTTGACCTAGGATGTTGGGAAGCATTGCCGCATGGAGCTTTAAATTTTCTGCCTTGAAATCGGCCAAAGCGCCAATTCCAGGGTCCCTTGAATTATGTTTTGCACTTTAACTTTTGATCTAAACAAGATAGAGCAACAAATTAGGTATCAAATGAAAGAGCATAAAATTAATAAATAATAATAATAATAATAATAATAATAATAATAATAATAATAAATAAATAATAATTAATAATAATAATAATAATAATAATAATAATTATCTATCATTTTTCAGGAAACAACAGAAACTCAATCAGAATCTAGAAAACCATCTACAAGTTACAACTTCACAATGGCATTAAGCAAGGAGCTGAGGGAGCTCCGTGGGCGCACAGTTGATATCTCAGAACCTCCACGTACTGTCCACAGGCAGGTGTCAACTGGGCCATCTACCAGATCTCTCACTGAAACTTTCATGGTTGGATACCCTTCAGCTTTTATCAGTGGTTCCCAGCTTCCCACCAACAGACAGGATAATGTTACTGCCCTTGTTTTTGACAGTACATCCAGTAACAGTGGAGTTCACAGAGGAGCTGCCAAACTGCTAGAGAAAATGCTGAACAAAAAGGTGTTTTATCTGGCCTGTCGACATCACATCCTGGAAATCCTAGTAGGAGCAGTTTGGGAGAAGCTGTTTGGGAAGGTGAAGGGGCCAGATAATCCCTGGTTTGAACATCTGAAGGATGTTTGGACGGACTTGTCCAAGGAAAACCCAAAGATGCTGGCTATCAACAGCAAATGGCTGAAGGAAAAGAAGAAGAACAGCGAAGAAATACTCCAAGACATTCTAACAGCAGAAAGGCTTCCAAGAGCCGACTACAGGGAAATGGCTGAACTAAAAATGCTGAACAAAAAGGTGTTTTATCTGGCCTGTCGACATCACATCCTGGAAATCCTAGTAGGAGCAGTTTGGGAGAAGCTGTTTGGGAAGGTGAAGGGGCCAGATAATCCCTGGTTTGAGCATCTGAAGGATGTTTGGACGGACTTGTCCAAGGAAAACCCAAAGATGCTGGCTATCAACAGCAAATGGCTGAAGGAAAAGAAGAAGAACAGCGAAGAAATACTCCAAGACATTCTAACAGCAGAAAGGCTTCCAAGAGCCGACTACAGGGAAATGGCTGAACTGACAGTCATTGTTCTTGGAGGAACGCCTCCTCGAGGTATTCACTGGAGTCGACCAGGCGCCATTCATCAGGCCAGATGGATGGCCAGAAACCTGTACTCCATGAAAATGCTGATGTTTACAGATCAACTTGAGTACGACGAAGACACTGTATCAAAGCTGGAAAGACTCAACACCTTCCTTGCGCTGTTCTACTGTACACTCCTGTATGGATGATGTCAATGTCTGCTGCAGATGCTCCCGTGAATGATCTAAGTCTAATCCAGGACATGTTGAAGTACAAGAAAACTGACCCAGAGCTTGCTGATGCAGTACTTAATAAGATGGAAAACCACAAATGGTACCTGACGCAGGAAATCGTGCCATTTGCCCTGTTCAGCAGTAGATTGAGTGACACATTGAAGCATGACATTGCTGCCCAGTTACATGCCACTGAGAAGCCAGACAGCTTCAGAACAGGAAAGCCTCTATTCCAGAGAGTCACAGCTAAGACCACCCTGGTTGATCTCATTGGCCCAGAATCACATTTCCTGCTGGACACACTGAACATTGGATCCGAGTGGCTTCTGGAACCTGTCACGTCTTGGCCACAGAATGAGGACTACAGAAAAGCGTTGGACTATGTTAAGAATCTGAAAGCGGTGAATGACATTGCTGAACGTGGTGTCAAGATGATGAGCGACTTTGCAAATGTCATAACAACAGATGCCAAGCAAAGGGACTATCTCCTTCAAGCTGTGGAGTTCAACAGACGCCGCTTTGACAGCTTCAAGAAACAAACTCTCAACAACTGACTGTGTAAATGTCATTATGAAATTAATCATCATGTAATGCTTTCACTTCTTGATCGATTAGACTTGTGACAAAATGTTAATCTCAAATTTGTGTCATGAATAAGGCGCCTTGTCTGCCTTGAGTGTGAGAAAACGAATTTTGTGATATTTCTGAAAACTTTGTATGTACCAATGTGCCATTTCTTGTTCCAAGACTATCATAATTGTATAAGTTAGAAAGAGGATTAAAAACACTTTAATTTGGTGCCTATTTTGTTGCTCTATCTTGTTTAGATAAAAAGTTATAGTGCAAAACATGATTCAAGGGACCCCGGAACTGGTGCTTTTGGCCGATTTCAAGGCAGAAAACTTAAAGCTCCATGCGGCAATGCTTCCCAACAACCTAGGTCAAAATGGTTGTGATTTTCGGCCTTTTCAGGTCAAAAAGCATGGGAAAAAGTACAGAAACCTATGAAAATAAGAAAAAGTTGATTTTTGAACAGGGCTAACGCAACACATATGTATAAGTATTATACAACTGGATAGGGCCTCAGGCGGCGGCGCCGATAGGCAATAGTTTATTAATGAAGAGTGTGGGGTGGAAATTTTATGAGTTTGTGTATTTTATAAATAAAAGTATATTTTATGATATATTTTTAACACCCATCGTCTGTATCAGGAGCAAATCTAAGCTTTTAGGTTTCTGTTTCCAACTTAGCAGTAATGTAACATTTCATTCTTCGTGTTAAATTAGTAACATTTTTGACATTGTAAAGGAAACGTGTGTGTGTGTGTGTGTGTGTGTGTGTGTGTGTGTGTGTGTGTGTTTTAAAAAGTTTAAAATATGGAGTTTCACAACATTAACTCATGCCAAGGTTGTAATTTTGGTATAATTCAACTTTATAATTTTATGATAATTTTAAGAGTTTGTTGGAATTTTGTATTGGGCATAAATTAATTTTAAATAGTTTTAAATGCCAAAAGTGTGGAAAAACATGTAAATGCAAAGCTGTTTGGATGCAATTCTAAGAAAAAACAAAAAAATAAAATATGTGGTTCTTTCAAAAGATCACTAATGCCTGGGTTAGATCGAATAATACCCGGTTTAGGTCGAATAATGCTAGGGTTAGGTCGACTGATAGCCGAGTTAGGTTAAGTTACGTTAGGTTAGGTTCTTTTTCTACCTCACAACGTTCATAAATACATTATTTCCAATCCACAGGTGTAACTTTTATGCATACGCAATTAAAATTTGAATGACGCCTTTAAACTTGGAATTTACAGACATTTTATCTGACCTCTGACCACCTTATTTTTTAACCAAATACAATGTATCTAATTACCCTTGTGTATTTCACAAAAGTAATCTGATCATGTGTACATATTGTGCACATATAAAATGTAGAAATATTTTAGTTACCCTTCTATTATAAAAATATATGATACATAGTACAAATATAACCAAAGTATAATTTAACGTCTCTCTCTCTCTCTCTCTCTCTCTCTCTCTCTCAAGGCGAAAGTTAGGCTAGCCAAACGTAACGAAGAACTCCGGGTGGCAAGCCTCTGCAAAGCGAACCCTAAGAAATTTTCAGTTATGTTAATAACTATGTTAATAGTAGAAGGACCCCAGCGGCACGCTGCGGACCACTAACGCGGACATCCCTAATGTGCTGAATGAGTACTTTGCGAGAGTGGTTCACCAGGAAGGACACCCGCATCATCCCCGAGCCAGGCGTCAGGCACGACGGTGCTGGCCTGGATAGTGTTCAGTGTACCGCGACAAACGTTGCCGATAGAATAGACAAACTGAACGCGTTTAAGCCTCCTCGGCCGAACCAGTTCCTCCCAAGAGTCTTGCGGGAAGTGCGCGATCAGGTGGCTCCCCACCTGGCTACAGTCTTCAACAAATCGTTGGAGACGGGCCAGGTCACGAAAGTCCAGGGAACTATCGTCCCATTAGTCTCACTTCGGTCGTAGGTAAATTATTGGAGGGGATAATAGCGGATAGGATCGTTGACCATTTGGATTCCTGCAATCTGCTTGGGGACTCCCAACATGGGTTTAGGCGGCATAGGTCGTGTCTCACCAACCTGCTCGAGTTTTTCCACGTCATGTGGAGTGAGTACGATAAGAGTAGGGCGATTGATATACTTTATCTCAACTTTTGGAAAGCCTTTGATAAGGTACCTCACCGCCGGCTAATGAGTAATGGCCAAAGTCCGCGCGCTGGGTATCGATTGGGAATAGGTAGGTGGATTGAAAACTGGCTGAAGAATAGGCGGCAGAGGGATGTAATTAGAGGTGCTCCCTCGGGTTGGGCCTCGGTCACTAGCGGGGTTCCTCAAGGTTCCGTTTTGGGGCCACTGTTGTTTATCATTTACATAAATGATATCGGCGCTGGCATCGTCCGTAGGATCGCTAAATTCGCTGATGACACCAAGCTTGGGGCCAATGTTGGGAAGGCCGAAGCGATCGAGCAACTACGTGCGGACCTACGTAAGATAGGAGAGTGGTCCGAAAAATGGCAAATGCCGTTTAACTTGGGTAAATGCAAGGTCATGCACATTGGCTACGCCAATCCCTAGTCGGACTACTTCATGTTGGGGAGTAATATCGAGGTCACTGATTTGGAAAAGGACTTGGGTGCGCACTCACCGAGGTTTTCAAGCTCTTGCACGGGTTGGACGATGTCGATATTAGAAGCATGTTTAGTTTAAATGATAACTCGACTCACAACAATTGTTGGAAGTTGGATTCGAAACGGTTTAGCACTAGTGTGTGTGGGAATTACTTTACCTCTAAGATCTGTGACACGTGGAAGAGGCTACCTTCAGAAGTTGTGAACAGTTCCTCCGTGGATCAGTTCGAGAAAAGGTTAGACTGAATCTTGCACACTATTTGAGTATGTGTGTTACTCTCTTCTGAGGTGGCTGTTCGAGAAGCTAGCTGTGAATGTGTAGGAATTATTCTTATTAGCTCCTCGGTATGGGCCGCAAGGCCTTTTGAGGTCCTTCTTGTCCTTGTAACTCCTTGTAACTCTCTCTCTCTCTCTCTCTCTCTCTCTCTCTCCTTCCTCATAAGTTATAAAGTTATAATAAAAATTAAAAACATCGTTCACAGTATTATTTGTTCAGTAACTTCCAGTCAATTACGCTTTAAAAATATTTAGGCCTATGAGATAGAACGCTTACAAATGAATACAAGCGGGATAAATCCTGACCTCATGTGATTCATAGGCAAATGTAACTCAAAGTTACGAAGATTTCTTAATTAGTTGAATCTATGAAGAAAGTTTATTCAGTTGATATTTGAAAAGAAATTTCTTCATCAAATCGCATGTGTCGTGTGAACTATGATACATCTTCATCAAAGCTAGTAAATTCTTATTCAATTTTAATACCAAACATTTTGGGTGCACTCTTGATTGGTTAGTGCCTGCCTCTATGTGTGAGTATTTTGTACAGTACCGTGTCTAAATGGACATTAAAAATATGCTGTATATGAACTAAGGATTGGAGTGGTTCTATTGTATAAACATGTTATAACACACTTATAGCAATGCTCATTAAAAGATAAATTACTTTTTCAAACCAAAACAAACATTGTTATACAGTAAAACCTCTTAATAACGACACTCCACTATAACGAAGCCTCTCTTTGCAGAACACCTTGGGCATTTCGAAAAATCTCTATCGAAAACACGTTTCGTTATAAGGAGGTGTTTTCGCTAACCGCCATTTCCCCGATCAAGAACGTAAGCAGCATGCTGATTGGGTGATGCCTAAAAGCTGCTGTGTAATTGGCTAGGATGTTTCTTCCTCACGGAGAAATACTTTTAATTAGTGCATTTAATATACTGTATATACAGTACTATATAAGTTTGTTTGTTTTTTCTGTTTAAGGTGCTTTCAACCCTGCTGGATTATTGACACCATTTTTTTTTTTTTTTTTTTGTAGAGAAAGGTGGTGAAAGAAGTAGTAGTATATATAAGGTTGAAGAAATTTACGGAAACCGCCCAAGTTATAAACTCATTTGAAAACTTTTCAAAGAAAACTGCAAAATATTATATAAAAACATAACACTATCCGAATTACATTACATTACTACATTAAATTGTTACTTGGTTACGATTACACTATAATTTTCATAACAGAAGGGTAACTAAATTATTTTTATATTCACACAAAAAAAAAAAATAGGTACTGAAATTGATTAAGAACTTACTAGTTTTGATGAATAATTTTTTTCAAATATCAACTGAATAAGCTTTCTTCATAGATTCAACTCATGAAGGATCTTGGGAATGTGTTTTCAGGTGGTTTCCTTCTCTACACTTATTAAGCAATTCTTTAAATCAAATAGACAATTAATGATTTTTTTTTCATTAATATATCTGTATGAATGCGTTTCGAAATTTTTTTTTCGGTGTGACAGTAAGAATTAGACAAATGTCTATTAATCCTTATTAACCAGAGGTACTTTATTGATTTTGTGCTGCCTTACGCCAGAGAACTTTATTTAATCTCGGGTTGGACCTCTGTGCCATTATAAGGCTTTAAAAAAATATGATTGTGTATGCTCAGTAATGGCAGTAGTAATAGGCTTTACTTAATTATAGGAGAATAAGGTTTCAAGGAAAGCAATTGTCAACCTTAAATGTTATATTTTACAAGATAGCAACAACATGAAGCGTACATTTGAACAGTTATAATAATAAAAGATATACAACTTCAAATACAACTATACAACAGTCTGAAAGTACAACTAAAATAATGTATGGATGAATTAAAAAATAAGTCACAGGAACATGAGGTTAATCCAAGGATAACATTAGACGTTGCTCATTTTCACCTCCTTTTTCGAAATTTACTTATGATCTTAATGGAAATAATTTTATACCATCTTTTAATAATATTGCTTTGGCTTTTCTTCAGAATGTTCTTTGGATTTTCCATATCCATGATGCTTATCATATTCAGCGCTTCCCTCATAGGTTACTTTAGCGACGTAGCCTGAGTCTCCCTCAACGTAGTATGCCACCGTTTGCTTACGTGTATCAGGAAGAAGAACGTAGTAATGTCCCTCTACTTTGCCCTCAGCTTTCTTTTCTTCATGACCAAAGTCGAGTTCTTTCCCTTTATAGTCCTCAGCTTTTACTTTGTAACTGAACTCGTAACTGTCCTCTTCACTGCTTCCATATGGCTTCTTATAACTTCCTTCGTGGTCAGAGTGTTCATGAGTCTGAAATTTGAAAGAAAATGGATGGAAAAGCACGAACGTCCACTACTTCAGAGTTTTGAAAAAATATGTAAATGGCCAGGAGTACAAATGAACTACAAAAAAATCCAAGAAAACGAAAATGCCGATTTAAAAAAAAAAAAAAATCACTAAGTTCGCAGGTTTTTCTCATTTAAATGTTCATGAGTTCATTTCAAAATTGTAAACATGTTTTACTTACAGTTTCTCCGTCTGGTCGAGCGAAAGTCAAAGAAAAAAGAGTGACGAGAACGATCCACTGAAACAATCATTATATAAATATACGGATCACCTGAAGATCAGGGCCCCCAGCCTTCTTTGGTTAGCTTTATAAGGCTAACTAACGAAAATATCACGACCTAACCTAACCAATCGTCAAGGGCGTACAGCTGACCTAACGATTGGTTATGTTAGGTCGTGTTATTTTCGTTAGTTAGCCTTATAAGTAGGGTGGCCAGACGTCCGGCTTTACGCAGACAGTCCGCCTTTTGAGCACTCTGTCCTTAGTGTGGCCATTTCCAAATTTCCAAAAAGGAGGACACTGCGTATGTGGCTGTACGTTAACATATAATATATATATGTTAACGTACGACCACATACGCAGTGTCCTCCTTTTTAAATGGCCCCCCTACTTATAAGGCTAACTAAAGAAGGCTGAGGCCCCTGATCTTCAGGTGATCCAAATATACAGTTTGAGCTCTATTAATATGTATATTACAGTAAAGTTTCCTCTCTCTAAATAATTTACAGTATAACGAAATAGTTTACATGGAAAAAAAAACGAAATAGTTTATGGGTATTAAATACAATCCATATATTTAAGCCATATAATTAATTATTTTTAAATAAAAATTTTTACTTACTTGAAAAGCCATTATGACGATAGTTCGTTTTAATATTTGGATATTAAATTAATGACTGTAAAGTTAAACTGATGTTGATAGTCTCTCTGTTCGAGCTTATATATTTATATCACTTGGTAATGTTTTTTTTGCAGAAGAATATTTGGAGTCATTCAATGTCATTCTCTCAAAAGGTCAGTCCCAAAGAAGGGTCAAGCCAGCGGAATTAAAAAATCCGAGGTCATCTGCTCATCCTTTCAGTAAAAATAGTTGCAATTTAGGTCATAAATAATTAGGTAATATTTTCACCATTTTTTGTGAATTTGTCCTAGCCTTGGACCACTACTCGTTAAGGTAGGTTGATTTTCCGCATTTATTTAGATATCGACTTTGGACTAGTCGAGATAGTCAGGGTTTCATATGATAATAACTGACAAAAAATTTCAGATCCCTAGCTTTAACCGTTTTTGGAGGAAACCGTTTCAAAAATCGTCAAAAAATCGTACCGAAAAATACATTTTTGCAATTTTCGGCGAAAAAACATGCTATTTTCATAAAAAAAATCCTGAAAAAAGTTACAATTTTATTGAAAAATGTAAAAAAAAACATGTACAGAGTCAAACAGACACATTTAGATCCCAAGATCATCATAATTTTCACTGTAAGAGCCCTTAGAAGCAAAGGAAGGCCTCATCTGGCGGCTTAGGGCTTTGGCCAGAATGTGTTTGTGCCTTGATTCGAGTCCATAAACAGTATGGGAAGCTTCAGATGTCAGCTTCACGGCCCTTTCAATACTCTGAGAATGTGAAGGCAGATCAGGCAGCTCCAGCTTGGTGCCATTCAGCAATGCTTCTTGAAGCTCCTGGTCAGAAAAGTCTTCTGTGAGAGCAGGTTCACAGATGCCACTTTGAAAAAGGTTGATTAGTTCTGACCAGTGGGTAGCTTCAATGTTGATGGCTGTGATCTTCTTCAACCTCTTCTTGGCTGGCTTCCCACTTCTGAAAGAATAATAATTTATTTATTTTTTATTCCAGTTTAAGATTTAATCCCTATTAGTCTCAGAATTGCTGATTTAAATTAAACTTAATTAAAAAAAAAAACCCGAGTTCTATAAATCCCCATAATCGAATTTTTTTCAGAAGATAAGATTATTTCCATTATCAGAGGGGAAGGGGAGAATTGGGATAAGAAAATGTGAAAAAAAATTCGATTACGGGGACTTACAGAACTCGGACCTTTTTTTTATTAAATAAATCCCCATAATCAAATTTTTTTTTCCCATTTTTTAAAATTAATAAATGCTTACCTGATGGACAGAATTTCTTGAGAGCAGCTTCTTTCACTTCCAAGTCATCAGACTTCATCATGGAGTACAGCACATTCTCGCTCAGCAAGGCAAAAGCATTGTACCTCAGGTTCTTGAAAGCAACACCCTGGATTTCTTCATACTGCTGCTTCATCCTCAGGATCATGTTGAAGATGTACAGCTGCTGATTGTGGAACTTGCTGTCCCTTTTGATCTCAAACCAACTGACTGCATACACTTCCACAATGAACTTGATGGCCTGGTAAAGCTTATCCTGTAGTTCTGGAGGGTAAGCACCTCTGGTCCACAGACACATCAATCTAATTGCCAAAGTCAACCATCTTGCATGGTTTAATGGTCCAATTTTCCAGGCAGCAAATCTTGGGTTGACTTTGCCCCTGGAAATTACAAGCACATACTCCAAAAGCAGCCTCTGGTCGCTACTGAGATCATTCAGTGTCTCCTCAGCAAATTCCATGTCATCCAGGGGGCCACTGAGTTTGGTGAATTCCATTTGTGGCAGATCTTGGTAGTCAATTTCACAGAGTTTTTCCAGCGGACCAGTGAAAGCAGTGGGACTTTTGGTACTGCCATCAAGATGCTTGAAAACAGCTCTGAAAGGAAGCTCATTCTGATGGAGTGAACAGCCAATGGTGTGCAATTTCCGCTCAATTTTATTTTCCAGAGCTGTTACAAGGCCTCCCTCCCAGCCAGTGTTTGTATTTGTGTTGTCAAGGAGGACAGCTTTCAGGGTATGAACACTGTTAAACTCCTCCAAGACACTAGCATCTTCTTCACCAAGAAGAACTCCAGTCGCACCTTTAATTGGGATGACTCTGTGAGTAAGATATGTTCCACTTTCAGTTCCCGGCTCCTTTGTGAAAGTCAAATGGTGCTTTTGTCCCTTTCCTTTCTTCAGCTTAGTCTCCCCATTTTCATCCTTAACTTCTCTGTACAGCAAAGTGTCCTTGTCAACTTTCCCATCAACCCCAATACAGACTAACTTTTCCAGACCCTCATTGTGCTTTTCATCACTTTTCACTTTCATTCTAGCTTTTTCCCTGTCCATTTTCGATTTATCAACTATTATCTGTTTCACATCAAGGCCAGGCTTAAGCAGGTCCATAGCTTGTAAGTCCAGAAGGAAGGCATTAGCAAGACTTGCCCCAAGATTGGAAGAAACATCACCCCTGATCAGTTCCATGGCATATCTCGGGGTTTTCGAAAAGCTGTAACCTACACTTGTGTGCCTCCTTGGCTTGAACTCTTCAGCTTCACCACCAGATGGTGCTCTTTTCCCTTTCCTTTCTTCAGCTTAGTCTCCCCATTTTCATCCTTAACTTCTCTGTACAGCAAAGTGTCCTTGTCAACTTTCCCATCAACCCCAATACAGACTAACTTTTCCAGACCCTCATTGTGCTTTTCATCACTTTTCACTTTCATTCTAGCTTTTTCCCTGTCCATTTTCGATTTATCAACTATTATCTGTTTCACATCAAGGCCAGGCTTAAGCAAGTCCATAGCTTGTAAGTCCAGGACGAAGGCATTAGCAAGACTTGCCCCAAAATTGGAACAAACATCACCCCTGATCAGTTCCATGGCATATCTGGGGGTTTTCAAAAAGCTGTAACCTCCACTTGGGTGCCTCCTTGGCTTGAACTCTTCAGCTTCACCACCAGATGCCTGAAATGAAAATAAAAAATAAATTACTAAAGCGAAAATGGGGGGAAATAGGGGAAAAAAGTAGGGAAAAATATGGGTAAAAATCGACGAAAATGGGCGGAAATAAGAATAAATTACTTAAACGAAAATGGGGGGGGAAGGGGGAAAATAGGGGGAAAAATGGGTAAAAATTCAGGTAAAAAGTCGGCGAAAATGGGCGAAAAAAATAATAAATTACTAAAGCGAAAATGGGGGAAAAAAGGGGGGAAATAGGGACAAAAAGTAGGGATAAATTTGGGTAAAAATGGGATAAGATATAAGAAAAAAATATACTACCTCTCTTGATTCTCCTGAGCTGGATTCAAAAGAAATATCTTGTGAAGGTGTGGAGGCAAAAGTGGCCAAATCCACTTCCTGCTGCTGTTGAATCTGGCTCTGTAATCTTTCTGCTTCAGCTGCAGCCCTCTGGTCTCTCTTCACAGCAGCTTTATCCACAGATCCCAGCTGGAAAGAGCCCTTGGGTCCTATTTTGGCCCTCTGATCTCTCAAGTATTCCCTCTCCTCTACTGGAACCTGAAATATTAAAGTATATTAAAGAGCGGATCTAAAATAAGAGATAAAATCCTGAAAAAAATTGATTATTAATTTCTATTACCAGGGTGGGGGAAAGGAAGATTACAAGAGGAAAATGCGGATATTTTTCAATTACAAGCATTGAATTTCTTTCCATTTAAAAGGCACCTAATCGCACTAAGTTAGGCCAGTTAAAAGTTAAAAAAATAATAGCATTACCTTCTTACTGGAAGCACAAGTGCAGATTATGTGCTGTGTTTGACAATTTTCTTTCTTGCACTTCACAGCATTGTCATCACAGGGACGAACAGGTAGCTTACAGGTGCAAGCAGAAATGTCAAAAAGTTTATCCAGCTTTTCCTCCAGATTCTGCTCCTGGACTGTAGAAAGAGATTTCCTGTTTATCTCTTTTGCTTTCTTGAAGCACACTTTATCCACCAATTTCACTACATAATATTCTTCATACAGGGGCAGCCGCGGGTTCACTGCCTGCCAGATCTCAATCACATTCTTTGCTATCATTTTAGCAATATCATAGTCTTTCAAGTCCGGGTAGCTGTTTTGGAGGAAATAACTGTACTGAATAACTTGGCGGAGGGTAGGAGGCTCTGTTTTATCCAAAGGGGAAGGCTGGCCACTGAATGTTTTGGCACTATCACTTCGAGTTAACACTGCAGACTTCCGTTTTTTACCCATTTTTATGAAATATCTGAAAATAAACACAATTAAATAAACGCATCATAAAATAAC
This sequence comes from Bathynomus jamesi, assembly GCA_023014485.1. Taxonomy (NCBI): domain Eukaryota; kingdom Metazoa; phylum Arthropoda; class Malacostraca; order Isopoda; family Cirolanidae; genus Bathynomus; species Bathynomus jamesi. Next base: position 729,240 of record JAJOZX010001126.1, on the reverse strand, counting down.
TTCATTTAATTCACATTTTATAGGTAAATATCATTAAAAAATACAAAATAATACACTAATAAATATCTATAATGCATTTACAATAAGTTTCAAGCATCGTTTTGTTAAAAAAGCCGAATTTTAATTGATTATTTTGATGAAATAAGGTTCGATATTTTGTTTGTTTGTTTACATTGCGCGAATGCCGCGCGCGCGATTTTACGCGTAAAATTAGGCAATTTTACAACTTAAAAATAATTAACAATCCTCAAAAAATGCAATCATTTTCACAAATATGAGTTGGTGCAACGTTTTTTATACATTAATACCTTTCTATCTAGACTAGTCCAAGATCACAGTTCCAAAATCAACCTACCCTACTACTCGTATATCTGCATTATGACTATTTCAAGCAGATTTTGACTATTATGCAAGACTTTTAAAATATGGCGTATTCACAATTTATGACCTAAAAATTTTGATTTTGAATAAATGGAATTAACTGCTATACGTAATATAGGAGGGGCAGCTTCATTTTTTATGTACCTACATCAGTTTAGTCGTGCTTCAGAAACAAATCCTCATTCAATTTCCATGTCAGTATTTACTGTAGTTTTTGACTGTAGTTCTCGTTAAAATTGTACTAAATATAATGTCATCGCAATGATAAAGGTCACAGTTTTAGGCATTCCATACATCACCATACTTCCTCAGAGTGCACCCGCGTTATTATGTTCATTAGGGTATCCTACTGACCTTCAAATTGTTTTCATTATTCCGACAAATTTTGTTAAATTCTCAAAACATTTTCTCTGAAATTTCTGAAACGTTTGGTCAGGAACTTATATACAGTTTAAAAAAAAAGTTCGCCTAAAAGCATAATTTAAATAAAAGTATTAAAGCATTTTTTTGGTTCAACAGAACAAAATGGCAGTTCAAATTTCCCCACAGTTTACAGACTATTTAAGTACACGGAAAGTTACATGATCTATGAAGTTTAAAAACATTTTAATTAATTAAAGTTTTATATACCTGCTTAGCAAATAAGCATCTCTGATCTAACCTCTATCTTAGTGAATGCATTTTTATAAGTTACTAAATTATTTTCGAAGCACGGTTGTGCATGGATAAAATTTTTTGACCACGACTAGTACTTCGCGGATGGCTCTTCTGAAGCATACAACTTTTTTCAGAAAAAACTACACCACAAGCACTTTAAACCAAAAGATAGAGGACGTCGTCGCGAATAATTTGATGTAAACATTGAAGAAATTCGTTCACTACAAAAATATTTAGAGCAAAATTTATGTGACCAAAATGTTGTTCAGCCGAGTAAGGCGTTTGTCCGCGTGACGCTGGGCGAAGATTGTTCGTCGAGAGTTCTAAGCTCCGCCCAAAAGAGTTATTTTACAATTTGTGTTGTTTGTGGTAAAAAAATAATAAATAATTTTGTGCATCTGGTCAGACCACGCTAAAATTTTATATTCTTTTGTGAAATCGAGGAAAAGCAAGTCAGTCCATAAATTTACAAAAATACCACAGCCATAAAATTTTTGAGCTTCAAATTCAAAGCCAGTGAGACCAAATTTGTGAAACTGCACTCAAAATGTAAGTGGTTCGTAAGCTTAAAGTAAATGTTAAGTTCTCACTGACTTAAAAACTTCTGTTTAAAAAGTAGGATGAACGCTAATTTTGTGCCTACAAAAATCATGAACTAGTCTAAAAAATGCGTCCTGCAGAATGGGAAATCTTTTTTTGTGTGTATAGAAATTAATCTTAAAAAGAGCAGGCCAACAATAACACGAAAAAAACCATTTGGCGTTAAAACTTCAAAGTTATAAAATCAAAACTATTTAGCAGTAGTTCTTAGAAAGAATATATATATGTATATGTATATATATATAAATAAAATCATCAATGCATTCATATTTTAAGTGGAAGTATGAAGAGTTAAACATCTTTTTACACAGAGCACCATTCCACCAATACGCCCATTTTAGGGTACGAGCAGTTCTCAGCAGCATTGCCAAGAAGTTAGAGGGTCAAAGTACTGACAAGGCTTTCGTACGTGGTCCATCACCATCGAAAACAACAATGTTCCGTATTAGTCTAGTTCAAAGAACATCCATATCTGTATTCAGTTAATTGCAATTTTCGTTAGTTTGTATTGCAGACACCCCCAGTCATTATCAGTCCTGACGCATGATTCTTCAGGAGCAAGATGCACCACAAGTTTGTGTTTCTTCCCCAAGGCAGCACAAATTTACCCGCATCAATCACAGTCACACTGACACTACCTTATGCTTGCTCTACACAAACTAGACTAAAAACCACAAGTATCTGCAATCGCAAACCATCCGTCTACAGGCTTGTATTTTGTTTAGAATTATATATATATATATTATATATATATATATATATATATATATATACAAAGGGTGGGCCGTAAGTTTCCATACATAGGAAAAATAAACATTTTTTTTATGGACAACCATTTTTATTTATATAATATGCTCTACATGGTTGCCATTGTTTTGAAAACACATTTCAATACGTGTTCCCCACTGTTGATGAACACGCATTAGCACAGTTGACGTTATGCTTGTAATGGCGTTGGTGATACGTTCCTTTAGATGATTTATGTCTCGTATCTTTTCCTGATACACCATGGCCTTCAAGTGCCCCCAAAGATAGAAATCAAGGGGGGTGAGATCTGGGGATCTGGGAGGCCACTCCACAGGACCACGCCGACCAATCCAAGCATCCGGAAACTGCTGATCCAAATACCGACGCACGTGAAGACCATAATGAGGTGGAGCTCCATCTTGCTGGAAGTAAACTGGGAAGTTACCTTCCTCGTTTAGCAGGGATGGGAAAATCTCTTCTTGCAACATGTTAAGATACCTTTCGGCATTAAGATTTCCACCTCTCCATTGACGTAAAAATTTGCTTCATCAGTAAACAAGATCTTACGTCAAACGCATATTCTTAGGGTATCTGAAACATAAAAACAAACGTTTAATTTTTCCTATGTATGGAAACTTACGGCCCACCCTGTACTATATATATATATATATATATATACTCAACATGGAAAAAATTATACGTGTAAACTCAAACTGAATAAAATTTAAAGAAGACCACGACTTACGGTAGAATAACCCCCAAAACCCAAAAACCAAATACAGAATAAAATTTTGGAAAACTTTTAACGCATGAATTTTTTGTAGGGTTAAGTTATGAATGTATTTGACAGGTTACAAATTCGTCCGTTTATGCAGTAAAGGGTTAATACCTTAACTTTTCCTTCTTGTTTTGTAGTCACGATTTCAATATTTTTTTTAATTATACCTCTTAATAAGGATCATGTCAAGAATAGCGAACCCAACACCTGCAGGGTTCGCTATTCTTGACAAGGGAATTTTTGGGTTCGCTATTCTTGACATGGGAAGTCCTCATGAACGTTTTCATAACTTCAGACGGTAGGTTTATGTTTCCCAATTTTAAGTAATTAGTTAAGGACGTATTAAATGCTTTTATATTAGTCATTTTTTATTTAACCAAACTAGCACGACTTAACCTAACCAATCGTCAATGCCGTACAGTATAAAGAATCCTCTTCTCTTAATATATAAAAATAAATAAATAAAAAAAATTTATTGTTTTTTTATTTATTTTTTAGGTTAATTGTACGCCCTTGACGATTGGTTAGGTTAAGTCGTGATAGTTTGTTTAATTTTTGCTACCCGCGACCCGCACGAAGGGCGGGTCTTAGGCTAGTTGTAACATAAGAGAAACTTTTGGGTTCGCTATTCTTGACAGGGGAATTTTTGGGTTCGCTATTCTTGACATGGTAAAAATTGGGTTCGCTATTCTTGACATGATCCCTTAATAATCCGATTTAGTCCCTCAGTCCTCGTTCTGCAAGTATCATTGATTTTTTCCACTACCATTCCCGTTATTACCGCTACCGTCATAAACATTATTATTACTGTTTTATTATTATTATTATTACTATTATTAATATTAATATAGTTATTTCTCTTTTTATTATTAATTCTAGACAGAATACCCTTGATGTTCTCACTCAAGTTCTCTTTCAACGGTTTGATTTTTATTTTCTTTCGATTATTTTATATATATATATATATATATAAACAGAAGCAGTATACATATTAAAATATACATTCTCAAACAAATGTGAAAAAGCATATATACAAAACTTTCTCAATACGTATACAGTATCTTAACGTCTCATGGTCAAGTGGATAATGTGGCGGCTCAAAAAAATTTGGATCTTCACTGGTATTGGTTCGAATCTCACTGAGCTAAGGTAAATTTATTTCTAATGTATTTCATCTTAAAACTTAAGTTGCTGTTAGTATGCTGTTCCTGATTAACATACAATTGATATGCATGTAATTACACTAGGTTAATGAAAATAAACTGAAATGGTATTTCATTGACATTTCCTCCAGCAGATGGCGCAACCAACTTCGATTACATTATTTTCAAGGAATCAGTTCCCCGAAAAGTATTTCATCGAAGTTTGATGAAAATACTGTCATCACTTGAGGGAACTTGTTTGATAGAAGAATTTCATACATGTTATTGAAAATTTTAGTCTCGGTGTACATGTTAAAAGCTGTCACTAAATATTTTTTATTTTTTAACTTCGAATTTTTAACGCCAAATGTTTTTCGTGTTATTCTTGTCCTGTTCTTTTTAAGGTTTATTATTATGCTCACGAAAAAGTTTTGCCTTTTTGCAGGACACATTTTTCAGGCTGTAGATGTACTACCTTTCATTCTTGCTAACGAAAAATGAAAACTAAAAATTACTTTTAATATTTAAAAATTTTTTGTACCATAAAGGTAAAGCATCTCGGGGGTAATTTATGTAAGAGTCTAAAAGACCTGTTGTACAGCAAATTTAGGGTTCTGCCAGAACCTTTTTTAGAATTCACCCAGAGTTGCTGACCGTATATATTACTGCAGAAAGTACAAAAGAGTGTGTCTTTAGCTTCACTTGAACAGAAATGAAAGTTCCTTTTGGTCATATTCGCTTTAGCACACAGGCTTCGAGATTGTTTTCTTATATCCGTGTCATCACTCAAGGAGCTGGTAATAGTTTGACCCAAATACTTAAACTCTTGTACTTCCTCAATTACTTCACCATTCATTTTAAACCTTATATCAGCTGGCTGATTACAGCTTTTAGAATGAAATTGCATAACCTTAGTTTTTGTAACATTAAAAAGAATATCATGTTTCTGCGAATACACTTCGCAGACATTTAGTAGCCGATCCAGACCTTTAACAGAGGGACTTATTAACACCATATCATCGGCATAAACTAAGTTATTTATCCTTGTGCTATCTATACAACATCCTACGGTTGCCTCATTAAGTGAAGCAATTAATCCGTCAATATACACATTAAACAGCATAGGGGAGAGCAAGGAGCCTTGTCTCACCCTGCAAGAGGAGCCAAAACACTCGGATAGTACATTGCCCCACCTAACAGTGAAAGATTGGTGGGAATACCAAAATTTCAATAAATTTAATATGTACATGGGAACCTTCCTGTCTTCTAGTTTTGCAAATAAAATATTGTGGTTCACCCTATCATATGCCTTACTTATATCAAGGAAACAGCTATAAATGGTTGAATTACTGTCAATGTATTTAGATATTGTTTCTTTAAGTACATAGATACACAGGTCAGTTGAGTGGGACCTTTTAAAGCCAAACTGATTAGATGTCCATAGGAAATCATTTAATCGGAGTAACAAGAGTTTTTCTAGTAGTTTCGAGAAGCAGGAAGCGACAGCAATAGGCCTGTAATTATTGCTGGACAGAATGTCTCCGTACTTTTTTGACCAGGGGCAAGATATATACCCTCATGAACTCTGCAGGGATATAGCTATGAGCAAGCATGGCTGATAGGAGCAATGATATATGCAGACATACTACGTCATTTGCATATTTTAAGTGCTCATTCGATAAGTCATCTACCCCTGACGCAGAACTAGTCTTTAACTCTTTAATTAACCTCTTTACTTCAGAAAATTATATCAAAATATTTCCCCTTGTCCCTCCCACAATCGTTTCGCTGCAATCTATCTTAAGATTATCCCTACTCACACTATTAAGAATGTTAGAGTAGTGGTTTTTCCACAGCTTTGCAATTTCATCCTCCCCCGACACCCCATCGATTGTCGGAGGGAGGACACTTGACACCCGTTTGATTCTTAACAAATTTCAAAAATTTGTTATTATTGTTATTTATGCGAGCTTCACAGGCTTTTGATGCTCGAATAGACGTTTCTTCCTGTTTACATCGCCTTATGGCCGCATTATACTGACCCCGACTTCTACACATATTTATGTATACTGGTCCTAATCTGGATCTACCATGAAAACACCACAAATCATAGGCGTCTTTCGCTTCCCTCTTCAGGGGGGCAATAAAATCATTTCATCCAGGAATAACCTTAGTATGATAGTTGTAAGATTTAATCAAGGAGAGTAAATGGAGTAAATCTTTTAATTTACTTTCTAGTTTTTCCATAAACATGGTTTATATCAAATTGAAATAATTATTAACTACTGTTGTTAGAAAGATACTTAATTTTCTAACTTAAACTATGAAAAAAGGAAAATTAAAGAAAATTAAGACATAGAAAAGAAGTAAGTAGAAATGGAGTAACAAGAAAATGGATAAAGTGAGCGGTAGACTCTTATTAAGTGGCAAATGGACATTGCATATTTATGAGGTCAGATCATATTTCTTTTTCAGACACTACTTCGATTAGCAATTGTGCCACAAGAAAGGAATGCCCTCAGTTTAGATATCTATTTCTCACACACACACACATGTTTGGCTACCTTACGAAACCACGACATTTTCAATTTTTAATTGTGGATGGTGAGAGAGAGTTAGATCTAAATAGACTAATTAATTTAAGTTAAACTAACCTAGCTTTCATTTTATCCCTCTTTTTATATTTAGTGATTTGCAAACCAAAAAAATATAGTGATACCGTTAATTTTGCTGCCCTCACGTTCGTGTAGCGATGAGGTCGATCTGTATCGTAATGACTGTCGGGGTTTCGTAAGGTAAGCAAGACACTTATACAGCATAAACCCAATGCCGTTAAAAATATTAAAAACTTGATGCTTAACTTAAAATCAAGAGCTTGTGGGTTAAAACAGTGTAATGTGAAACAAAATAAGGCTATAGTACCAGGTACAAAGACAAGGAAATTACAGTCTCGTTTACTTCTGTTTACATTTAAAATAGAAAGACAAATTAAGTACATATAATAGAAAGGTTGACGAAAATAAATGAAGGCCGCTTCAGTACTTCAGTTCTGCAGAGGAGTTGAAATGTTTTCAGCGGAGAGGCAGTCTATGTCGAGTAGGGAAGCAAACGTCGAGGCGAGCGGAGCCAGAGTAATCGTGGCGAACATCGGAGAAAAATTGGCTGAAGAGACCAATCATCAAAGATGGCGAAAGGTAGAAATGAGAGGGATAAACGGAAGATAAAAGTCAGAAACAAAAAGAAAGAGCGAGAGGATGCGAGTGAGCCGGAAATCTTTCTTGAGGCGGAGAGCGAGTCCAATTTCGTCGTACTCCATGAATACTATTATCCCCTTGGAGAAGGGGACTGAGCCCATCTTCGATTATCCCATTAGTTTAGTAGTGTTTCCTAGTTGAAAAATTCGGGGTGAAGAGTAAGACTGAGCTGCTGCTTTTATAATTTTCATTGAGTACCTAACGTTAGAGAGAACATTTTTTGAGTCAGTTCCCTAGTTTTTTTGCAGAAAGGAGGGGCCAAGGGTGAATGCCCCCCCCCCTCCCCGCCATAGAAGAAGAAGAGAGACAAAATCAAGGTCCAGGAATTTCGAGAGGCCTAGACATTATGCGTTTGAAAGATTGGAGGTCAAAGACTGGGGGAAAGATGGAGTGAGGAAGATTGTTCCAGAGTTGACCAGGTGAGTAGATGAAAGATTGAAAATACCAATTAACCATTGTGTTAGCCAGTTGAACAGAAAAGGAATTAAAGGAGGAGGCACGCAGTTAGAGTTTAAAAAAGCAGTGTCCGTTATAATAGCATCAGTAAAGAGAAAGTGAGGCAACATTGCGGCGAAGAGAGAGGGACTGAAGACATTCAGTAAGAGGTGGGGAATTGGGAGTTGCTCTATACAGGTCCGTTGAATTACTGTGCTTTTAATCATTTATCCTAAGTTTACAGAAAAATGTCACAAAACCATTAGTCGATTAACTACTTACCTTTAAACATACTAAAATTGTTCGTAATTCATTTCGAGTTCAACTAGTCAGTTTATTAGTTAAAATTGAAACTAGTTAAGTGAACAAGATCACAAACATAAACTAGTTGAATTAGTAGATTTATTCGTTAAATTTGAAACTAGTCAAGTGAACATGATCATGAATAGTCAACTATTTAGCAATATCTCCCTAGTGCATTTGACTAGTAACTAAAATGTACTAGTACATCACCTGACTGCCCTACTTTCATAATGAAAACAATGTTTGTGACCACCCTAGTAGTATAGCCGCAAAAGGTTAGAGTGCAGAAATGTTGCAAGAGATAATGATCAATGTTGCAAAGGGGTGGGGGTATGCAATAACTCAATGTTGCAAAGGGGGGTGAGGGTATGCTGCAGGTGCAACAAGGGGTCATGAAACTTGGAGGCGGCGTTATCCCCCGAGAGAAAGACAGGAGAAGGAGAGAAAGGAAGAGAGGTGTTCACCTGGCAGGAGCCAAGTGCATAATAACGCTTCAGTTGACCCGCCGTCCTCTTATAGACTCCTAATCAGCCAGTTGGCTTAGAAGGAGCCAAGGGGGAGGGGTACACCTGAAGGGGGGAGAGGGGAGGGATCTTCGGGGGGAGAAAGAAGGATGACCTCCCCCCAAAGGGGTTGCCTTAGCCTAAGAGTGAAAGGATAGACGGAGGAGGACTTTGGGGGGACAAGGTGGGATGTCCTAACCCCCCAAAGGGAAACTAAGGTAAGTCTTAACCAAAGAAGGGAAGGAGAGAGATCTTTATTCGGCCGAAGTTCGCATCAAACTACCAGCTCCGAAGCCAAACGGGTCTTATATAGATGATGGTTGAGTTGCCAGATACCATTTTTTATTTTAATTGTACAAGTATACATTATTAGGGTGAGTTGCTAGATACCATTTTAATTGTACAAGTATACATTATTAGGGTGAGTTGCTAGATACCATTTTAATTCGTTACCAAAGCATACAGACTTTCTCTTGAAAATCGAAATTGATAATAAGAAAATGATTATTAATTAAATAAATAGAATTTGCCTTCTACTGCACAAAAATAATATAATACGTACAATCGTCAAAATAATAGTTCAGACGAAATACACACACACACACAATTGAACAACTTTCTCCTTACCTTATATATATATAGAAAGAATCATATTAACTGTGTCTATTTAATTTTGTCATTCCTTATATATACACCTTTGGTTAGCTTCCGCCCGAATTGTTCATTCTGACGAAGGTCAAGCTTTTCACTCCACCTTAGGCCTACAGTTTAACGTGGAATTTGAACCACGCCCCATCAGCAGGCCACCTAGGGTACCCATTTATCTACCAACCACTTTTCTTTATTGTGTGGAAGGATGAACAACTGGGTTTTGCTGCGCGCCTGCTGCCGTGGTCTCGAACCCGGTGCCGATGGATTCGTACTCAGCGACGCTAACCACTACACCATATAAAAACGGATTTTCACCTTAAAGTGAAATAAAACAATATTAACAATTCACTAAACAATTGGCTTAGCAAAAGAATTCGTTCCACTAACATATTCTCAAATCTATACACACACACACACACACACACAATTATATTAAATAATAAACAGCAAAAGAAATAAACACAATAACTGTATTTTCTTTTGGCAAACCTTTCTTGTGTATCAAAAACAGAAAAAAATATTAAGCCTTTTCATATCATTTCATTTTCATGTCATTTCACTTCATTTCACTAATCTCATATCATTTCACTCATCTCATTTACTTTCAGCTTCTCTGGAAAAAAAAAAATTCTGAGCAGATGCGTCTTACGCTAACCGCAAAAATGACCACTAAGTTTCCTTTTGGCCAAAGTCCTTCCACTCAAATCAACAAAACCTCGCTTGACTCCAAATGTTAAAAATATTATGCTTATTACTACTCACTGAAATACACACTTCACTCTCGAAGCGAATGTCTTTCTTGTAAATAAAAAATGTTTTATATTTTATCAACTTAGTTATTTACTCTAATTTGCATCTCTGTTATTGATTTAAAACACTGTCAAAATCATAATTATCAGAAATCAACAAAGTGTTTTCAAAATTAATACACATGTACTCTGAAAGTACTAACAATTGAATGTAATTACTTGTGTTCTGTATAAACGTCTGCAGAAAGAGATGAGATCGTGGGTTCGATTCCCGATTACCAGGCGCGTATCTCTCACGATTCCTAGTTAATGTTTTCAATGATGTAATTACTTGTTTACTGTATAAACGTCTGCAGAAAGAGATGAGATCGTGGGTTCGACTCCCGATTACCAGACGCGTATTTCTCACGATTCCTAGTTAATGTTTTCAATAATGTAATTACTTGTTTTCTGTATAAACGTCTGCAAAAAGAACAGCTTCAGAGTTCATTTACACCATGCGTACACTTTTTCTCGTGTACACAGTTAGTGGGAAATAAAACGTACCAATGAAACTATAGATTCATTTAAAATACAGAATTCATTCACTCCAGGCGTACACCTATCTTGTGTATATATATATATATATATATATACAGAGAGAATTTTGTTCATTCATTTCTTTTTTTTTAAATAAATAAAGGAATGGATATATTTACAATTTCTTTATTATAAAATCCTCTCGATTACAGTAGTGATTATTGATCCGGGAGTAGTATGACCGCAAAATGTGATATGCACAAAAATAATGTAGATTTTTCTCTTTAGTAATAATAATAATAATAACTAACTCGTCGCTGAATTGTAACAATGGTTAAGCTTTTCACTCCGCCTTAGACACACAGTTTAACGTGGAAACCGAATACTCTTTTCTTTTTTAAAAAATATAATTAAAGGAATGGATATATTTATAATTTCTTTATTACAAAATCCTCTCGATTACATTAGTGATTATTGATACGGGAATAGGGGGGAAAACCAAGTATTGTCGCAAATATTGACATGGTAAAGACAGCAAGGGGTAATACGAGCATTAAATCTATTGAGAAAATATAAAGATGCCATTAGTCGTCCAAAGCATGGACCTGTTATAGCGGTGTTACGATTGGTACACAAACTTATCATAGCTCCACCCAGCTACACTGCCAACCAATCATTACGAACATCTGCTCTTGATCTTTTGGGGCGGAGCTTGGTGATTGTGCATATAAAATGAAATATTTTTCAGTTGGGAGTAACAGTAGCTATTTTCGCGCCAGTGAATAAACATTCCCTCTGCCAGTGAATAAGCATTCCCACCGCCATGGATTACGAACTTTACACTTTTCCGGATTTGTATCAAGAAGGTGACACTGCAGCATTGACTGCAATTAATCTTTTTAATGCGATTGACCAGGATGGATTATTTCCAACGCAAACCGTTGATGATATTTGCAATGACGCTCCTTACAATCCGACGCAAGGGACTACCATAGAAATGTAAGTGTCTATAATTTTATTTCTATTTTTTATTCACAAACTGTCAGAAAGATGATTTCATATATATGGAGGGATGTAGTATCTCGTCAAATACTTCATTTAGATACTCACCATTATGCTAAAATCGAAATTTTTATGGCAATCTTTTGCATGTATTTTTTTATAAAGGTTATTCGGATTTACCTCTAAAATGAGCTTCTCTAAGCGAACTAAAGATATCTTCACATAATGGAGTCTGTCTTAAAATATGTATACTCTGTATATGTTTTTATTAAAAAAGAATCCATATGAACATTATTCTTTCTCCTTTAAGGTCCGATGAGGATTTGACACGTGTTATACAATCTTTTGAAGAATCTCGTGTCATGAATACGGAGGATATACTGAACAGTCAGCATAATGAATGTCATACCGAAATAATGTAAGTGTTTTTCGATCTTTTTGGGGGGAAGAAGACACAATATATTTTAATCAATTTATTAAATGAAAGAAATCAGTACAATAACCATCTCAAACTACAGAATATACAAACTAACGTTACAAATATACACACGAACAAAAACATTATACTATACAACGAGTACGCACAATTGGAAAACGGATTTTTATCTGTCTGCATACCATTTCATCGTTTCGTCGAGTGTGACACGGGTCGAATAAATTTTAAAAATTTATAAATTCTTTATCACGTGACATGCATGAGAAATGAGATGCCGTACATTCCACAAGTATTACTAAAATATCCTTGTATACGAAACGGGTTCCATACAACTTTGGGAATATGTAACTGAGCGAGAAATTTTACAATAACAGGGTCACTCCAGGGTTGAGTACTGAGTGAATGAAAATAGTAGAAGCGGTGTCTATTTTTAAAATAGACAGCAATCCAATGAATCCCTTCATTACCGATGAAATCTGTGTTCACAATAAGACTAACGCATTCTAGCGTACTTGGCAAACTCAATGTTTCATTTTTCGCAAACACGCCGATAAATTTGGAACGTGTGACTCGTTCACTATTCATTACTCTCTGAAGTGTATTATCATCCATTTTAAAAGTCAGTGATAACGCTCCTAAATCTATCTACTTCTATTAGGGCTTGCGATTCGAGATATACTAGTACACTAATAGGCGCGTCTATAGGCTTGGTGAATTCCAACCTCACTGAGATGCTTCCGCTCTGTTGTGGGCTTAAATGCGTATTTACGCTAGCAGATAAGTCTGGTGTAATGTCAAACGGATAAAGGTTAAATTGATCAATGAATTCTTTCTGCGTTACCCCATTACCAAGCTCATCACAATCACCTGCAATGTGGGTCAGATTACTATAGGCTCTCGCGCAAAGAGGTAACACAGCGTCTGATGAATAGTCCGTATCCAATGTTCCACCCAAAGCAATGCCATTAACGTATAGAGTTATATTTGTAAGTCCGAAATTCTCGAATTTAAAGGCATTCTTTTTATATTTTCCATTCACCGAAGCATGGTCCTGCATTCCGATTAATATCCTTTTAGGAAGATTTCCCAGGGCGATGTTTTCTATCTGCTTCGACGCCAACCCTGCAGGCACCGTATATAGTTTGATTTGTACTCTGTTAATAGGGTATTTCACTGAAGCGTTTAGTAAATTTTTCTCAATTTCTAGTTGTTTTGGTGAACTTAATTTCACTCGCCGTACGCGGAGGTATGTGTCCATAATGTGAACCACAACCGGCTTTGCTCCCTCTTCTTGATCAGCATCCAGATTTAAGCAGATCTCAGGACGTGCGGGTGAGCTTTATTTTCATATCCACCCCGTTGACAAGCAACTTCGCCTGGAAAGTGAAATCTGTGTGCAGACGTCCAAAACACTCGTATATCTTCTTTTTAGAATTTTTAAATTTGTCCTTTATACTACTTTCGTCTTTAGTTTGATAATATCCCTCGGCACTTAAAAAGGTAGCCTTCGCTTCTTTGGAAAAGTTGAGGACATTTTCCCAGATAGGCTCGTAGATGATAGTATCCCGTGCCTGACGATATGTTGGTCTGATTTAAATATACGTCACACTGGTTGAATATGGAGTGCAGAAAGTTTGTTTCAGGGTATACAGCATATTTGTCATCGCAGTCCGTTCCATCAGAATGGGCTGTACGTAGCTTAGCGTACATGTGCACACAGCTTGGATCAAAAAAGTAAGGGCCTGAGCTGGGTATCACGAATTCTATAGGTGCACTCGGGGAACTAATTGTGTTTAAAGGTTAATTGTAATAAAATCACTGTGCTCAATAGAAACTTGAGTTGGAGGCATCTCAAAATGGGACAGCTCCGATTTACAGCATTGTGAACTACATGGGTGAATGAATCGTGCCATGACGAGTTAGAAATAGTGCCTCCTCTCTCGACAAGTAGTAAACAAACTATGATTCATGAGATCAATGTCCTTAGCTTATATCAGTCAAAAATGTGGTCAACCATAGGTTTCATTCGCTTACAGCACTTCTTTTTTGATATCCTTTTACGTTTAATACCACGTGCCCCCTTCTTCCAGACAGCCCTCTTCTTCTTCCCGCCACCACGCATTTTTCTCTTTGCATCTTTGATGATTTCGTCCCGTGTACGCTTTAAATGTTTTTTTAGAGCTTCTTTAAGTTTAGCCCCAGCCAATATGTCTTCTGCAGTGTTAAGACCTGATTGTAGCGCTTTCCTTCCGAGGTACCTGGCACCCCTCTTCAGCAAAGGAACAGCCGTACGTAGTATGGATGAAAAAATGGACCCAAGTCCACTAACGCGCTGGTATCTCACCCCTCGATAGAGGGTGAAAGGCTTTCTATCCATTATAACTCAGTGCGTCGAAAGTGTAGCTTCACTGTTAAGCTCCCGTTACCGAATGGGAAGTTTTCACCCTCAATCGTTCTTATATATATTGAGATATTGGTTATTAAATTAGTTGCGACATTCACATAATGGGGTCTGTCATATGTAATACTCAAACTCCTTCCTCTGTGGTTGGGGATGTGGGCAATGCGCAGCAGGCGTGACTGGGTATCCCCAACAAACTGGTGCACCACTATATTACTGTAAATATAGCACATGTTTGGGGACTGAGAGCTTTCAGCCAATTTCTCCATCTTCAATTGATACATTAATCTGGACAAGTCATGCTGTCCCTCGTGAAATGTGTCTCTTTGGATGGCTGCGCTATATCGTCCATTGGTTATAATTTTGAACACTCTTCGATCTTTAATACGTCTGTTAGTCTTTGATTTTAGGATTAGTGTATGTGCAGGGTTTCCTTTGTTTACGATTTCGTATACTAAATTATTCGTAAGGTTTGAGTTTCTTAAACTTACGTTTAAGTCTCTCACAACATCCTCGACCGAACCATAATGACCCGGTCCTAGTCTTACTTATGTACTGTAATACCGTGCAACCTTAGTCCGAGCGATACTTATAGTTTCATCCATAGCTACCCCAGCTTTTTCACACTCGTCAATGTCTCTAAGAATCGTAAAAACGGATTCTTTATATTCAATATTTAAAAGTAGGGTGTCCAGCTGAATTTCGCATATCCCCACCTCATACGAATCACGACCCAATTCAATGGGCCCGTGGAGTTCTGTTACAAAGTTGGCTAGTGTGTTGTTAGGGTGTACAGACAGGGACGAGGAGGACGGGAGTGTGACGTAGAAATGGTTAGGAGCCATATTGCATACTATTTAAGCTTCATTATTGCATCAGCTTTTATATAGGTGTTGAAGCTTTCTGGGTACCCTAGCCATTTCACCAGGTACATTTTTCTCTTTCCTGAACCTTTGCTTCCTAAAATTTTCTCAATTTTAAACACATTTTTTCCTGAGTTAAATGCAACTTTCTGCAATTCCTCGCGGTAAAAGCCTCCTGAGATTTCTTCCCCATTCAAATCTTCAATGTAATACATCATTATCTCACCTTTAGGTCTCATAGCCCTAACTTTAAAAATATCACGTGTCCATCCTTGCTCAAAACCCTTTGCGAATTTATTCCCCGAACGCGACAGCCTTACATAATCATTGATTTTGAAGCGCGCAGAGTGTGGTGTTGGTGATCCATCTCTTCTCGGGAGCGTACCTCTTTCTAAAACTTCATTACGTGTTGTCCCAATCGTGCGATGGTGTGAGCGGTTGTAGGATGATGCCAATGATTCCAGAATGTCTAGAAATCTGTATGTGTTTTTATGTGTAAAATAGCGGTGCATGCGTTCCTTTATGGTACGTTGAACTCTTTCAGCTAAACAAGCCTTATGTATGGAATTGGTTGTGTAATAGCTGATATTAAACTCTGTCAACATGTTCTGAAAAGCACGGCCTATAAATTCCTTCCCCATATCCGTACAAAAATAGCCAGGAACCCTGTTTTCTTTTAACATTAGCGTTTTGGTGGCTTTAGCAACTGTTTCAGGTGATTTATTTTTTAGAGGAACTAGCCACAGATATCTAGAGAATACATCTATTATGAATAGAATGTAACGGTAACAATCGTTATACACATAATATCTTTGCATGTCTGTTAAATCTGTATAGAGTCAGGGTCGACCCTAGAGCCATGTATAGCAATGGAATTGAGCGCGGGCTACGCCGGGTTGTACAGCGTATTGTAGAGTTTGCTCTTCAGAACCGCGACGAGCGTGAAGTCAGGACGAGTCTGTCCTTCGGATTCGGGTCAGATGACGGTGATGTAGATGATTATTGGGTAGTAGTGCCATTTAGACGTTTGGCGGCTGAAGATGTAGAATATATATTAGGACGTATAATGCAAGCCGCCCAAAGTAGTATAGCCTTTAATATGGACACCTTCACGGTAAATATTGATCGTGTATTCCGTGTTGCGGGACATAGTGCCATACCGTATACTCTTAACTTCAATTCTCCGATTATTTACCGAAAGCATATAAACGTCGATCGTGGTTGCGGCTTTATAGCAGTAGTCTTAGCACGTATGTTTACTGTACAAAATACACAGGCCACAAAAATTTGGTTGCCTACGGTCGTGGAGCGTGCCCGTAAACTAGCTGTAGACTGTGAACTTGAATTTGACTGTAATATGGGTCCTGAAGAGCTGAGAAGGGTAGAACAGGAAATGAATGTCCGTATAGTTGTATTTGGGTTGGATGATCGTCGTAGGACTGTGTATGTTTTTAAAAGCTGTGTGAGAGATCGTACAAGACCCCTACTTATTTTAGGATTGTCAGGGACAACGTATCTCCCCATCCGTAATATAAGGTGGCTTTACGCGAGTTATGACAAAAGTCGAAAATATGGGAGACATCATGATTTGTGTAAGGGGTGCCTCTAGTTTGCGGATGATAGAGTGAAACATTGTAAAGAATGTCACATGGTATGTGAACAGTGTAAAAGCACCAAATGTGAAAGCCGTGTAGTTGAAGTTGAGAAGAGACTGTGATGTGTGTAGACGCACATTCTTCAATAATAACTGCTTTGAGCTCCATAAATCAACTGGCACGTGCAGGAAAATGAGAATCTGTGAATGTGGTATGTTTCACACAATGGATAATTGGGGGGAAATTTAAGCACAAGTGTGACGAAATTCACTGTCCTACATGCCAGGAGGAATATAAGGCGGATGGAGTAAAGCATGTATGTTATATGAAAGATGCTAAGCCTAAAAATAACCCTTATATAACTATATACTACGATACAGAAACATATACGAACGCTGAAACCAAAGAGGTAATTCCACATTTACTTGTGAGCCAGACTATCTGCGATGAGTGTATGGGGATCGAATGTGACGAGTGCCCCAAATGCGGCAAACGGACAAACGTTTTAAAACGAATGTCCACGATAGTCCTGTGAAACTATTTGTGTCCTATATTGTCAAGTTAGCCGACAAGTTCAAAAAAATGACTGTATATTCTCGCCCATAACGGGGCAAAGTTTGACACGCAGTTCCTTTATAAGGAGTTGCTTGAGCACGAATCCTCTGAGATATTTACAGGTGATCCATTGAAAAGAGGCAACAAATTAATACAGCTGCAAATAAGAGGCAATGTACAATTTGAAGACACTTTATTATTCACACCTCGTAAATTAGCAAAGCTACCCAAGGTGATGGGGGTAGCAGCTGAAGTTTCCAAAGGATACTTCCCTTACACTTTCCTCACCAGCGAGACTTTAAACTACGTAGGCCCACCACCACCCAAACATTATTTTAACTATGATTGTATGAGTGTAGATGAACGTGAAGACTTTGATCGATACTACAACAGTTTTAATGAACGTAATCCTTATAATATAGCTGATGAATGTGAGCGTTATTGCGTGAATGATGTGCGTGCTTAGAGTATGTTCCAGGCCTTTAGAAGGATGTACATAGGCCGTTTCAAATGCGATCCGCTGCAAGTCGCAACCACCATCGCGTCATTATGTTTTACGGTGTTCAAAAATAACTTCATGCCTAAAGCCACCTTAGCCATTATTCACCGAAACAACCCCCAGTTACGGCCACAAGGCTATTTACTGGCTCATACACCTACAGCAACAGACAGGTGTATACATAAAGCACGCCCGCAACACGGGTGAAGTGCCCATTAAGATTAACGGTCGTGTTTTTTGGGTTGATGGGTTAAGTGAAAACCGTGTCACTGGTGTGAAGACTGTGTACTCCTTTAACGGATGCTGGTGGCATGGATGCCCCCGTCCTGAGTGCGGAATCGCCGGAGATATCCACGGTAGATCTCCTGCCGACTGTCTTGCATGGACCCGCACCCGCGATCAACTTATAGGATCCCAGTTCACTCACAAAGTCTTGTGGGAGCATGAATATGATGCACGGATGGAGACAGACGAGGTGTACCGTGAGGAAATAAACACGATCAAGCGTTCAATGGTGCTGGATCCTCTCAAATGTGGTGATAGCTTGTTTGGAGGACGTACAAATCCATTCAGGTATACTTTCCACCTACGGAGGGTGTGAAGCTCCATTACTACGATTTCTGTTCTTTATACCCATACGTGATGAAGAACAATCCGTACCCCGTGGGCGCTCCTGAGAAACTGGTGGGACCTAACCTGCCCTCCATCATGAATTTTCAAGAAATTTGAATGATCGTTACTTTGGGCTCTCTTTCGTAGACGTACTCCCCCCACGCAATTTATGGATGCCAATCTTACCCGTCGTTATCGACCACAAGCTCATGTTTCCCCTGTGCGTGAAGTGCGCGGAAGAGAATAACGGTAATTGTAACCATATACCCCACCAGCGTAAGATCAGAGGCGTATATACAAGTCCAGACTGGCCCTAGCCGTACGCCATGGGTATAGAATACTGAAGATACATGAGGTGTGGAGGTTTCAGAAGCTACCCAACCTTTTCACACCATATATAAACGCATTTTTGAAGGATAAGGTTGAGGCATCAGGGTATCCGCGAGGAGTTGACACCGAAGATGAAAAGTCTGCCTATATTCAACGTTACCGCGACCGCGAAGGTATACAACTTGATCGTACCCAAATTGCAAAGAATCCTGGCAAGCGCTTTAGTGCAAAGTTGTGTCTAAACAGTCTATGGGAAAATTTGCACAGAATACCGGCAAAGGGAACATTCATTTGGCACAAAGTTATAGTGATGTCTGGGATTATGCCAATGCTCCCGATAAAGAGGTCATGGAGATCGTGAATGTAGGTAATACTTACATAATAAAGTACAACAACACTGAATTGGCCACAGATACCTCAAGGGTTACAAACATACCTGTGGCCAGCTTCACAACAGCCTACGCCCGCATAAAACTTTGGGGTCTATTGCATTCTCTTGGGGGAGAGTATTGTATGCCGATACAGATAGCGTGATATTCACAGAGAGGGAGGGTGAATACATGCCTGCTATTGGGGAGTTCCTCGGCGAGCTCACTGATGAGATCAAGGATGAGTATGGGGACAACGCATACGCCGACTCTTTTGTCTCAACAGGACCTAAAACTTATGGGGTACGGGTGAGGGTGGGGAGGATATGAAATATATCGTGAAGGCAAAGGGTATTACGCTCAACCATGCGAATCGGCGGGTTGTTAACTTTGAATCGTTGAAGGATCTAGTGTGTTTGGACGATGAGAGCGATCGGCCTCCCCAACTAACTGTAGGCACCCACAATTTTCGGGCGCAGAAGCTGGGGGGCGTGAAGGAACTTAGGGGAACGAAGGTGTGCCGTAACACCTATAGGAAACGTTACCAGTTACCTGGTACCTATGATACCGTACCCTTTGGATACCATAACCTTTGATGCGTCTATTGTTAACTTACTTATCACACGTATTTGTAAATATGTATGTCTTGTATATAATCTTTGCTGCATCTATTGTTAACTTATTTATTACACGTATTTGTAAATATATATAACTTGAATATCTCGTTTATTAAATAAATCATGTTTCAATTAGCGTTTCACTTTCTCCTTTGTGTGTGTGTGTGTGTGCACAGGTGAAAGTTCTAAGCTCCGCCCACTGTAAGACCAGCAACGTGAGTCATGCTACTATCTGGGATTCCTTGCGTGGTCAGTTGACTGCAGTAAGCCCTTGAGCTCAGACGTGTATTCGCCCGCGTAGAAGAAAATGGCTACCTTTAATATTGCTTGTTCAACGTTTATGAAATGGTATTCAGCAAAGTGTCAAGATGTGGTGGATACCGTAAAACTTCCTATTCCCCCTCCTTTGCCTCTTTTAAAACCACATTGGATCGTGCGAAGGAGCAAGATGTACAAATACTCTATGGTTATTCTGGTGAGACCGTTGTAGGCTTTCGTTGCACAGACGATGTATTGAAGTATGCTGTAGACCTAAGCTTTATAAAGTCTCACATATACCGTGAAGTAAAAGAAACAACGCGTGCAGAAGAGAAGCAGCAGATATGGATAATGAGTCTTGTGGATGAGTGGTGTGACAAGCGGTATTATGTCATGTTACACCATGTCGATTACTCATACCCTACGACTGAAAATGTGAATCTCGTCATCATGGAGAATCTTAAGTATTTTTACCACTATATTAATGTATATCATGATGAGTTCGTAGTGAGGTTGTGGCTAGTGCCCTGCGTGAGTTTTTAGCAGACTTTAGAGACGAGTATCGTTTGCTAGGCAAAAAGGAAAAATATGGGCATATGTTCCTCTCAAATAGTGCGCCGGAGTGTGAAGATGTTTAGGAGAGATAAAACATTATAAAATGTGCCTAGTTCGTGAAAATTATCCTGAGGGAAACTGTCTGGTGCGTATTCTGGTAGTGATAAAACGTTAAAACCGAAATTAATTCTTGTACCGGAAAAAACACCTACCCAATATAATGGGGTACAACAATTCGATCAGCGCCGCACACGTTTCATTAGATTATGGTGCGACTCGCACCTCACGGATCATACGAGTTCGAACAAACCCATTCACGTATCATCAGGGTGAGTCAACCGCCCATCGAACCGTTCCTGCCTACCTGCGTGCCTCACGCGGCTCATAGTTATCTCAGAGCTTGAACGCTTGAACCGAGTGGACGCGCGCTCTTCGAATACGATGGAACTTCCTTTGAGCAGCATTCTCAACGCCTCGTACGATGTGTCCGTGACGAAATCGTTGCGCGTGTTCAGGCGTAAATCCGGTGCCGTTAGCTATGTACTGGAAACGGAATGTAGACAAACAAACAAACGGAATGTTGTTTATTTAAGTGTCGAGGAGATGAATAGAATCTTCGTGATAGTTGAGAAGTGGAGTGAAGATCGTTATAAAATACCTGCTAACGTAGGTACAAGAAGAGAGCAGATTAGTGACGCACCCTCATACGCCGTTGTATGTACGTTGTGTATAAATAACGATCGGCCATGCATTGATATACGGCTGATGTGGAAGAATGCTTCTGATAATAACGCTCTTGTTCCTACGCGAAACCGTTTCATCCTCGACAGAATGTTTGAAATCGTCGGATTCCGCAAGCTGAAACCTATATTAGACGCGCGTGTTACGGATATGCTTTATTTTGATACAGTACTTGAATACGCATACACCGCTCTGCTCGATGGGTTTACCGAGTGTAGGGCTGAACAAGGTGAGAATGGTCTAGAGCTGGACGTTTATTTAAAAAGTTTAGACTCTTTGAAATATCATGAACTTTGGTACAAAGCAATTGATCGGTACAAGGCTGAGCTCACCTACACCGTTCACCCTGAAAAACTATTTCTTTATATAACGAGCAGTTGTCGTAACGACTTAGAAGATTATTTCAATTGCCGCTATGTTGAGTGAAGATGAGTTCACAATTGAAAAGCTCGCGTCGGTAGAAATAAACCCTCGATTGGAAAGGCGTGTTTATAAACTTGTGTTTAATAATGTGGCTAACGATGAACTCTTTGTGCGTGCTTTTGATTGTATTCTAGACGTATTTAAAGATAACTTACCAACCGGTTGTAAAGTGGGAACAAAAATAGTACTGAACGATATGAAGGCCCTTCATATCGAGTACAGGTTTCCCTATACTTTAAGCGGTGAAATATTATTAAACCGCGTATACTGCGTAATGCAGAGCAATAATGATGTAATTGTAGACTCGATTAAGTGCGAGTTTAGTATTTTGAAAAAAGTGAAATGTATTTATATATTTAACATATTTGTGTGTGTTTGTATATATATATTTCTGCTATATTGATGACTATACGATTTCTTATGTTGCGCGGTAGAAGATAAAGTGTATGTATTTATTTATTTAGTTGTGTATATATTTCTGCTATGTTGATGGTTATATTATTTCTTATTTTTTATTTTTGATCATTCCAATGTATATTTATTTTCTATATATCTCCATGATATAATTGTGTGTGTGTGTGTATATATATATATTTCTCCTGTACTGTTATAATGACGAATATATTTTTTGATTATATGCATATTCCTCGTTCATATTTCTTAAACTATTATTATTTTTAATTGATCATTCAAATGTATATTTATTTTCTATATATTTATAATAAACAGAATGATGTAATGTTTTATTTAATTCTTTTAGTTGTAAACAATTATACCAAATGGCTGGTTACGCCTTCTAAACCTACTAGCGGAATTCTAAGCCAACTTTTAAGAATTAATTAAATAAATGGTACAATCTGGCAACTTAATAATGTATACCTGAACAATTAAAATGGTATCTAGCAACTCGCCCTAATAATGTATACCTGAACAATTAAAATAAAAAGTGGTATCTGACAACTCAACCTGAACAAGCCATTTACGCCTTCAAAGCCAACTGGCTGATTAGGAGTCTATAAGACAACGGCCACTCGGCTGAAGCGTTATTATGCACTTGGCAGGAGCCAGGTGAACACCTCTCTTCAGTGGTGTTGTGCTGTGTGAACGCGTGGGAACGGCGTTCCCTTACTTTTTTGGTAGACGGAACGGCGTTCCCTCACTATTTCAAATAAATCCTAACTTACAAATCTCTAACGTCATGAAATTTTAATTCCCACCCCTAGAAGAAATATGAGAATCATTAACTGTTTAATTTCTTTTAGCTTCGACTGAGGCAATGCTAGCCTATAAAGATCTGGTGAAACAGTCACCACGGCGTACCAGTTGTTAACTTTTTTTAGTTAATCATTCCAGTTGTTAGCTATTTTTATTGATCGTACTGGATGTCGTATATCTAATGACACTGGAAATACTGCATCTTCAACCTTGGAATATATCCTAATATCCAGTGCATATGACCTCAAAATATCCCTGAAATTGGTCAGATTTCAAAAGATTTCCGGGGGCTTACAGTGCCCCCGGACCCCCAACTGTATGGGCTCGCCGCGCTCGCCAGTGTCCCCACGGCATCTGAGTAACACTTTCAAAATGCGTTCCCTCACTTCTTTATTTAGTACTACACCACTGCCTCTCTTCCTTTCTCTCCTTCTCCTGTCTTTCTCTTGGGGGATAACGCCGCCTCCAAGTTTCATGACCCCTTGTGGCATCTGCAGCATCCCCCACCCCCTTTGTAACACCCCACCCCCTTTGCAACATTTGATCATTATCTCTTGCAACATTGCAACATTCCTGCACTCTAACCTTTTGCGGCTATACTACTCACCCTCACATAATTTATTTCATCCGAGTAATCTGACTATTATTATCAATATAGTAATAGTGCATTGACTAGTAATTAAGATTTACTGATATATTGGTTAATTCCTACTTTGGAAGAGTCCTCTTAATACGCAACGCATATGTATAAGTATTATACAACTGGATAGGCAATAGTTTATTAACGAAGAGTGTGGGGTGGAAATTTTATGAGTTTGTGTATTTTATAAATAAAAGAATATATTTTATGATATATTTTTGACACCCATCGTCTGTATCAGGAACAAATCTAAGCTTTTAGGTTTCTGTTTCCAACTTATCAGTAATGTAACATTTCATTCTTCGTGTTAAATTAGTAACATTTTTGACATTGTAAAGGAAACGTGTGTGTGTGTGTGTTTGTGTTTTAAAAAGTTTGAAATATGGAGTTTCACAACATTAACTCATGCCAAGGTTGTAATTTTGGTATAATTCAACTTTATAATTTTATGATCATTTTAAGTTTCTTGGAATTTTGTATTGGGCATAAATTAATTTTAAATAGTTTTAAATGCCCAAAGTGTGGAAAAACATGTAAATTGGACTTAAAGCTGTTTGGATGCAATTCTAAGAAAAAACAAAAAATAAAATATGTGGTTCTTTTAAAAGATCACTAATGCCTGGGTTAGATCGAATAATACCCGGTTTAGGTCGAATAATGCCCGGGTTAGGTCGACTGATGGCCGAGTTAGGTTAAGTTACGTTAGGTTAGGTTCTTTTTCTACCTCACAACGTTCATAAATACATTATTTCCAATCCACTAGTGTAACTTTTATGCATATGCAATTAAAATTT
The DNA here is from genome assembly GCA_023014485.1 of Bathynomus jamesi. Taxonomy (NCBI): domain Eukaryota; kingdom Metazoa; phylum Arthropoda; class Malacostraca; order Isopoda; family Cirolanidae; genus Bathynomus; species Bathynomus jamesi. The sequence continues at coordinate 704,617 of JAJOZX010001126.1, read as the reverse complement.
GAAGGACGCCTTTAAACTTGGAATTTACCGACATATTATCTGACCTCTGACCACCTTATTTCTTAACCAAATACAATGTATCTAATTACCCTTGCGTATTTCCCAAAAGTAATCTGTAGAAATATTTTAGTTACCCTTCTATTATAAAAATATATGATACATAGTACAAATATAACCAAAGTATAATTTAATCTCTCTCTCTCTCTCTCTCTCTCTCTCTCTCTCTCTCTCTCTCTCTCTCTCTCTCTCTCTCTCTCTCTCTCTCTCAAGGCGAAAGTTAGGCTAGCCAAACGTAACGAAGAACTCCGGGTCTCTGCAAAGCGAACCCTAAGGAATTTTTCAGTTATGTTAATAGTAGAAAGCCCATTAGAAGCATGATAGGCCCGTTAAAGGACCCGAGCGGCACGCTGCGGACCTCTTACGCGGACATCACTAATTTGCTGAATGAGTACTTTACGGGAGTGGTTCACCAGGAAGGACACCGCATCATCCCATAGCCAGGCGTCAGACACGAAGGTGCTGGCCTGGATAGTGTTCAGTGTACCGCGACAAACGTTGCCGATAGAATAGACAAACTGAACGCGTTTAAGGCTCCTGGGCCGGACCAGTTCCTCCCCAGAGTCTTGCGGGAAGTGCGCGATCAGGTGGCTCCCCACCTGGCTACAGTCTTCAACAAATCGTTGGAGACGGGGCAGGTCACGAGAGTCCAGAGAACTATCGTCCCATTAGTCTCACTTCGGTCGTAGGTAAATTATTGGAGGGGATAATAGCGGATAGGATCGTTGACCATTTGGATTTCTACAATCTGCTTGGGGACTCCCAACATGGGTTTAGGCGGCATAGGTCGTGTCTCACCAACCTGCTCAAGTTTATCTACGTCATGTGGAGTGAGTACGATAAGAGTAGGGCGATTGATATACTTTGTCTCAACTTTTGGAAAGCCTTTGATAAGGTACCTCACCGCCGGCTAATGAGTAATGGCCAAAGTCCGCGCGCTGGGTATCGATGGGGGAAAAGGTAGGTGGATTGAAAAGTAGCTGAAGAATAGGTTCAGAGGGATGTAATTAGAGGTGCTCCCTCGGGTTGGGCCCCGGTCACTAGCGGGGTTCCTCAATGTTCCGTTTTGGGGCCACTGCTGTTTATCATTTACATAAATGATATCGAAGCTGGCATCGTCAGTAGGATCGCTAAATTCGCTGATGACACCAAGGTTGGGGCCAATGTTGGGAAGGCCGAAGCGATCGAGCAACTACGTGCGGACCTACGTAAGATAGGAGAGTGGTCCGAAAAATGGCAAATGCCGTTTAACTTGGGTAAATGCAAGGTCATGCACATTGGCTACGCCATTCCCTAGTCGGACTACTTCATGTTGGGGAGTAATACCGAGGTCAGTAATTTGGAAAAGGACTTGGGTGCGCTAATTAGCAGCGACCTTAAGTTTACCAAACAGTGCGTAGGGGTGGAGAAGAAAGCCCAGAAGCTGTTGGGTTATATCAGGAGGAAATTTCGATTTCTGGTTCGGCCGCACCTGGAGTACGAAGTGCAGTTCTGGTCGCCCCCTCAAGAAAGATATTGACAGACTGGAGCGAGTCCAGGCGAGGCCACAAAGTTAATCCCTTCTGTTAGGCATATGGGCTACAATCGACGCTTACATGCCCTGAATTTGCTTTCGCTGGAAACTCGGAGACTTCATGGTCAACTCACCGAGGTTTTCAAGCTCTTGCACGGGTTGGACGATGTCGAAATTAGAAGCATGTTTAGTTTAAATGATAACTCGACTGACAACAATGGTTGGAAGTTGGATTTGAAACGGTTTAGCACCAGTGTGTGGGAATTACTTTACATATAAGATCTGTGACACGTGGAACAAGCTACCTTCAGAAGTTGTGAACAGTTTCTCTGTGGATCAGTTCAAGAAAAGGTTAGACTGAATCTTGCACACTATTTGAGTATGTGTGTTACTCTCTTCTGAGGTGGCTGTTCGAGAAGCTAGCTGTGACAATGTGTAGGAATTATTCCCTGGCACTCGTTGCCATTGGTATCTCCTCGGTATGGGCCGCAAGGCCTTTTGAGGTACTTCTTGTCCTTGTAACTCCTTGTAACTCTCTCTCTCTCTCTCTCTCTCTCTCTCTCTCTCTCTCCCCTTCCTCATAAGTTATAAAGTTATAATAAAAATTAAAACATCGTTCACAGTATTATTTGTTCAGTAACTTCCAGTCAATTACGCTTTAAAAATATTTAGCCCTATGAGATAAAACGCTTACAAATGAATACAAGCGGGATTAATCCTGACCTCATGTGATTCATAGGCAAGTGTAACTGAAAGTTACGAAGATTTCTTAATTAGTTGAATCTATGAAGAAAGTTTATTCAGTTGATATTTGAAAAGAAATTTCTTCATCAAATCGCATGTGTCGTGTGAACTATGATACTTCTTCATCAAAGCTAGTAAATTCTTATTCAATTTTAATACCAAACTTTTTGGGTGCAGTCTTGATTGGTTAGTGCCTGCCTCTATGTATGAGTATTTTGTACAGTACCGTGTCCAAATGGACATTAAAAACATACTATATATGAACTAAGGATTGGAGTGGTTCTATTGTATAGACATGTTATAATACTTATAGCAATACTCATTAAAAGATAAATTACTTTTTCAAACCAAAACAAACAAATTGTTATACAGTAAACCTCTTAATAACGACACTCCACTATAACGAAGCCTCTCTTTACCGAACATCTTGGGCATTTCGAAAAATCTCTATCGAAAACACGTTTCTTTATAAGGAGGTGTTTTCGCTAACTCGCTAACCGCCATTTCCCCGATCAAGAACGTAAGCGGCATGCTGATTGGATGATGCCTAAAAGCTGCTATGTAATTGGCTAGAATGTTTCTTCCTCACAGAAAAATACTTTTAATTAATGCATTTAATATACTGTATATACAGTACTATATAAAGTATGTACAAACAACTAATGAGAGTCTAAATGGGTCATTAAAATATACACTACAATATCACTAAAGGAACAACCTCTCGAAAACGACAGCCACTTGGTTTCTATATTTCGTTACAGAGAGGTTTTACTGTATTACGTTAATATACGGAAACCGCCCAAGTTATAAACTCATTTGAAAACTTTTCAAAGAAAACTGCAAAATATTATATAAAAACATAACACTATCTGAATTACATTACATTACTACATTAAATTGTTACTTGGTTACGATTACACTATCTAATTTTCATAACAGAAGGGTAACTAAATTATTTTTATATTCACACAAAAAAAAAATAGGTACTGAAATTGACTAAGCTTTCTTCATAGATTCAACTCATGAAGGATCTTGGGAATGTGTTTTCAGGTGGTTTCCTTCTCTACACTCATTACGCAATTCTTCAAATCAAATAGACAATTAATGATTTTTTTTTCATTAATATATCTGTATGAATGCGTTTCGAAATTTTTTTTTCAGTGTGACAGTAAGAATTAGACAAATGTCTATTAACCCTTATTCACCAGAGGCACTTTATTGATTTTGTGCTGCCTTACGCCAGAGAACTTTATTTAATCTCGGGTTGGACCTCTGTGCCATTATAAGTAGGGTTACCATATTTGAACTTTCAAAAAAGAGGACACTCCAGAGGGCGGGGGTGTATCTGTATTAGTATCTACCAACTCACGTTGTATTAATGTTATATACACACTGTGTACTACATGTTGTCTATATTGAGTATCTTTAAATAAGAACAAGTGTTATGGCCTCAAAAATCAATGTTATAAATATTCAAAATTCCCGCACATGTCCGGAAAAAAAAGGACGTATGGTAACCCTAATTATAAAGCTTTAAAAAAATATGATTGTGTATGCTCAGTAATGGCAGTAATAATAGGCTTTACTTAATTATAGGAGAATAAGGTTTCAAGGAAAGCAATTGTCAACCTTAAATGTTATATTTTACAAGATAGCAACAACATGAAGCGTACATTTGAACAGTTATAATAATAAAAGATATACAACTTCAAATACAACTATACAACAGTCTGAAAGTACAACTAAAATAATGTATGGATGAATTAAAAAATAAGTCACAGGAACATGAGGTTAATCCAAGGATAACATTAGACTTTGCTCATTTTCACCTCCTTTTTCGAAATTTACTTATGATCTTAATGGAAATAATTTTATACCATCTTTTAATAATATTGCTTTGACTTTTCTTCAGAATGTTCTTTGGATTTTCCATATCCATGATGCTTATCATATTCAGCGCTTCCCTCATAGGTTACTTTAGCGACGTAGCCTGAGTCTCCCTCAACGTAGTATGCCACCGTTTGCTTACGTGTATCAGGAAGAAGAACGTAGTAATGTCCCTCTACTTTGCCCTCAGCTTTCTTTTCTTCATGACCAAAGTCGAGTTCTTTCCCTTTATAGTCCTCAGCTTTTACTTTGTAACTGAACTCGTAACTGTCCTCTTCACTGTTTCCATATGGCTTCTTATAACTTCCTCGTGGTCAGAGTGTTCATGAGTCTGAAATTTGAAAGAAAATGGATGGAAAAGCACGAACGTCCACTACTTCAGAGTTTTGAAAAAATATGTAAATGGCCAGGAGTACAAATGAACTACAAAAATATCAAAGAAAACGAAATGCCGATTTAAAAAAAAAAAAAATCACTAAGTTCGCAGGTTTTTCTCATTTAAATGTTCATGAGTTCATTTGAAATTGTAACATGTTTTACTTACAGTTTCTCCGTCTGGTCGAGCGAAAGTCAAGAAAAAAGAGTGACGAGAACGATCCACTGAAACAATCATTATATAAATATGCGGATCACCTGAAGATCAGGGCCCCCAGCCTTTCTTGGTTAGCTTTATAAGGCTTAACTAACGAAAATATCACGACCTAACCTAACCAATCGTCAAGGGCGTACAGCTGACCTAACGATTGGTTATGTTAGGTCGTGTTATTTTCGTTAGTTAGCCTTATAAGTAGGGTGGCCAGACGTCCGGCTTTAGGCGGACAGTCCGCCTTTTGAGCACTCTGTCCTCAGGGTGGCCATTTCCAAATTTCCAAAAAGGAGGACACTGCGTATGTGGCCGTACGTTAACATATAATATACATTTGTTAACGTACGACCACATACGCAGCGTCCTCCTTTTTAAATGGCCACCCTACTTATAAGGCTAACTAAAGGAGGCTGAGGCCCCTGATCTTCAGGTGATCCAAATATACAGTTTGAGCTCTATTAATATGTATATTACAGTAAAGTTTCCTCAATCTAAACAATTTACAGTATAACGAAATAGTTTACATGGAAAAAAAACCAAATAGTGTATGGGTATTAAATACAATCCATATATTTAAGCCATATAATTAATTATTTTTAAATAAAAATTTTTACTTACTTGAAAAGCCATTATGACGATAGTTCGTTTTAATATTTGGATATTAAATTAATGACTGTAAAGTTAAACTGATGTTGATAGTCTCTCTGTTCGAGCTTATATATTTATATCACTTGGTAATGTTTTTTTGCAGAAGAATATTTGGAGCCATTCAATGTCATTCTCTCAAAAGGTCAGTCCCAAAGAAGGGTCAAGCCAGCGGAATTAAAAAATCCGAGGTCATCTGCTCATCCTTTCAGTAAAAATAGTTGCAATTTAGGTCATAAATAATTAGGTAATATTTTCACCATTTTTTGTGAATTTGTCCTAGCCTTGGACCACTACTCGTTAAGGTAGGTTGATTTTCCGCATTTATTTAGATATCGACTTTGGACTAGTCGAGATAGTCAGGGCTTCATATGATAATAACTGACAAAAACTTTCAGATCCCTAGCTTTAACCGTTTTTGGAGGAAACCGTTTCAAAAATCGTCAAAAAATCGTACCGAAAAATACATTTTTGCAATTTTCGGCGAAAAACATGCTATTTTCATAAAAAAAATCCTGAAAAAAGTTACAATTTTATTGAAAAATGTAAAAAAAAACATGTACAGAGTCAAACAGACACATTTAGATCCCAAGATCATCATAATTTTCACTGTAAGAGCCCTTAGAAGCAAAGGAAGGCCTCATCTGGCGGCTAAGGGCTTTGGCCAGAATGTGTTTGTGCCTTGATTCGAGTCCATAACAGTATGGGAAGCTTCAGATGTCAGCTTCACGGCCCTTTCAATACTCTGAGAATGTGAAGGCAGATCAGGCAGCTCCAGCTTGGTGCCATTCAGCAATGCTTCTTGAAGCTCCTGGTCAGAAAAGTCTCCTGTGAGAGCAGGTTCACAGATGCCACTTTGAAAAAGGTTGATTAGTTCTGACCAGTGGGTAGCTTCAATGTTGATGGCTGTGATCTTCTTCAACCTCTTCTTGGCTGGCTTCCCACTTCTGAAAGAATAATAATTAATTTATTTTTTATTCCAGTTTAAGATTTAATCCCTATTAGTCTCAGAATTGCTGATTTAAATTAAACTTAAATTAAAAAAAAAAACCGAGTTCTATAATCCCCATAATCGAATTTTTTTCAGAAGGTAAGATTATTTCCATTATCAGAGGGGAAGGGGAGAATTGGGATAAGAAAATGTGAAAAAAATTCGATTACGGGGACTTATAGAACTCGGGCCATTTTTATTAAATCCCCATAATCAAATTTTTTTTTCACATTTTTTAAAATTAATAAATGCTTACCTGATGGACAGAATTTCCTTGAGAGCAGCTTCTCTCACTTCCAAGTCATCAGACTTCATGATGGAGTACAGCACATTCTCGCTCAGCAAGGCAAAAGCATTGTACTTCAGGTTCTTGAAAGCAACACCCTGGATTTCTTCAGACTGCTGCTTGATCCTCAGGATCATGTTGAAGATGTACAGCTGCTGATTGTGGTACTTGCTGTCTCTTTTGATCTCAAGCCAACTGACTGCATACACTTCCACAATGAACTTGATGGCCTGGTAGAGCTTATCTTGTAGTTCTGGAGGGTAAGCACCTCTGGTCCACAGACACATCAATCTAATTGCCAAAGTCAACCATCTTGCATGGTTTAATGGACCAATTTTCCAGGCAGCAAATCTTGGGTTGACTTTGCCCGTGGAAATTACAAGCACATACTCCAAAAGAAACCTCTGGTCGCAAATTCCATGTCATCCAGGGGGCCACTGAGTTTGGTGAATTCCACTTGTGGCAGATCTTGGTAGTCAATTTCACAGAGTTCTTCCAGCGGACCAGTGAAAGCAGTGGGACTTTTGGTACTGCCATCAAGATGCTTGAAAACAGCTCTGAAAGGAAGCTCATTCTGATGGAGTGAACAGCCAATGGTGTGCAATTTCCGCTCAATTTTATTTTCCAGAGCTGTTACAAGGCCTCCCTACCAGCCAGTGTTTGTATTTGTGTTGTCAAGGAGGACAGCTTTCAGGGTATGAACACTGTTAAACTCCTCCAAGACACTAGCATCTTCTTCACCAAGAAGAACTCCAGTCGCACCTTTAATTGGGATGACTCTGTGAGTAACATATGTTCCACTTTCAGTTCCCGGCTCCTTTGTGAAAGTCAAATGGTGCTCTTGTCCCTTTCCTTTCTTCAGCTTAGTCTCCCCATTTTCATCCTTAACTTCTCTGTACAGCAAAGTGTCCTTGTCAACTTTCCCATCAACCCCAATACAGACTAACTTTTCCAGACCCTCATTGTGCTTTTCATCACTTTTCACTTTCATTCTAGCTTTTTCCCTGTCCATTTTCGATTTATCAACTATTATCTGTTTCACATCAAGGCCAGGCTTAAGCAGGTCCATAGCCTGTAAGTACAGGAGGAAGGCATTAGCTAGACTTGCCCCAAGATTGGAAAAAACATCACCCCTGATCAGTTCCATGGCATATCTTGGGTTTTTCAAAAAGCTGTAACCTACACTTGGGTGCCTCCTTGGCTTGAACTCTTCAGCTTCACCACCAGATGGCTGAAATGAAAATAAAAAATAAATTACTAAAGCGAAAATGGGGGGAAATAGGGGAAAAAAGTAGGGGAAAATATGGGTAAAAATCGACGAAAATGGGCGGAAATAAGAATATATTACTTAAACGAAAATGGGGGGAAAAAAGTGGGAAAATAAGGGGGAAAATGGGTAAAAATTCAGGTAAAAAGTCGGCGAAAATGGGGGGAAAAAATAATAAATTACTAAAGCGAAAATGGGGGAAAAAAGGAGGGAAATAGGGACAAAAAGTAGGGATAAATTTGGGTATAAATGGGATAAGATATAAGAAAAAAATATATTACCTCTCCTGATTCTCCTGAGCTGGATTCAAAAGAATATCTTGTGAAGGTGTGGAGGCAAAAGTGGCCAAATCCACTTCCTGCTGCTTTTGAATCTGGCTCTGTAATCTTTCTGCTTCAGCTGCAGCCCTCTGGTCTCTCTTCACAGCAGCTTTATCCACAGATCCCAGCTGGAAAGAGCCCTTGGGTCCTATTTTGGCCCTCTGATCTCTCAAGTATTCCCTCTCCTCTACTGGAACCTGAAATATTAAAGTATATTAAATAGCGGATCTAAAATAAAAGATAAAATCCTGAAAAAAAATTGATTATTAATTTCTATTACCAATTTCAATCACATACTTTGCTATCATTTTAGCAATATCATAGTCTTTCAAGTCCGGGTGGCTGTTTTGGAGGAAATAACTGTACTGAATAACTTGGCGGAGGGTAGGAGGCTCTGTTTTATCCAAAGGGGAAGGCTGGCCACTGAATTTTTTGACACTATCACTTCGAGTTAACACTGCAGACTTCCGTTTTTTATCCATTTTTATGAAATATCTGAAAATAAACCCAATTAAATGAACGCATCATAAAATAACTTAATTTAATTCACATTTTATAGGTAAATATCATTAAAAAATACAAAATAATACACTAATAAATATCTATAATGCATTTACAATAAGTTTCAAGCATCGTTTTGTTAAAAACGCCGAATTTTAATTGATTATTTTGATGAAATAAGGTTCGATATTTTGTTTGTTTGTTTACATTGCGCGAATGCCGCGCGCGCGATTTTACGCGTAAAATTCGGCAATTTTACAACTTAAAAATAATTAACAATCCTCAAAAAATACAATCATTTTCACAAATATCAGTTGGTGCAACGTTTTTTATACATTAATACCTTTCTATCTAGACTAGTCCAAGAACACAGTTCCAAAATCAACCTACCCTACTACTCGTATATCTGCATTATGACTATTTCAAGCAGATTTTGACTATTATGCAAGACTTTTAAAATATGGCGTATTCACAATCTATGACCTAAAAATTTTGATTTTGAATAAATGGAATTAACTGCAATACGTAATATAGGAGGGGCAGCTTCATTTTTTATGTACCTACATCAGTTTAGTCGTGCTTCAGAAACAAATTCTCATTCAATTTCCATGTCAGTATTTACTGTAGTTTTTGACTGTAGTTCTCGTTAAAATTGTACTAAATATAATGTCATCGCAATGAAAAAAAAAGGTCACAGTTTTAGGCATTCCATACATCACCATACTTCCTCAGAGTGCACCCGCGTTATTATGTTCATTAGGGTATCCTACTGACCTTCAAATCGTTTTCATTATTCCGACAAATTTTGTTAAATTCTCAAATCATTTTCTCTGAAATTTCTGAAACGTTTGGTCAGGAACTTGTATACAGTTTTAAAAAAAAGTTCGCCTAAAAGCATAATTTAAATAAAAGTATTAAAGCATTTTTTTTGTCCAACAGAACAAAATGGCAGTTCAAATTTCCCCACAGTTTACAGACTATTTAAGTACACGGAAAGTTACATGATCTATGAAGTTTAAAAACATTTTAATTAATTAAAGTTTTATATACCTGCTTAGCAAATAAGCATCTCTGATCTAACCTCTATCTTGGTGAATGCATTTTTATAAGTTACTAAATTATTTTCGAAGCACGGTAGTGCATGGACAAAATTTTTCGACCACGACTAGTACTTCGCGGATGGCTCTTCTGAAGGCTACAACTTTTTTCAGAAAAAACTACACCACACGCACTTTAAACCAAAAGATAGAGGACGTCGTCGCGAATAATTTGATGTAAACATTGAAGAAATTCGTTCACTACAAAAATATTTAGAGCAAAATTTATGTGACCAAAATGTTGTTCAGCCGAGTAAGGCGTTTGTCCGCGTGACGCTGGGCGAAGATTGTTCGTCGAGAGTTCTAATGCGACCCATTGCGCTAAATCCTGGATTATTTTTGCTTCATCGGTAGTCAAACACCTGACCTCAAATTCCACTTCTCTACGGTGTTAAACACTGAGACTTTGGCTTTTTGTGTTTTAGCATTCTTAAGTGAAATAGTATTCACTGTACAACCAATATATGTATATACTGAGTTACATCCACCTTCGCTGCAATGAAGATGGTACACAACCTTGTTACATTACCCGTCAGAAAGCTTTTTAATAGTTCAAATCTCGATTAATAATGGAATACTAATAAAAATCTAGGATTAAATGTACATTACTCTATTACTTATTCATTTCTAGTGTCTAACTATTGTTTGTACTGTATTGGTATCATGTCTTCAATAACGTCTTTGTCTGAATTTATTTCATATCTATAATAAAATTAATAATAACTTAAGATTAATAAACACTATATTTCCACCATTAGTTCTTTTGTGTATTAACCATAAATTAAACATGACTTATATGTCATATATTATATTTTATTTCTAATATGGGAGCCCAGTAAAGCCTAAAGGTTAAAGGTCAATTATATAAAATAAATAATTGAATTGACAGTATTATTGTATTATATGTATTAGTGTAACGTAAAATAAATTGTAATAATATAATATTATAATGACTTTAATGACGTCAAAATTATTTAAATTAATTGTTTAATTTTCAATTATTAATTCGTTTATGTATTTAAAATTAATTAATAATTCTTATTCATGATTTATATATTATTAATCATAAAAACCTATGAATTGATGTTTTATCTTTAATTAATATGAGAGCCCAGTAAAGCCTAATTTTACTCATTTTTTATTCTTTTTAATCCAATCATCCGTTTCTCTTTTACAATACAGGGTGTTTATAAATTGACACGAGTGAATAGGCATGTACAGTGCTTACAATAAGTCTCGCGCCTCTGTCTCGTCCCAAGCTAGTTTGTTAGGTATAAAATGGGCGGTCCTTATGGCAGCGGAGGTGTGTTCGGATTGGTGCACATAATTGCTCTAGCCCCATCAATGACGTCCATTATTACGTCACTTCTGCTACATTTTAGTGTTTAAAATACAAATGATTAAGAAGCAGAATGACCAAGTTTCGGGATGTTGGGATGGTTATGGAGCAATCCTAGTCATCATAATATTAGTTGGGCATTACATTATACCGTCTCAATATATACTGTAGACTATAGAGAACGACGAATTCGGCAAATATCCCAAATCATGGCATGATACCTAAGTTATTTTGACGCAGGTCTAAATTATTTGCTCAAATGTAATGATTGATATTAAGTAATTGTTGGGAATTGTTGTCAATATTATTGTTTGTGATACATATCCTACGTGAAGAATCTAATAACCAAACTCCTCAGTGAACCTCTCACGCGCTCGCATTTCGAGGAAGTCACGGTCGCCTCACTAATAGATAGTTTATCCATTGTTTTAAGTGGTAACCTATTTCATCTTATGAAAGTCATTAGTCTAAAGCAAGACTGGTGGGCCGTGAATCAGAGAAATTTGCATTTGATTTGTTCATCGTAATTATTACGTAATATAGTATACCGTATATAGTAGTATGTAAGAGTTTATTGGTAGCATATCATATGACAATTCCCATAAACATGTGATGGCCTCGATGTTGCCAGTTTTATTTTTTTTCCTGAAACTATTACCTTCTCATAGTTTATTTCAACAATGCATATATTATCATCTCCACGAGCGTAGACATTGCAAGAAAAGATTCAAACTAAGGATAAGTAAAGTTCTTTCATGGTCACAATATATACTTTTATAGATGTCAAACATAAAAATATAATAAAATTCTATATTAACATAAATATATATTCGATACACATTTACGTCATGGCTTTAACATCAGTATTTCGTATAGCTTCCTCCGGCATCAATAATTTCTTGCAATCGTTGCGGCATAGAAGAGGCCAGATTGTAGGGAATGTTTGGTGTTCGACGTAAGCTCTCCCAACTATTCCTCGTGTGAGCTAAAAGTGCTTCAAATGTTCTTTCATTGCGTTGCTTCCATTCGTTAATCATTATTGCCAAAGGTTTTCAATCGGATTCATATCAGGAGAACGTGGTGGCAGAATTAGATTAATAATCTCTGGCTCCCTTTCCTCCTCCCTTCGTAATTCCTCACCCAACCTCGTTTCCTTCGACATAGCAACGCTTACCTCCATCCTCATTCCACTTCCTTCATTAAACCTATTATCGCTTTTACTGTCCCTTCCTTCTATCCTTCAATGCCAGCGTTCTTAAACCTAGCACATAAATTATATAATATGGAATCTAACACCTTAGATCTCTACGCATTCATGTTACTTAAAGACGCCTGTGTCTTAGGGGAATCTAAGTGTTGACAGTGGGCTTGATGGGTAGTCTATAGATTATTACAGATGACCTTCAACGCTCTAACTATTTAAAAATGATTATTTATTACGCACATCATATGGCATAATACACATGTGAATTTAAGTATCTCTTACACTAAAGGAATGGAATTGAATCCTACCAGAGTTAAAAAGTCGCAAAATATGATAGATTAGTTTGTATTAAGAGGTTACTAAGAGAAAAGGATTTGGGATAGAGCGGAAGGCAGAGAGTATATTTTCTCGAGTTTCGGTTATTATTAACGTTATATGGATACATTGCCATGCGTTGTGATCAGAGAGAGAGAGAGAGAGAGAGAGAGAGAGAGAGAGAGAGAGAGAGAGAGCTTTTAAATCACACCTTTTAAATGGTTTGTGGGTAAGGCTTCACGTATGTTATTTTAGTCCAGGGTAGTTTATGTGAAGGTGTTAACGTAACTTGCACTTGGGACTGTTAGTTGTAAGACAACTACCATAGCTGGGACTGAGACACGTTATCCCCTGCATACTCTATATATATCTATATACAGTATGTCTCTATATATAAATAGATAGAGTGATCGACACAATGATAATGTGGACATCATTGATGGGGTTAGAGCAATTATGTGCACCAATCCGAACACACCTCCGCTGCCATAAGGACCGCCCATTTTATACCTAACAGAATAGCTTGGGACGAGACAGAGGCGCGAGACTTATTGTAAGCACTGTACAGTGTACACTTCACCATATTAACTTGCGTAACTTTATGAACACCCTGTATATTAGTATATTTTCTTTATCATATATTTTCTTAAGAAATTACTCATTTTCGAAACAAAGATTTTCCATCAATATTTTTAAAAAACAATTATTTATTAATTTTTTTATTTTTTATTGTGAAAATAACCAACATTATCAATAAAAATAACTTTTTTTGTGTTTAATTTTTCCATTATTCCAACAGAAGATTCAGACTGTTCCTCAAATATTATTATTATTATTATTATTATTATTATTATTCATACAGACCTAACAACTCAAAAGCTCCAATTTGAATTATAACATACATAACATACTAAAGCTGGGACATTAAGAAGTATAAATGTAGAGTGTTGTTGGCAACAGTCGTTTGCTTTTGAGAGTATATACACATCGTTATTTGGACAAGTTTAGATGTCCAAATGCCAGAAAATGGAAGCAAATGAGAGGCGCAAACAAAGCTGTCTTAATATTTAGAACCGTATATTAACGTGTTAGTTAAAATATGAAAGGTTCAAAGTGAGAAAAATGGTTCTTCGTACTTATTTACCATCATAGATTATAACTAACAAGTCTTATGCAGAGACCTTTCCTTAAGCCTATATAATTAATGTTACTTCAATAGATTACAAAAAGGAATTATAAATCTTGTACCTTATGTTCTGTAGAATTCATTTATTCTCAATGATGTTTCAGCTTTACCTGCATTGGTGAGTAGAGGTTACACTGTAAATGACATTCAAAGAATCAATGAATTTTGGGTGAGGCAAACCATGAAAAATGGCATTAATTGAAAACTTTTAACGTAAATCCAATAAGAATTGTTAATTTTCCTGGAAAAATAAGAAATTTAACTCATAGTAAGCGTTCAACTGAAATTAAGACCTATACATCGCCTGTTAGGTGATTTGGTCACATCTGTACATAAAAGTACAGTGAGGTACTATCTCTTCCTCGTGAACTACCAATATGGTAATTTTGAACAGTTGGTTAAGTTATGATAATAAATTGCATAGTATTGTTTAAAGTATTCATTTTTTTTTCTAAAAATTTAGACATTTGAAATGTCTATAACACCATTAGAAATGTTTAATTCCCTGTGCCTCCAAAGAAAGACTCATCCTCTCCTTTCCAGCTAATTCGTTCTTCAACTAACAAATATACTGTCATTAATTTCACAAAAATTAAAGTATAAAGAAAAGTAAAAAGTTTTAAGCTTGTATAATATATTTCAACACATAAGAACAAACAAAATAAATACAGTAAATGATAATGCATAACATTAAAAAATATAATGCTTAAAATATATTATGACTGATAGAGTAAACAACAGTTTGAGATTGTGATTATAACGCAGCCTAAGTCCATAAAATAAAAAGAAGAAAAATCACGAATAAGTTTCATGTTCAAATGGGATAATCGAAATTTTAGTTCATCCTATTAATCTCTTAAACATAATGGAAAAACTCATTTAATAGTATTCTTTTGACTTTTTCTCCTCTTTGGATTTTCCATATTCATCGTCATGGTGTTCCTTGCTTCCCTCATACTTCACGTCAGCGACGAATCCAGAGTATCCGTCAACGTAGTACTTCACCGTCTGCTTAAGTCCATTGGGAAGGAGGACGTAGTAGTGTCCATCTACTTTGCCGTCATCTTTCGATTCGTGATGACCAAAGTCAAGCTCTTTCGAATAATGGTCCTTCTCTTTAACTTGGTACCAGAATTTGTAGTCGTCCTCGCCACTCTTTCCATACGGATCATGGTAACTTTCATGGTGGTCACCTGACTGAAATTTGAAAGAAGATGTACAGAAATGTAATTTGCAAAGAATGTCCATTTCAAAAGCATTAATGATTAATTAAAATTTTTTTAAAAGAAGTTAACGTATATTGGATAAAAAAATTTCCAAAGTTTAGAATATCCACCTTCATTTAAATGTTCATGAGTACATTTGAAAACTGTAAACATGTTTTACTCACGTGTTCGCCTTCTGGTCGAGCAGAAGTTAAACAAAAGAGAGTGACGAGAAGAATCCACTGAAATGATCGAGTGATTAATATAAATATGAAACAAATTCAATTAATATACTTGACTGTGACAAAAGTTTTTCGCTCTTTGACTCCAAATTACACGAAGACAATTTACAAAAAAAAAAAAAAAAATTCTAGAAACCTCGATATTAAGTGTAAGCGTTATACAATCAGTGTGGGACATGCCTTGAAAAATTATTAAAAAAATAATGATTTTTCACTTACTTTGTAAGCCATTTTGACAGTAGTCTTATTTAACTAAATAAAATGATGTTAGAAGCCAGTGGAAAAGTAAACTGATACTGATTGTCATTTTCAACTGCTTTATATACACATCTTCAGCCTTTTTTTTACACGTTTACATTTAGAAACAAAATATAACTCGATAACAGGCAAAAAACGAAAAAAATGGAGCAAAGTCGGTAAGATGAATCAGTGACTGGGGTCATTTATTCTTTTTATTAATAAAATTGGTGAAGGTCATTTAATGAAGCAATATTGGCACAAGGTTTTAGAACAGGTTTAGGCCTTGGTCTAAGATACTGTATTTCCATTATATATTTTGAAGAATGTTTCCTCTTGTGAAACTTTCAAGTTATAAAATATATTTATAATTTGTATAATTTTTTTAGGATAAAAATTGTAAAAAAATAAAAGTATTTGACATTCATTTTTAATTATATTTTTTGTATCCTTGAGTGAGGAGGTATTTCGTACTTTTTCTGAAATATAATACAGAGTTTGACAAAAGTAAATAGACACTAAGATGATTGCCAACTGTCTGTATTCTTTATTCTAATCTTAATTATTCTACAGTGCTTCTGTGTTGTAAAAACTCTAATGTGTGTGTGTATATATATATATATATATATATATATAAACATGTATATATAATTAATTAGTTAAAAGATCACAAGTTTAAGCATTTTGCTTGAAATTATTCAAAATCATTACTCAAATTTCAATGT
Source organism: Bathynomus jamesi (assembly GCA_023014485.1). Taxonomy (NCBI): domain Eukaryota; kingdom Metazoa; phylum Arthropoda; class Malacostraca; order Isopoda; family Cirolanidae; genus Bathynomus; species Bathynomus jamesi. Next base: position 688,270 of record JAJOZX010001126.1, on the reverse strand, counting down.
ATTGTTTAGGTGAAACCAGCGTGCGTCGGTAGCCAGTGAGAAACATCATTTTCTTATTAGCGAAATGAAGACACTGAGGTTGGGAGTTCGAATCTCAATGACAGCGTTGATGATAATCCGTTAATGATAATTCGCTGCGGAATTGGGCTGCATTAATCGGCCTGGGCGCTGTACCAGTTCCTGACCATTTTTACTGATCATTACGGCAAAGGAGAAGCAACAACACGAGGTTGAATTTGATTTGATGACAAGTCAAGTTCCCAATATAAAAATACTGAAGTTTATATGCAAAAGAATGAGTGGAATAAAACTTCACTGCATAAGTTGAAAAGGAAGAAGTTAGTCGTAAGGTTGAAGATGAAGAGTTAAAATACAGGAAATCAGAGGAAAGAGAAGCAATTCTACACCTTCAGTTAGTAAATACAATCTTTAAATTGATACAAAGAAAAGGTGACGAATGGAGATTGTTGGAGAACAATGATTCTTAACCCCTGGGTCGCGACTCAAAATTGGGTCTTCAGCTTTACGGGGGATCTGAGTTTAAATAAACTCGGAAGTACTCGGAGTGGATATTTCACCTTTTCTGCGGGTGTATATATATATATATATATTAGGGTGGAGCGAAAAATACTTTTTTTCTAGTATGAGGTTCTAATAATGATTAAAAGTTGCATTTAGTGGACGAAATATGCCTGCCAAAATATGAGTTCATTTGTTTAAAATTTTCAGCTGCCACCAGGGGGCTAACGTTAACACAATTTTGTGTAAAAAGGAAAAAAAATGCTTCTATTTTAGGTTTGTCAAACTATTATAAAATTTTATCTTAGAATTATCTAATAGTTTGATTAAGATTCGTAAATGATCGTAATTCGTTTTGTAAAAATGCCTTTTCATATGCTTAATATCTTCAGCTGCCACAAGAGAGCTGAAGTTAACACAATTTAGAGTAACTGAGTCATGTTGAGACTACACTGAATGTTGTGGGGAGGGTTTGGGGAGGGTTGTGGGGGAGGGTTTTGGTGTGAAGGAATTTCTTTCTGTGAGTCATTAGAACAGTGTGTTAACACTTGTCTTCTTAGGTAGTAGGCCTAGTCGCTCAGTTGATCGGAGAGTTTTTTAATATGATCGGAATATTATAAAACTTTATTTTAAAGTGATTTATATAGAGATAATATTGATTTTATTATAAAATGCTTGTTATAATGTATTATATAATTTTAGTTTATTTATATAAATATTATATATTATATAATATATTATATATACTTATAAAATATATTATATATATTAATTATATAATGTTTTGATGTTACAGGATATTTTGTGATTGTGAATTTTTCTTAAAAATATTATGGCATCAAATACTAAATATAAACATTTCACTAGAGAACATATGAAGTGTGCCATATTTGAAGTACCTTGTGAGATGAGTGATATGCAACTACCAACTTATAACTGCATTATGAAAGATTACCTGTTCACAAAACATTCAGTGAAGGAGCAGATGAATAACAAGGAGCCTTAATTTTCTGAAATAGCAGAGGCAGTTTCCAAAAAGGTAGAAAATATTTGGAAGAAGGCCTCTTTGCCAATAGTTTCACATACACGCGTTTTACAGATGATGCGAGTGTACCATGATAAATACAGGTCCTTATTAAAGCCATACAAGTCACGCAAGGATCAGCCTAAGTACAAAAATCAGCTTGAAGAATTTGAAAACTCTTCAAAATACACTTTGTTTGACATCTGCACCTGCAAATGTAAGGAGTTTAGGAGATGCTCATGTGAAAAGAGTAAGAAAGTCCCTCCAAAAGAGCAGGATTTTTTAAATGACCAACGAACACCCAGAATAATGGTGATAGGAAGCATTGACATAGCACACACAAGACGATTACAAGCAAGAGAACATCGAAAGGAAATGGAGAAAGCACGTCTGGAATCCTCACAAACAACTAGTGCTGCTATAACCAATACGTCCAACTTACAAATCGAAACAGAGACAAGTGAACTTCAACAACTAGAAGGGATATCTGAAGATAATGAGGAAGATACAACCTCGACTCAATATGTAATATCAGAACAACAGATGCGTGAGCCACTGCCTTCATTAGCAATTACTTGTGATAGATTTAAAATGTCGGACAGAGCTGGGGCTGCTATTGCTTCTGCAGTATTGGCAGATCTTAAAATTGTTACTCCCGAAGACAAAGGGAATATTATAGACAGAAGTAAGCTAAGACGTGAAAGACAAAAACAGAGAAAGGAACTTCAACAGATAGGAGAGCCAAAAACCATGCGGGGATTATACTTTGATGGCAGAAAGGATAAAACAATGATTCAAGTCCAGGAGAGTGATGGCTCTAACCACCAAGGAACCAAACGCGAAGAGCATATCAGCATAATATCTGAACCACACTCTCTGTACTTTGCACATGTGACACCTTCCAGTGGCAAAGCTAAATACATTTGCACAGCGCTAGTGAATTGCTCGAAAGAAAGGAATGTTGATATAGGGAACATCGTTGCAGTTGGCTGTGATTCGACAGTGGTTAACACTGGTAGTATTGGAGGCACAATAAGATTACTGGAAGAAGCCTTTAATAAGCCATTGCAGTGGCTGATATGCCTTTTACACCTTAATGAACTTCCATTGCGCCATCTGTTTCATCACTTGGATGGTACCACTACTGGACCAAGAGCATTTTCAGGAGAAATTGGCCGAGCACTTTCAGACTGTGAAAAGCTTCCCATAGTTAACTTCAAACCCATTGAAATTCAAGAGGACATGTGTGAAGTTGATGTAGATGACATAAGTACTGACCAGAAATACCTTCTTGAAATTCACAAGGCTATATCAAGTGGAACATTCTCAAAGAGTCTTAGTCATAAGAGTCCAGGCAATATATCACATTCAAGGTGGCTCACCACAGCAAACAGGACTCTGCGGTTATATGCAAGCACAGAGAATCCTTCAGGCAATTTACAAGAATTAGCTACTTTCATTGTTAGGGTATACGCACAAATGTGGTTTCAGATAAAGCGTAAACCATTATGCCAATATGGTGCTAAACATATGTGGCATATGATTGCAAGAAGCCGGTATCTCCGTGAAGAGCATAGGAGAGTACATGACTCAGTCATTCAGCGAAATGCATATTACGCAAATCAAGAAAACATTCTCATTGCAATGATAGCTGATGAAAGGGAGCATGTGCGTCAGTTGGGATTTAGGCGTATCATAAAAGCAAGGGCATGCATTCAAGAAACAGATGTTATCAGGTATTTTAAGGTGCCAGAAATAATTTTTTATGCCAAAGACTATACAGATCTCATTATGTGGCAAGATTTTCAGATAGCAGAACCACCGATAACCAAAGGAGTTTCTCTTGATGATATTGAATCATGCATCAAACATGGTACTACTCTTCATTCAGAAATATTTCAGTTTCCATGTCATACACAAGCCGTAGAGAGATGCGTCAAGCTCGTTACAGACGCTGCTGGATCAGTCTGCGGACCTACAAACAGAGACGGTTGGATTCGTGCTACATTAGAATCAAGGAAAAAACAGCCAAAATTTGAACCAAAAGCAAATTACTAAATAGTCTTCAGCAAGAACCCTTTCTAGAGGGAGGTTGGTTGGGGAAAGGGTGGTAACTCCGCTAAGGCACGAAATAACGTTTCTTAACTGTCTGAAGCCAGTATAAAGGAGGAGAGACATCCTAATTTACTACTGTTCCCTTTTTCAAGTAAATACAGAATCAACTTAATTGTCATTTTTAAGTTAACTTCAGCCCTCTTGTGGCAGCTGAAGATATTAAGCATATGAAAAGGCATTTTTACAAAACGAATTCTTATCATTTAAGAATCTTAATCAAACTATTACATAATTCTAAGATAAAATTTTATAATAGTTTGATAAACCTAAAATAGAAGCATTTTTTTTCCTTTTTACCCAAAATTGTGTTAAATTTAGCCCCCTGGTGGCAGCTGAAAATATTAAACAAATGAACTCATAGTTTGGCAGGTATATATATTCGACTAAATGCAACTTCTAATCACTATTAGAACTTCATACTAGAAAAAAAGTATTTTTCGCTCCACCCTAATATATATATATATATATATATATGTTACTGTAAAAGCCCGACGAGTGGTAAATCTTAAGATTTGCCGGTAAATCTTGACATTTACCATGTACATCTGGTAAAAGTCCGAAAAACAAGTGAAATTTTACTTATTTCGGACTTTTACCAAATCTACATGGTAAATGTCAAGATTTACCATCAGAAGTTGTAAAAGCCAGGATTGAAGAGAAATTAACCTAATGGTAAATGTCAAGATTTACCTAACCTAACCTAACCTAACCTAACCTAACTAAAAGATGTTTGTGCAAGGCCTCTGGCCTTTTATGCAATTCAAAGTGCCACAACAGTTCACCATTCTGTAATAAATGAATTCGTTTTTTTTTTGTGCAAGAATTTTTCTCGTTTTTAAGTTGCTAGTATATTTAAATAAATGTTTTTTTTTCCCAGTTTTAGTAATTTCTCTTCAATCCTGGCTTTTACAACTTCTGATGGTAAATCTTGACATTTACCATGTAGATTTGGTAAAAGTCCGAAATAAGTAAAATTTCATTTGTTTTTCGGACTTTTACCAGATTTACCAGATGTACGTGGTAAATGTCAAGATTTACCACTCGTCGGGCTTTTACAGTGAAATATATATATATATATATATATACACACCTCAATGATCATTGAGGAGGGAGAGGAACTAGCACAGTGCTCAGGCCAATTAGTATAATGTATACCAATATGCTAATTCCCGCATTATTATTACTAGCATCATAGGGAGTGGAGTCCCTGACCTCAGCGGCTTCATTTCCCTTACACGAAACGTCGTTACCCACTTAGCCATTGACGCTGGCACCGTAGGTTCAAAACATTAAATCATTTCTCACAGTGCCAAGATCGTAATTCATTCAACAGATGGCACCAACCGGATTGCCAAATTTTATTTTATGGAGAATACTTTCAAAATAATAATAATAAAAAATAAGGCAAACCTGAGTATACAATTTTAATGGTTTCCTATAATTCTCTGATATATATACAAAATCCCCCCACCAGGATTCAAATCCACCACCTCTTGAACAGAAAGCAAGGACGCTAGCCACTACATTACAACGAGACAGAATTTGCGTCCAATGACATCATTACTCCAAGATTCCTGACTTGTGGGTTTGATGTTATCTGTTTGATTTACAGTGTTTTGTACCCTTTATTTTGTAGCACCCTGTTGTTACCATATCTGAGAAATCGGATTGTTTTTCGTTGAACTTCATATTGTTCTCTCTTACCTACTTCAATAATGTCTCAATGTCGTTTTGTAATTTTTCTATGTCACTTTCATCCGATATTTCCTTGCATATCTTTGTGTCATTCGCGATACTGTCATTAAAATCTGCATTAATGTCTGCAATCATTATTGTAAACAGCAAGGAGGCTAATACTGTACCTTTTGGTACATAGCTCACGACTTCTGAGACTTCAGATTTCACTCCATTTACTACCACTCTTGTGTTCTTTTGGTCAAAAAATTAAGTATCCATCGTCCCAACTTTTCAGCGATTCCTGTATTCTTAAGTTTGTTTGCTATAGTTCTATGATCACATTTATCCAAAGCTTTAGTAAAATCAGTAGTATGACAGCTATCTTTTGACTACGACACAACATTTCCTGTTTTCTTTGGTAGTCTAATGACTGTGATAGGTATGATCTTCCAGTCGTAAAGCCATGTTTATTCGAACTGAATAAGTTCTTTACTTCTAGAGAGCAAGCAATTTTGTCTCCAATTACTCGTTCAAAACACTTTATAAAGTGACAGGTGAGAGCTACTAGCCGATAATTCTTAGACATTGCTTTGTTACTTCCTTTGAATAAGGGGGCAATGTTCGCGTTCTTTAATGAATGTGGAATTTGCCCTGTGTAGAGTGATTTTCTCCATAGTAAATACAGTGGCTTGGCGATACACTGTTTACTTTTTTTCAGAAACACGGCACTCCATGTGTCTGGCCCTGGTGCTGAATTTTCTCGTATTTGTGATGGAGCCTAAATTACGTCTCCTTCTAAGAACTCGAAATCCGCTAGTAGATTCATGTCTGAACTTGTTCTTCGATGATATTTATCTATGTCAAAGTATATATTTGGATTTTCTGCCGTCTTCTGAGAGAGAGAGAGAGAGAGAGAGAGAGAGAGAGAGAGAGAGAGAGAGAGAGAGATGCTGAATATGGCGTTAAACTATTCCTTAAGCAGTTCGCTTAGTTTTCATGGGTCATTTGTGTATTCGATTGCCCCATCTTTTAACTGACCAATACTATCTTTGCATTTTTCTTTTCGCAAACGTGTAGAAGTATTTTGGGTTGTTTTTTGTGTTTTCCGCTACCTTGTTTTCTTCCTCGTTTGTTTTGTGGATGAATGTTTGTTTTGGGTCTATTTCTATTTCGCATCGTTTTTGCTCTAGTTTGCGTCTCCTTGCTTCAGTTTCTGCATCCGTGAAGACTTTTTACGGTTTTTTCCATTATCTAAATAATGTTCTGATTTTTCTCTCGATTTGCTACGTTTTCTGTTTAGTCTCTTCGGAACATGTTTCAGCAATATGGGTTTAGTTTCGTTTTCTTATACATAGTATTTCTTCTGGAGTCTTCTCGCGAAATAGTGACTCCCAATTTACTTTCTTTCAATCTTCAGTTATACTTTCCGAACATACTTTGAATTTATATTTAAACCTTCATTTATTTTTTCTGACTCTCTGGGATGCGTTTTTGGTCCCCTGTTTGCTGACTTTAATTGCATATCGATTAAGTTGTGGTCAGAGAAATTTATGTGCGTTACCTTTTAATTTATTATTATATAACTAGCAGAAAGAAGTCCGTGGTAAAAAATACCACGCTTAAACAATCAACAGGGGCAATTTTATTTCTTTTTAATAATATTTCCCGGAATGAGCACATACACAAACAAACAAACATTATTCGATTTTAGCTTTATATATGCGTAGATTATAAATTTACTGTAGGTTTCGATTAATTTCAAGCATAATGCATAATGTTCCATAATACTGCGTGGGTTCTATCATATTTTGTAATGTTACCATGAAATTTCTTAACATTTAAAATGCTGTGCAAAAAGATTAGGACACCTCATTTACTTTTGTACTTTTCCGATTTAATGTAATGTTAATTTAGGGACATTTCTTTAGATTAATCATTTTGAAAATATATCATTGGAAAGGAAATTTTGTGGGCTTTTTAATGATATATAGTTCAAATGATTAATCTAAAGAATGGATAAATAAAGGAAAGTTAAAAATAAATGGAAGTTAAAATCCCACAAATTAAAATATTTAGTGTTGGGGTTTTAAGTGATACTAACATGTTTCCTATTTAATTTGTAACGAATTGGAATTAACTTTTTTGGTGTTTGGTGGTCTGTACACGTTTCTTTAATATTAAATTAAGAATTCCGACCTTGCTGTTTGATTCACTTTACATGTGTATGTGTATTTATGTAAATGCAACAGCCTCCTCCTTTTCTAGCAAATTTATCCGCTCTGCATATGTTATAGTCCTATATTGCTATTTCCGTGTATTTGATGCAATATTCACAGGCTTTTTTGCATTTATGCAAGTGTGTTTCCGTTAGGAATAGGATATCTGTGTTAGGTTCCAGAGTTAAATTTTGCAAGTATTGTAATTTGGTCGGTTTTCTTGGATAATGGTCGTTCTCTGGTCAATTTTCACGGCTCCTGTTCGGTGGTATTGAGTAGGCCGTTGTATTTGAGAATATTGGGGATGCGGCCTTTGGTACCATTGTGGTTGTTGAATGAACGGTAAGTGGTAATGGACGGGAAGGTGGTGTTTGTATTGCTGATGTATATATACTTGCGAAATTCGGTCTTTTCTCATTTAAAGGGGCATTTGTTATTTTATCGTTTACAGTTCTTCTGAAAATTTACTTCATTGGCACTGTTGTTACTTTTTTATTTCGGGTTTGAGCTGTTATTTCTCTCCCTTTTCTTTGAGTACCCTTAATATGAAAGTACGGAGACTCCATATTCAAAAATTTTTCTTTTTAACAATATCTGTACCCAGAAGGGTGGAGATAGTAGCAGTACCTGCAGCCTCCATTCCTCATCATGTAGAAACACTTTTTAGGGTGGTTATATATGCATCTGGAGCCATATTTACACAAACCTATTTTGTAATATTCGCATATGATCCAACTTTTGGATTCTTCTACGTTTTCAGACTTACCCTTCTGGAATCTTTCTCTTTTGTTTCAACATTACTCCTTCCTTACTCAATGTTTTTTTAGTCTTTGGTGTACTGTCGATTTTATTCATGAAGTTACTACCTTGTGTCGTGTGTATTCCTTCGTAATAGTGTTCTTCTGCGTTACTCTCTAATGCGTTGGTTTCAGTGCTTTGTACCCCGTTTATTTGCTTTTACAGCTTAATTTATCACATCGTGGTGTTCCGTTGGTATATTAGTTGATGTATTGGTAGAATTCTCTTCTTTACCAAGATTCTGATCCATTTCTGTTTGTTTCTCATCATGTTCCATCCCAGTTTGTACGACTTTTCTATTCATTTCCACGCACTTGATACAAACATAGCCGTAAATACCAATGAGTTTATTATTTATTTTGTTCATTACTTTTCTGTCCTTTCTTCCCAGACTGATGCATTCATAATGCTTAAATGTTTTGGAAAGAATGCATTTCAGACCCGTGGTTTTGTCAGCTTCCCTTTCAACGGCACAGTCCCTAATGCATTTTTTTTCAACTTCCTGATTTTAGATAATTTCTCATATTTATTCTGTTTATTCTTATTTCTTGCCATTTTTATCTTTCTGTCCTTCCTTTTTCTCTTCTAGAACTGATCCCGGCAACTGGTCATTTTTTTTTCCTTTTCCGAAAATTGAAACGTATCGGGTTTTATTTACTTGGCTACATTATGTTGCACTTTACTTTTACTTAGTAAGTTATCACCGGAAATGCGGTGACACATTTTAACCACTACCTCAAAACAAAGTAACCCACCAAGTAATAAGTCACTTTTAATTTAGTATTATGTCAAAGAGAAAACAAAAGTGTCCATTTACCTCTAAATATCACACCCACACATTGAATATATTTAACCCTTTAAGGACTGAAAGTACAAATTGCTAACGTTTCAAATACAAGCATTCATAACCCCATTAATGGACACGTCCAAAAATTAGACGCTAGAAAAAAATCACTAAAAAAAATCCGATGCTTAAATTTCTCATATTTCTATTTCACAATGAAATAAAATAGTTATTCTTTAATAAAATTGAGTCCGTTTTTTATAACTTGTATTTGAACCATAGAAAATAGCAGTTTATTTCAAGATGACGAGCCCAAATAAATTTTACGGCAAGTCAAGGTAAGTTTATCGAAAATACTATGGTCTTTACTTTACTTTATCACACCTGAATTCATTTATTCATTGTAAGGGAAGCTCTGGAGTATACAAGCATTACTTTCATTATGGCTTTTTATATAGAAAGTTTTTTACGCCACTTCTTATTTGCCCGTCCAAAATTTTGAACGTTATCCAGTTAGGCCCTAAACATTTTGAAATGAAAATATTGCTTTGATTATGACTAAAAGTAGATTATGCCGTACTCATTTTTTGAAATTCTTGTGTATATTTATGCAGAACTTTCTTTGTATGAAAAATAACTAAAAAAATTGTATAATCAATCTAATGAAATATTTTTGTCCTTTATTTTTCAGTTTGAAAACGCATGAAAGGCTAACATCACTTGAAGAAACTAATGATGATGAATTGGAATCTGGCGACATAATTTTACATATTCCTGACTCAGAAGTACTTACGGATGAAGATTCAGAAATCTCAGATGAAGACGTTGAAGGTGATCTAAATCACCTAGGCCGCGGTCTTCTCAATACCAAGTGTGATTTTGTACCACAATCGCAAACAGGTGACGAAGAAAGTCAAAGTTCGATAGTAGGTGAAAATGCCAAAAAGCGGATAGGGAATAAGAGAGCTAAAATATCTAATGAAACCATTTGGAACAACACAGTACCAACTTTTAACATCAATTCTTTAAAACCTCCACCTGCCTCAGTTTCTGATGAAATCGCTGAAGCAGATGACGAGTTACAACTTTTAAAATTATTTTTTACTGATAATATTATGGACCACGTCGTGACTCAGACAAATATTTATGCTCAACAGAAAAATGTTTCTCTTGATATGACCAAAGAAGAATTGTGGGTTGTATTCGGTGGAATGCTCCTTTCAGGATATGCAAAATATCCAAATAAACGACTTTATTGGTCAACCCAAGATGACACTCCCTCCATTCTTTCAAATGCTATACGGTGTAGACGGTTTGAATCAATACTTCATCATATGCACCTCAATGATAATTCGAATTTAGATCCATCCGATCGCTTATATAAGCTAAGACCTTTTCTAGATCACCTTAGTGAAAAGTATCTGGAAATGTATGAATTAGAAGAACATCTGTCAATTGATGAATCCATGATTCCCTATTTTGGAAGACACTATGCCAAACAATATATCAAAGGCAAACCAATAAGATTTGGTTTCAAAAATTGGGCTTTGTGCTCCTCTACTGGTTATATGTACTCTTTTGACATGTATATGGGAAAAAGTGAGAACGATACACAGAAGTCGCTAGGGCTCGGTGTTGGTGGTGAAGTTGTGAAAAAATTGATTGCCAAAGCAAATGTTCAGGGTCACGCAGGCTTCAAGGTTTATTGCGATAACTATTTTACATCCTATAATTTGCTGAAATGTCTTTCAGATGATGGCATATGTGCAACGGGCACTATTAGGGAAAACAGAATTACAAACTGCCCATTACCAAGGAAAAGTGAATTTCGTAAAATGCCCAAGGGAAGTGTAGAATTTGTTTCAACAGACAAGGTAATGGCTATCAAGTACAAAGATAACAATGTTTTGACAATTGCTTCAAATTTTCAAAAAGCAGATGTGGGTACAACTAAGAGGTATTCTAAAGAAAGCAAAGGATACGTTTCACACCCTCAGCCAATTGCTGTAAAGCATTATAACTCTTTCATGGGTGGCGTCGATCAATTGGACCAATGGGTAGCTTGTTACCGGACAAGAATGCGTCAAAAAAAATGGTGGTGGCCTATTTTTCTCTACTTTTTTGACGTAACAATTGTCAACGCTTGGATACTATGGAAAAAGGCAAAAAGCAGTAGAGTTCCTCTGCTTGATTTTAGAAGGAATTTGGCAGTTACAGTTTTGAAGTCCTATGGAAATCCTTCTAACCAAGGGAAGAAGATGCAAGTCATAAGGGGAGTCCGTTTTGATGGAATGAATCATTGGTTGCAGCCTTCAAACTTGAGAAGATGTGCATTCTGCCCGGGAAAGGCCTCTTTTTCATGCAGTAAATGTAATGTTGGTTTGCATCCTAGATGTCATAGGGATTTCCACGTCCCGCAATGATTTTTCTGTATGTATATAGCCTATTTTATTTGAATTTTATTACTTTTTAATTTTTTATTATTGTTAGATATATATAATATCAAGGTGAAAACTTCAATTTAAATGAAAACTCTTTATGTTGTAATACAGAAAATAATTTTCAATACAGTAGGATTTTTTCGAAATTTTTATTTTATTTCCCTAAATCAGGGGTGGGGAACCTTTTTTCATTGGAAGGCCGCATTTCATTTAACCAAGACCCTATTAGGCCGCATACTGAGAATTTAACATATACAGTACAACAAAATGTCATATTTTAGTCTACACTCTACAATCTACATATTTACTAATTTTAAATCAAACTTGATAATACGTGAGGGCTTTTATAATAAATAAAAAAATTCAGCAAGTGCACATTTATTTTTGGGGGGAATGATTGACAATAGAACTAATATTAAGTGAAAATTATATTAAGTGAAATGATGTTAATATGATATTAAGTGAAAAATGATATTAAGTGAAATGATGTTAATATGATATTAAGTGAAAAAGTGATAAACCATTTAATGACTTTTTTGTGACTGCTTATTGCGGGACGGGAGTCGTACATTTGGTTCCAACATCGTTGACCGTAGTTTTAGTTCGTCCTCCAGGTGAATATTCGTCATCTGAGATCTCAAGCGCGTTTTGATTTGAGTCACATATGAAAACGTTGATTCACAACGGTAGGTTGTGCCGAAACAAGACAACATTCGACGAGCATGTTGGCGCAGACGTGGGTATTCAACGGCACTTTTCCATATTTCAACAGGATCCTTCTTAGTATCAAATAGAGACAAGGATATTATCTTCTAATAGCTCAATCAACTCCATCTGTAAATCTTCAGGTGCTTTGGAGACATCAACCAGGTGTGGTTCGAAAGCTAGTTTCAGTGTGAAGTCAAGTTTCTCAAAATCTTCAAATCTTTCATCGTATTCTTCAATCAGGGAGTCTAGGACAGCTGTATATTCTTTCACATCGCATTCCCTTAATGATTTACTTGTATCTTCTTCATCAATTACCTTTGCCAGTTCAGGGAAGTGTTCAGCTGAAAGTTCCGATCGGGTAAGGATAGTTTTGAAAAAGCGCAACTTCCTCCGAAAAGCCTGGATTTTTGGCCACATTTCAAATATGGATTTAGTTTTACCTTGCAAAGAAATATTCAAGTAATTTTGCTTTGACATTACGTCATACAAAAATGCAACATTTCTGCAGAAATCCTTTTTTGACAATTCACATGGTTCATTGAGTTCCTCAAAAAATCTTGTGATTTGTTTTCGCAAAGACAAAAGTTTTTCAAAGACTTGCCCTTGTGACAACCAGCGCACTTTAGAATGATACGGAAGATCCACAGTGAATGTTTCATCATCAAGCATAAGCATATTGCGAAACTGGCGATGTCGTGATGCATTTGCTCTAATGTAGTTCACAATACGTATAACTTTACTTAATGTGTCACTTAAAACAGTAGATTTGGCACAGAGATTCTGATGATGCAAAATACAGTGAAAGGAAATCAAGCTATCTGGATTTGGCAGTACTTTTTGTAGTAGCACAACAAATCCTGCACATTTTCCTCTCATGGAAGTTGCACCATCTGTGTATACACTTACTAAATTACATAAATTCAGTTTCGCTTCACGGCATTTTTCTTTGAAGAGAGACAAGACGTCAATTCCACGTGTCTTCCCCGTAAGGGTACCCAAAGCCAGTAACTCCTCGTAGCATTGAAAATCTGCAGTTATAACACGAATAAAAAATGACACTTGCGCTGAGTCAGTAATATCAGTGGACTCATCCAAGGCAATCGAATAATAAGTATTTTCGCTTTGGCATATTGTATAAAGTTGTTCAGTTACATTGATGGCTAATTCATGTTGCCGATCAGTTATGGTCCTTCTTGAAAGAGGTAGTTGTTTGTATTTGTTAACTTTGTCTGAATCTAAAGAGGCTACAACTTCAACAATGCTTTCTTTTATGATTTCCACATCACTATATGGCTTACCTCTTTTTCCAAGTATATATGCCACTTTATAAGTTGCTTCAGTGATTTCAGTCCCTAGACCTGACATCGTTTTAAATACTTGCTGTTGTTGCTGCTTTTGAAGTTTCATCTTCGTAAGTGCAGACTTTCGGGGTTCTCCTTCCAATATAGCATACTTGTGGTTCTTATGAGTTGCATAATGCTGATATGCATTGTGTTTCTTCACTGTTGCAATTATGGCGTTGCAGAGCAAACACATCATTTTATCTTTTTCAGCAACTATGAAATACTGCAATTCCAATTCTTCATGGAATACTCTGTTCTCTTCCTTTAATTTTCTTTTCACAGTTTTTGACATGATTGGGGTACCAGAAGATTTATAAATAAAAATGGTACACGAATTGATCAAAGATTTACAGTTTTAAAGGAAACAAGCGTGCGTGTCACTATCGGAAAATCGTCAGTAACTGTCATCCAGTCGAGTTGATCGTTGATAGGTAAGGGCGTAAGCCGTAAGGCAACGCTGCCAGTTTCAACTGGCAGCGTTGCCATATTTCCTATTGTTCAAGCCATAAAGAAGGCTTGTATGTGTAAGAAGCAGTGAAGCTGAAACCATGATCTAATGAAATAGCCTAAAGCCCTAAAGGGGTATCAGTTGCTGTCCATTATCGTACGGTATGAATTCTGAATGTCAAACAGGCAGAAGGCCGCAACTAGTTCCCCAAAAGGCCGCATGCGGCCTTAAGACCGCAGGTTCCCCACCCCTGCCCTAAATGGACACCGTCCAATTTTTTGGACAGATTGTAACTTTTGTTTTAAAAAAGATATTTTGATGAAACTTATAGAGCATCATCTAAATGTTTAATTATGTTCACTGAATAAAAATTATCGCTCTACTCCTCTTATTAAACTTTATCCATTAATGGGTTAACCCTACAAAAAATTCAGGGCTTAAAGGGATATATATATTATCGGAAATAGAGTCACTTGAGAAGATGAAGTTAGGGTCCATTGTGGTTAATATTCGACTTCTTAACAGAAATGCTGAGTCTAGTTTCATATTGTTTCGTATTATTTCATATTGTTTCATATTGTTTCGTGATTTTACAGTAGACGCATAAACACTAAGACTAATCCCAAATGTTTACTGTAAGAAATAAGGCTGAAGCAATAAATAACTTGAAATGTGGGGCACTTTTCTCTTGATAATTCATAGCAATTTTTTTTCTTGCTTTAACATCGCCCATTGCCTCTCTCACCCAAATCTCATCAAGTTCATAAATAGTTAATTATTCTCAAAGAACAACTAAGGAACTACTCTAATCTTTTAAATTTTTTACAGAATGTCAGTATGTAATACCTTTAAATTCAAACCAATAATTAAACAAGAATGTTTGAATTTGGAAGTTTAGAAAAATGTGATTCTTAACCAATCAATATAATAACAACCCAAGAAACAAAAGTTGTTCAGAAAGTTATTAAAACGAAGTGGATGTTCATAAGTTATATATTTCAATACATAACAAAATATAACATTATTTGATATAAAAATGTTTAACAATAAGATATATAATTAATGAGTTTATTATTCATGGCTATAATTCCATAAATAACAAGGTGAGGATATAAATATAACAATATAGGAATAATTGGGTATTATATATAAAGCTACTACAGAAGGACGCCATTACTTATTCTTTTCTAGCACATCTTTGAATTTTATATTAATGTGCTGGAAAACAGATTTAAAATAGTTGTTAATGGTACTCTTTTGATTTTGAATGTTTCTCCTTTGAGTGTCCATGTCCATATCCACCTTTATCATATTCAGCGCTTCCTTCGTAGCCGACGTCAGCGACGAATCCGGAGTAACCGTCAACGTAGTATGTCACCTTCTGCTTACGTGTATCGGGGAGGAGGACGTAGTAGTATCCTGTTACTTTGCCGTCCTCTTTTGATTCGTGATGACCAAAATCAAGCTCTTTCGAATGATAGTCCTTCTCTTTAACTTCATACCAGAATTTGTAGTCGTCCTCACCACTCTTTCCATATGGGTCATGGTAACTTTCATGGTGTTCTTCGGGCTGAAGTTTGAAAGAAAATGTATAAAACACTAATCTAATAAGAACATCCTCAACGTCAAAGTTTTCAAAAAGCATGTAAATGACCAGCAGTACAAATGAACTACATAAAACTTTTTTCACAAAGTTCAGAATATTCGCCCTCATTCAAAATGTCTAGGAGTACATTTGAAAACTGTAAATAATATTTTACTCACATGTCCTCCCTCTGGTCGAGCGAAGGTCAACGTAAAGAAAGTGACGAGAACAATCCACTGAAACAATTACATCATAACATAAATATACAGTCGAAGTTGTATTAACTTAAATGTTACATTAACATGAAGTATATAACGAAGCAGTTTATATACTCGTATATCAAGAAAGATCATGGGTATGAAATACAACACTAAATACACTTAACCAAAACAACAATTAAAAATTTATTAAACAAAATAAAATATTGTACTTACTTTAAAAATCATTGTGAAGATAGTTTGTTTAACTTAAACAACCAACCTACTATTAAATTCTAGACTCTAACGCGAACTGATGCTGACTCTCATTTTCAACGGGTTTTATATATTTCTCATGAATGTTTTTTACCCATACGGTTGAAAGCGTCGGACATAACTAAAAAACAAGATATAAAAAAAGTTGAACTAAAGAGACGAACGGTCATAACCGGCAAAGGAAAATAAAATTTCGAGTTCAGAATTACTCATCCTTTCAACATACTTAATTAGAATAACGTTGTTATTTGTCAAGGCCATATAAAATAACTTCTTTTTTTTTCTAACTGGATTAGGCCTTGGACTCGGGGGGGGAGGAAAAACTGGTTCCTAAGTTTAGTTAAGCAATGGAATTTTAAGTAATTTTTAGTTCGTATAGAGGTATGGCGACAATTCATATAATTAACTATTATTATCATCGAGTTCCCACTTATATATATATACATATATATATATATATATATACACAGACAGTGCATGGAACAAGGAACTCTTCTGGGATAATTAAATCCACTATAGTCCGAATAAGTAATGGTAAATGACAAATACCATAGTTTTCCTTTTTCATGATGCTAGCCCGAGGTGGGCAACGGGTCACAACTATGGTATTTGTCATTTACCATTACTTATTCGGACTATAGTGGATTTAATTATCCCAGAAGAGTTCCTTGTTCCATGCACTGTCTGTGTGTATCATAAAAAACTCAGGGGAGTATTCTGAGTTCATTCCCATATATATATATATATATGTATACATATGAAATAGGATCCCTCCTAAGGAGACGTAATTTTACATTTAGGATAAAAACGAAGACGTAGAGCAAGAAAGTCATTATATTTGGCTGCAGCCCACTTACTTATCTGCAGCCAAATATAATGACTTTCTTGCTCTACGTCTTCGTTTTTATCCTAAATGTATATATATATATATATATCGGCCATTTTTCTTTCCACGAAATTCGATTTCCTGGCATTGAATCATGTTCTAATTGCAAATATATCTTCAGATTCAATTCCTACTAATCTCAATTCCAGTCAGAGGTCAGAGGTCAGAGGTCACTGATGTCGGTTGTTTATTTATGAATAATTTAAACAACTTTAACTAAACTTTAAATATAACATTTCAGGATAAAAGGTTGCGTTGTAGCCAGTGTTGTAACACGGCTTCCGTCGCTCAGCGAAGTTAAGCGACGTTGGTTCTGAAGAGTAGTTGGATGGGAGACCCTCTCTGCGTCCAGCTTATACTGTATAGTGATTCTGGTTCGGTTCTCACATGAGAGTGTAGGTCACCTCTGTCATATGATCTTAGATGCTGTGAAGGAGGTTAACTAACCCCATCATTACATTTCTCAGCGTAAAAACAAATCGTCTTTGAAGTCTATTTAATTTAGTAAATTAACGTCTTTAACCAACTAAATTATTCATTTGTGTATATTTTACAAGAGTTGGTTAACCCCCTTCTTAAAATCTAAGGTCATATCACGAAGGGGACCTACAACTTTACGTGGGTTCCGAACTTCTACTCCACCAAGGAAGATCCAAGGAGGTATCTTACTCAATAAATTACTCAGAAGTTGAACTCAGGACCTTCAAATAAACAGCCCAGCACTTTACCACAAGCCTACCCTTGGCGAATATTTAAATCAAATACACACTTTAAATGTTTGTTTGTTGAAATCCATAACAGCTGAACAGGAAATATGTAGCTGGACACATTGTAAGTGGTTTTGCTGTTTTCAACAGCAGTTCATAATTCCTCTTCAGTATTTTACACTGTACAATAATTATACAATAATTATGTCGTTATACAATAATTATACAATAATTATGTCGTTATACAATAATTATACAATAATTATGTCGTTATACAATAATTAAACAATAATTATGTCGTTATACAATAAGTATACAATAATTATGTCGATTAATTTTGTACCAAACAAATTGGATTCTTTCATTATGTTAATTTGAGAGACAGAAAAATGATTAGGGCATAAAAAAAAAATTGCTATACTCCTAAAATAACAAACCAAAATTAATCTTTATTCAGAAAAAATACATTGCATAACGTATACAATATTATGAGCTGAAAAGAACATTACATCCAGAGATTTACTGTTGGTACTTATTAGTGGTGGACCGGATGTCAGTTTTTCAACATCTGCGGATGTGGATCTTTAATCTCAGTATCCGCGGATGCGGATATTTAGTTAATCTATCGATATAATTTAGAATTATGAATATATGACATAATTTTTCAAATTTCGTGATATCACTATTATGGCAGGCAATGCATAAGAATTAAAATTAATATTAATGTTTTCATTATGATAAAAATAATAACTTCCTCAAGAGTTTCAGCCACAGAAAATTCAATGAAACAAGCTTCATTCAATTTTCTGTTACCAGGTATTTATATTTTGAGGTTTATTTATTTGTTTGTTCATTAATAATTAATACTTTACATGAAATGTGCATGACTGGGCCTTATAAGCTACTTTATAAGCTAATTTAATTGTAAATTGCATAATTTATTAGAGGTAATATCTGCATAACATCCGCAGTCAGAAGTGCGGATGCAGATGCGGATATCCGGTCCACCACTAGTACTTATGACTTCACTTGACTTCACTTGACTTCACTTGACTTCTGTGGCTTCCTACTGCAACCGTAGGGCTCGTGGAGTCTCTTAATTTTAGCAGCGTTTCCAATTCCAAAATCAACCATAATTTCAGACCTTTCCTTACCCGACTAACGCTTTCACGATCCCCCGATCACCCCCCTTAAGTCATTGATAGAGATCAACACCCAATTCTATCACCCAACCAAGGCAATGGATGATCGCGTGTGATTTCGTTCGATGATTTCTACAACCTACGGTATGAATGCCCAGGTATAAATTGCCTGAGGTTCCTCGGTTTCTGTCAAATTTATTGTAAAGTGAACAGGCCAATTTTTCCCCGGTGGAGTTGAAAGTGTTTCACTACATTTCATTTTGTTCCACTGCGATTCATTGTTTGACGTCAAATGAAGACATATCTTAATTCTGACATATCAAATTGAAGATATATCTTAGTTCTGACATATCAGATTGAAGACATATCTTAATTCTGACATATCTAAATTGAAGACGTATCTTAATTATGCCATATCTTAATTCTCAGTCCTCGTTTGCATCTGACCTCTTACTGAAAGTTTGGTCATTAAAAATGAAAACATTTGGAGTAGAATGCTCTTTCTTGTAACTAATTATTATTATTATTTTGGTCAAAGTATTTCATCTAGTTTCACTTTGAGATAAATAATAAAAGAAAAAGTTGAATACCCTCACCTCAGCCCCTAATGTTTCAGATTTAAAGTTTTATCATCTTTGATGAGTTAATTTAAGCTTATCTTTTTATTGTTCCAAATGAGATCTTGCACTAAAGGTGCCTGAACAACTTGGACTAACACTTCAACACACACACACACACACACACACAGACATGGATAAATATGGGATGAATTTCATAATTAAACACATGAACTAAATAAATAATTCACACCCGCAAGGAGAAATAAAAAGCGACTCGAGGCTTTTCGTGTAGTCAATATTCCCCAATTTTCTCAAAAATAATTCATAGAACAGCAATGCATAAACCAAATATTGAGGAAAAACTATGTCTATCCTTTACCTTCGAAATATGTTTTAAACTGTCTGTAATAATAATTACAATGTTATTAAGAATGATAAAAAATGTTATAATTTTTAACAAAGAAGAAACTTTCAAGGATTTAGTATAAAAGTGAATGAAAGCAATCAATGATCAACATTGACTGAAGGAAAAACAAAATGCTTTACCGGATTGTATTCACGTTTTTCGTCATACCTAAAAAGTAAATCGAATTTAGATCAAAAGGCGAAAACATTCTAATCCTTTTGAGGATAAGTTATTCTTGTGTACTTACATAAAAATAAATATTTTTATTTCTCTAGTAATAATAATAATAATAATAATAATAATGAAAATATTTTATTATTATTTTTTTTAGCTACATAAAGTAGATATTTCTTTTCTACTATTTAGGTCAACATTATGTAAAATTTCCAGAGTAACGAGACAGAAATGAACGCACATTGTAAAACACACACACACACACATTCCCTGACGAGGTGTATTGCTGAATACACGGAAAGCCTTGGAATAATTTTTTCTTTTTCCTTGTGGGTTTGCATTATTCATTCATTTCACGGGTTTAAGTGTGAAATTCATCCCATATATATATATATATATATATATATATATATATATATATATATATAGGGTGAGTCACGACAAAATGTCATAACTTCGGGAGCTTATAGGTGAAGTCATTCCCAGTCAAAAACTTCATATGAACATAGGTCCCATTAAGAATGGGACCTTAAACTGAATTGACAGTTACTTACCGAACCGAACTAACTACGCAGTAGAATGTTGTGTTTCACAGCATGCAGTTGATGTTTTGTGCATTCAGTATGCCTTTTACGTTTTCAAATGCTGAATATGCCGATATGGTGTATGTTTACGGATTTTGCGATGGAAATACTACTGCTGTTGTCGCTGAATACCAGCGACGTTTTCCAAATCGAAGAATCCCGAATCGACGAGTGTTTAGCAACGTTTTCTGGAGATTGCGAGAGAGCGGTTCATTTCCTAGCATTACTGTTTTATCTGAGTATCCAGTACAAGAAGATGTGGCTGAACAAGAAAGCATTATTCAGATGGTACAACGGAGTCCTCATGTTAGTACGCGAAGGATTTCCACACTTCTTAGAGTTCCTCAAACGAGAGTATGTAGAACGTTACACGAAGAAGGCATGTATCCATACCACGTACAGCGCGTTCAGCACCTGCAACCTGGGAATCGTGCCCAACCGCTGGAATTTTGTAATTGGCTCAATACCGATCGACAATTGCATCGATACGTCTTGTTCTGTGATGAGGCTCAATTTACCTGCGACGGTGTCAACAACACTCGCAATTCACGTGTGTGGTCAGAAATGAATCCTCATGCCATTGTGGAAAGTAATTTTCGATTCACTGTCAATGAGTGGTGTGGTATTCTCTACTGTCAGCTGATTGGTCCGTTTATCTTCGAAGGTGGTCTTACAGGTGACATCTATATACGATTTCTGCAAGTCGAACTGCCGCCACTGTTAGAAGATGTACCTTTGGCAACACGATTGCGTATGTACTTCCAACAAGATGGAGCTACTCCTCATTTTAGCCGTGCAGTGAGAACGCATCTCGATGATCGCTTCCCTGGTCTATGGATCGGTCACGGTGGTGCACAAAATTGGCCATCCAGGTCTCCGAACCTAACCACTCTAGATTTTTATCTGTGGGGGGCACATGAAAGAGCTGGTGTACCAGAAAAAAGTGGAAACACGAAATGCATTGCTCCGTCGCATTTTGGATGCTGCAGCCTTCATAAAGGACAATCGTAATGAACTAATGCGAGCCACAAGCGCGATTCGCAAACGAGCCACGGTGTGTATTGAGGCCGAGCGTAGTCATTTTGAACAGTTATTGTAAATTCATGAATAAAAACTTTAGCAGCTATTGTTCGCTTATTCTTATTTCTAAATATTCAAACATCCATAGCTCCATAACCGTTAAGAATCGGACCTATGTTCATATGAAGTTTTTGACGGGGAATGATCTCAGCTATAAGCTCCCGAAGTTATGACATTTCGTCGTGACTCACCCTGTATATAAAACAACTGAATGGATGGATGAGAATTTCAATATCAAACTGTCACAGTGTGGCGGTACCTTTAATATGGGCAATTTTAAAGTTTTAACTTCTATAAATGACCCTTTTGTTTTATATATTTTACTCGTAGAATCGTTGTATGGCGGAGCATCAAACGTGACCTTCGTCAGGAGGAACAATTCGAGCGGAAGCAAAACCAAGGTTATCTATAAGTTTAAGCCTTCACTAAACGATGATAATTCTCCTGCACCTTCCTTTATCAGTCTTTATGAGGTTCGAACGACGGTTCAGGATCGACCTGCAGTCGACCCCTTTGTAGCATCCCATCTCATTTGCAGTATCTGGTGAAAGAAGTAATTGCTTTCCTATCTCCTCCTGCCCTCGTAGCCAGCCATGCATGGCTGGTCAGGGACTTTGGACAGGAACCTGTCCAACTGGTTATTGAAATTATCCAGGTTGGTGTGCTGGAGGTTCCTCAGTTCCTTGGGCAGGGCATTAAACTGTTTTGGGCCTCATATTCCGAGGGTATTTCCATGCTCGTTTTCATGGCTCCCTGTCCCACTGCACCTGGGACAGTCCAAACTCTGCCTCTTCTCTCATTCCAGTGTGTTTCTATTTTGTTTCTCAGGTTAGGGACACAACCCTCGAGTATTTTCCATACGTATATTATTGTGTACCACTCGCATCTTCTTTCCAGAGAGTAGAGTTTCAGTGATTGTAGTCGAGACCAGTAGTCTTCACCTTTTCGTTTCCTCTATTTTAGACGTAAAAGTCTTCTGTATGACTTCTATGTTCGCAATGCCTCGTTTTTGTGGGCTTGCGAGTATTGAGCAATACTCAATTATTGGTAGGACGAGACTCTTACAAAATTTTAGTATGATGTTTGTTTTTCTTCTGTGTAAGCTACTCCAGATGATTCCTATTATTTTTCTAGCTGTTGTAATTTTAAGGTAATAGTGTTCTTTGAATTCTGCATCCGACGACATTGTTGCTCTAAGATCCTTAACTTGTGGGTTCGGTGTTATCTGTTTGGTTTGCAGAATTTTGTACCCTTTATTCTGCAGCATCTTGTTATTACCATATCTTAGAAGTTGGATTTTTTTTTGTTAAACTTCATATTGTTGTTTTCTGCCCACATGAATAATGTTATAACGTCATTTTGTAATTTTTCTATGCCACCTTCCTTCGATATCTCCTTGCATATATTTGTGTCATCTGCGAAACATGATACAATACTGTCATTAATATGTACATCAATGCCTGCAATTATTATTATAAACAGCAAAGGAACTAATACTGTCCTTTGTGGGACAGAGCTCATGACTTCTGAGACTTCAGATTTAACTTCATTTACTACCACTCTTTGTGTTTCTTGAGTCATAAAATTAAATATCCATTTTCCCAGTTTTCTAGTAATTCTTCTATTCTTAAGTTTGTGTACTATAATTCCATGATCGCATTTGAACATTTGTTAAGAATCAAACGGGTGTCAAAAGTGTCCTCCCTCCGACAATCGATGGGGTGTCGGGGGAGGATGAAATTGCAAAGCAGTGGAAAAACCACTACTCTAACATTCTTAACAGTGTGAGTAGGGATAATCTTAAGATAGATTGCAGCGAAACGACTGTGGGAGGGACAAGGGAAAATACTGTGATATATCAGTTCCTGAAGTAAAGAGGTTAATTAAAGAGCTAGACTGGTTCTACGTCAGGGGTAGATGACCTATCAAATGCGCACTTAAAATATGTCAATAACGTAGTATGTCTGCATATATATTATTGCTCCTATCAGCCATGCTTGCTCATAGCTATATCCCTGCAGAGTTCATGAGGGTATATATCTTGCCCCTGGTCAAAAATAAGTATGGAGACATTCTGTCCAGCAATAATTACAGGCCTATTGCTGTCGCTTCCTGCTTCTCGAAACTACTAGAAAAACTCTTGCTACGCCGATTAAATGATTTCCTATGGACATCTCCTAATCAGTTTGGCTTTAAAAGGTCCCACTCAACTCACCTGTGTATCTATGTATTTAAAGAAACATAATACATTGACAGTAATTCAACTATTTATAGCTGTTTCCTAGATATAAGTAAGGCATATGATAGAGTGAACCACAATATTTTATTTTAAAAACTAGAAAACAGGAAGGTTCCCATGAAACATATTAAATTTATTGAAATTTTGGTATTCCCACCAATCTTTTACCGTTAGGTGGGGCAATGTACTATCCGAATGTTTTGGCTCTTCTTGAGGGTTGAGACAAGGGTCCTTGCTTTTCCCTCTGCTGTTTAATGTGTATATTGACGGATTAATTGCTTCACTTAATGAGGCAACAGTAGGATGTTGTATAGATAATACAAGGATAAATAACTTAGTTTATGCAGAAACATGATATTCTTTTTAATGTTACAAAAACTAAGGTTATACAATTTCATCCTAAAAGCTGTAAGCAGCCAGCTGATATTAAGTTTAAAGTGAGAGGTGAAGTAATTGAGGAAGTACAAGAGTTTAAGTATTTAGATCAAACTATTACCAGCTCATTGAGTGATGATTCGGCTATAAGAAAACGATCTCGAAGCCTTCCCGGAAGTAACAAAACATGTTCAATACAGTCTGATGTAAAGAATTAAAAATCAACCAACCCGATTATCCAAGCTATCCATGAGTTCTGCCGTTTATCCTCTAAGCTATGGAATTCTTGGTACGAAAACGTCTGTCTGTAGCTCCACTTAACTTTGACATTACTGTATTATTTCTAATGAACTGTATATATTTATATTCTTAGTATGTGAACTGTCATTGTATTAATAATATTTGTCATATGGACTATAGTCTGCCAATAAACGTTTTAATTTTATTTTCATTTATCGAAGGCTTTAGCAAATTCAGTATATATATCACATCTATGTTTTGTCCTGGACAAAATGTTTCCAATTTTTTCTCTGGTGGTCTAATAGCTGTGATAAGCATGATCTCCCAGCCAGAAAGTCATGTTGATTTGGATTGAATAAATTCTTTTCTTATACAGTAGGTAGTAAGTAGTTTTGCCTCTAATTATACGTTCAAAGCACTTTATAAGGAGCGAGATGAGAGCTACTGGCCGATAATTCTTAAGAATTGCTCTTACATTTCCTTTAAATAAGGGGGCGATGTTCGCATTCTTTAATGGAAGTGGAATTTGTCCTGTTTTGCGGCTTGGCAATACTCTCTTTACATTTACGTGGTACTCCATGTGTCTGCCCCTGGCGCCGAATTTTCTCGCATTTGCGACGCTACTTAATTACATCTCTCTCCGAGAACTCTAAGTCTATTAATAGCTTCGCCCGAACTTGTTTTTGGCTGATTTGTACCAAAATCAAAAGTTCATCTAGATTTTTTACTTTCTTCTCGGACTTAGGGGTACTAAACACAGAGTTAAATTGTTCCTTCAGCAGTTCGTTCATTTTTTCTGGGTCATTTGTGCATTCGGTCACCCCATCTATCAACGGACCAATATTCTCTTTACACTGCAATTTTCTTTTCACAAACGTGTAAGTGTTTTGGGTTATTTTTTATGTTTTCTGCTACCTTGTTTCCCTCCTCGTTTGTCTTATGGATGAATGTTTGTTTTAGGTCCACTTCTATTTCGCATATTTTTTACCTAGTTTGAGTCTCTTCGTTTAGTCCTGCACTTGTGGAGAGTTTTACGGTTTGTTTCCGTTATCTAAATAGCTTCCTGATTTTTCTCTCGGGCTTGCTACGTTCTCTTTTTTGTTTCTTCAGAACATGTTTCAGCAATACCGGTTTAGCTTAATTTTCTACATATTATTATACATAGTACATAGTCTTATACATAGTATTTCTTCTGAAGTCTTCTTGTGAAGTAACAATTCCCAATTTACTTTCTTTAAATCTTCATTTACATTTTCGCAATTTATTTTCTTTGAATTTATATTGAAACCTTCAAATATTCCTTCTGATTCTCTGGGATGCGTTTTTGAACCTCTGGTTGCTAACCTTAATTGCATATCAATTAGTTTATGGTGGAGAAATTTGTGTGCGTTACCTTTTTATTTATTAGTATCTCATTGTTATTTGTCAAAATTAAATCTAAAATGTTCTCTTTTCTAGTGGCTTCTCAGATTTCCTGGGTAAATGCGTAATGTACCATACAGTAATATCTAATAGCATTATTGCCCGGGTTCCATTATATATATATATGATGAATAAAACCACGAAGGAAAGGAAACACAGAATGGTGCTCAAGCGCTTTCGTCTAATTAATGATATCCTCAGGAACACTGAAGTACATAAAGGGTTACAGCCTATATATAGGTTACAAAAAAAAAAACTATACATATATATATATATATATATATATATATATATACAATAAACGGAGAGATAAAAAAAATTAAAAAATTATTAAACATTAAAGGATTGTGGGAGGAACATACAAATTTGTAAGGAAAAACTACCGATTTTTAGCACAAGATTAGCACAAGATCCGATTCGCCTCAGACAAAGTGACGACCATCCGTTCAACAACTTCAGCAGATTAATTTTAAAGAAACATATTGAAGTTACCAGACAAAATGAGTGGTCCGCCTTCAAAAATTTAAGCATTGCCAAACGTAATTTTGTGACCGTTATTCCCCAACCGTGGATCACAACCTTTGTTTGATGAAATTTACAACGAGTTGCGTCGGAGAACTTCTTCACTTCGTAACATTTTGGATCGAAAAATTAAAAGTCTCATTCGAAATAGTCAGTGGAGTAAAAAAGCAAGCTCAAAGTGTGTTTTGAACCTTTCTTCGAAAAACATTAGTGATGATGCAAAAAGTGCCCTTGGATATGGTATGTCCTTTTTTTATTGTTAAAAAACCTTCGGCTTTACAAATTTGTTACAGTCTCGCTTGTTTTGAAAAACAGTGTAATCTCCCTCAGTATTTGTTTAACATAGTTAAAGGCCTTGTTTATAGTGCGGCAAATAGTAGTTACGAAGATAACTTTCCTAAACGTTTCCGCAATAGCCTCTCACAATTAAAAAAAGGTGGGGAGCTCCATATTACTAAAGCAGACAAGGCTAACACCATAGTTATTATGGACAAAGTGGACTACATCAGAAAGATGAACGAGCTTCTCCAGGACCCCGCCACATACAGCAAACTTAGAAAGAACCTGCAGGATAACGTCATCAAATCATTTAATAGTGGCTTGAAACGCATTCTCAAAGATCACAAGGACTTAATTCCGCATTTCATGTCCACTTCACCTTCTCTGCCCTACCTTTACGGTCTTATTAAAACCCACAAACCTGGCAACCCTATGCGCCCTATAATTAGCTCGGTGGGCTCTATTACTTATAAACTCTCCAAATGGCTTGTCAAAGTCCTGTCCCCCATTCTCGGAACTATCTCTGATTCACATGTAAAAAATTCCATGGATCTTACTGAAAAATTTGATAATGCACGTACTGAAACCAACGATAGATTGATCAGTTTTGACGTTTGTTCATTGTTTACAAAAGTGCCGATTGACGATATGCTTGACTTTCTCTCCCGAGAATTAGATAAGTATGACCTGCCACTACCTTCACACATTGTTTTGGAACTTATTAAGCTTTGCATCAAAGACTGTAAATTCACTTTCAATAACGAGTATTATCAACAAGTTTTTGGGATGGCCATGGGCAACCCCTTGTCGCCCCTCCTCTCCAATATTTATATGGAGTTTTTCGAGATTACTTACATTCCGAGAATCCTGGGGGTTGGCATCCCTTGGTTGCGGTACGTCGACGATATTTTGTGTATCTGGCCCATGAATCGTGATCTGGATAACTTCCTCCTTCAGTTAAATGATCAAGTCCCCTCCATTAAGTTTACTTTAGAAGTGGAACAAGACAACTCAATCCCATTTTTGGATGTGCGTGTACATAGGGAAAGCTTAGGTTTTAAGTTTAGTATCTATCGGAAAAAAACAAACAATTTGTCCTACGTACATTTTTACTCGGGTCATGACATCCCCACTAAGAAGGCCATTTTTTCTTCAATGTTTCTCCGCGCCCTTAGGATCGCCAGTCCGGAATACATCGATGCCGAATTGGAAAAAATCAACGGTATTGGAAGTGATCTGTGTTATCCATCTGCGTTTATGGAATCTTGTCTCAACAAGGCAAAACGAACTTTCTATCGTGTGAATAATAACACTCATACTTTGTCAAAAAATATTTTAGTACTTCCATTTTTCCCGGGCTTTTTAGGCATTGCTAATGTACTTAAACTTTTGGATATTAATGTAGTATTTTCATATAACAATATTGTGAAAAATATCATAGTAAAAAATAGCCCTACCAATAATTCAGGCATTATCTATAAAATTGGTTGTAAACAATGTGATTCCTTTTACATAGGTCAGACGGGAAAGGATTTGCACACACGTATAAAACAGCATCAATATTCCGTTAGAACAGGACAGTCGTCCAGTGCCCTTTTTATCCATTTGTCAGAGTTATCCCACTGTATTGATTGGAATAATACTTCAGTTTTATTTCACTCTAGCAACATTGTTAATAGAAATATTCTTGAGTCTGCCATTATCCAACTCACAAATAACTTCAACATAAGCAAAGGTCTTTTTCAATTCGATCCTGTTGTTTTGAATTCCTCCAGAACAGATTTAGATAAGAAGGGTAGAACGCTAAATCTTTGGTAAACTTGTATGTACTCAAATAACTTGTATTTTTTTTAAATTTATTTTTATATACATCGAACCTAAACAAGAAGGGCAAAGTGCTAAAACCCGGGCAGATTTCCAGTATAAATTTGTATTTTTTTTTTTTATTTTATTATTTTTTTTTTCTATAACATTGGTTGGAAACAATTAATTTGATCTTGTGCTAATCTTGTGCTAAAAATAGGTAGTTTTTCCTTACAAATTTGTATGTTCCTCCCACAATCCTTTAATGTTTAATAATTTTTTTATTTTTTTATCTCTCCGTTTATTGTATATATATATATAGTTTTTTGTTTTTTTGTAACCTATATATAGGCTGTAACCCTTTATGTACTTCAGTGTTCCTGAGGATGTCATTAGACGAAAGCGCTTGAGCACCATTCTGTGTTTCCTTTCCTTCGTGGTTTTATTCATCATAAATATTTTTCACGTGTTACTTTCGTGAAATAATTTTCATATATATATATATATATATATATATATATATATATATATATATATATAATATATATATATATATAAAGGCCAAATAAAAGTGAGAGCAAACTAAAACAGTTGAACAAGCAACTATTAACGAGCTATTAAGAACAGGATCAGTAATAAAGATAAGAGAATTAGGTGAGCAATGATGAAACCAAAAAGTAAAACATACATTTCTCATTGTCAAACCTTCAAAAGCTGTTCTTTTTTTTAGAGTAGTTGACAAAACATTCGTGAGAGTGCCAATCATGGATATGCCCTTTTTTCAATGCTGAGTATACTGTAAATTTCTTATAGAGAAACTTTCTGACGCCAGCGTCCGTGGTTTAATAGGTAACACAGTTTCTTTATGAGCGCAGTAAAGATACTGAGGTCGGACGTTCGAACCCCCCCCCCAATACAATGCTGGTTAATAAAATAGTAATGGTTTATAAAATATACTAGCGAATGAAGAATTATATATATATATATATATGTGTGTGTGTGTGTATATACTGTATATATAAATAATTTGAGATTATGTTAATCCATAGGTTGGTTATGGAAATCTTGTAATGGCTTAGAATTTTTCTTATTGAAATTATAATTATAAAATTAGTTCAGTTTGAGTTAAAAATATTACATTAAGTAAGGGTAGCTGAAGGACCATGGACTTAATATTGTTAATTAGTTTACTTATCGTTTTCTTATCGTTTTCTTTTTCTTATCGTTTTCTTACTGTCTTAACGTTTTCTTTTTCTTATCGTTTTCTTACTGTCTTCTTATCTTTTTTTTCTTATCGTTTTCTTACTGTATTCTTATCGTTTTCTTACTTTCTTCTTATCGTTTCCTTTTTCTTATCGTTTCTTTTTCTTATCGTTTTCTTCTGTCTTCTTACCGTTTTCTTTTTCTTATCGTTTTCTTACTGTCTTCTTACCGTTTTCTTACTTTCTTCTTATTGTTTTCTTATCGTTTTCTTACTGTCTTCTTATCTTTTTCTTACTTTCTTCTTATTGTTTTCTTATCGTTTTCTTTTTCTTATCGTTTTCTTACTGTCTTCTTATCGTTTTCTTACTTTCTTCTTATTGTTTTCTTATCGTTTTCTTTTTCTTATCGTTTTCTTAATTTCTTCTTATTGTTTTCTTATCGTTTTCTTTTTCTTATCGTTTTCTTTTTCTTATCGTTTTCTTACTGTCTTCTTATCGTTTTCTTACTTTCTTCTTATTGTTTTCTTATCGTTTTCTTTTTCTTATCGTTTTCTTACTGTCTTCTTATCTTTTTCTTACTTTCTTCTTATTGTTTTCGTATCGTTTTCTTTTTCTTATCGTTTTCTTACTGTCTTCTTATCTTTTTCTTACTTTCTTCTTATTGTTTTCTTATCGTTTTCTTTTTCTTATCGTTTTCTTAGTCTTCTTATCGTTTTCTTACTTTCTTCTTATTATTTTCTTATCGTTTTCTTTTTCTGATCGTTTTCTTACTGTCTTCTTATCTTTTTCTTACTTTCTTCTTATTGTTTTCTTATCGTTTCCTTTTCTTATCGTTTTCTTACTGTCTTCTTATCGTTTTCTTACTGTTTTCTTATTGTTTTCTTATCGTTTTATCCTCACTTCCTGATCTATGATATGATAGAGTAGCTATTCAACTTAATGGAGTAAATCTTTTAATTTACTTTCTAGTTTTTCCATAAACATGGTTTATATGAAATTGAAATAATTATTAACTACTGTAGTTAGAAAGATACTTAATTTTCTAACTTAAACTATGAAAAAAGGAAAATTAAAGAAAATTAAGACATAGAAAAGAAGTAAGTAGAAATGGAGTAACAATTAAATGGATAAAGTGAGCGGTAGACTCTTATTAAGCGGCAAATGTACATTGCATATTTATGAGGTCAGATCGTACCTCTTTTTCAGACGCTACTTCGATTAGCAATTGTGCCACAAGAAAGGAATGCCCTCAGTTTAGATATCTATTTCTCTCACACACACACACACACACACCACACACACACACATGTTTGGCTACCTTAAGACAAAACGACATTTTAAATTTTTAATTGTGGATGGTGAGAGAGAGTTAGATCTAAATAGACTAATTAATTTAAGTTAAACTAACCTAGCTTTCTTTTTATCCCTCTTTTCATATTTACTGATTTGCAAACCAAAAAAATAGTGATACCGTTAATTTTGCTGCCCTCACGTTCGTGTAGCGATGAGGTCGATCTGTATCGTAAGGACTGTCGGGGTTTCGTAAATTAAGCAAGATCACTTATACAACATAAACCCAATGCCGTAAACATAAACCCAATGAAGGCCGCTTCCGTACTTCAGTTCTGCAGAGGAGTCGAAAAGTTTTCAGCGGAGAGGCAGCTATGTTGAGTAGGGAAGCAAACGTCGAGGCGAGCGGAGCCAGAGTAATCGTGGCGAACATCGGAGAAAAATTGGCTGAAGAGACCAATCATCAAAGATGGCGAAAGGTAGAAATGAGAGGGATAAACGGAAGATAAAAGTCAGAAACAAAAAGAAAGAGCGAGAGGATGCGAGTGAGCCGGAAATCTTTCTTGAGGCGGAGAGCGAGTCCAATTTCGTCGTACTCCATGAGTACTATTATCCCCTTGGAGAAGGGGACTGAGCCCATCTTCGATTATCCCATTAGTTTAGTAGTGTTTCCTAGTTGAAAAATTCGGGGTGAAGAGTAAGACTGAGCTGCTGCTTTTATAATTTTCATTGAGTACCTAACGTTAGAGAGAACATTTTTTGAGTCAGTTCCCTAGTTTTTTTCCAGAAAGGAGGGGCCGAGGGTGAATGCCCGCACCGCCCCCCCCCTCCCCCGCCATAGAAGAAGAAAAGAGACAAAATTAAGGTCCATGGTTTTCGAGAGGCCTAGACATTATGCGTTTGAAAGATTGGAGGTCAAAGACAGGGGGAATGATGGAGTGAGGAAGATTGTTCCAGAGTTGACCAGGTGAGTAGATGAAAGATTGAAAATACCAATTAACCCTTGCGTTAAAGAGTTGAACAGAAAAGGAATTAAAGGAGGAGGCACGCAGTTAGAGTTCAAAAAAGCAGTGTC
Source organism: Bathynomus jamesi (assembly GCA_023014485.1). Classification (NCBI taxonomy): domain Eukaryota; kingdom Metazoa; phylum Arthropoda; class Malacostraca; order Isopoda; family Cirolanidae; genus Bathynomus; species Bathynomus jamesi. The sequence goes on along the minus strand of JAJOZX010001126.1, from coordinate 656,153 downwards.
CGTTATAATAGCATTAGTAAAGAGAAAGTGAGGCAACATTGCGGCGAAGAGAGAGGGACTGAAGACATTCAGTAAGAGGTGGGGAATTGGGAGTTGCTCTATACAGGTCCGTTGAATTACTGTGCTTTTAGTCATTTATCCTAAGTTTACAGAAAAATGTCACAAAACCATTAGTCGATTAACTACTTACCTTTAAACATACTAAAATTATTCGTAAATCGTAATTCATTTCGAGTTCAACTAGTCAGTTTATTTGTTAAAATTGAAACTAGTTAAGTGAACAAGATCACAAACATAAACTAGTTAAATTAGTAGATTTATTCGTTAAATTTGAAACTAGTCAAGTGAACATGATCACAAATAGTCAACTATTTAGCAATATCTCCCTAGTGCATTTGACTAGTAACTAAAATGTACTAGTACATCACCTGACTGCCCTACTTCATAATGAAAACAATGTATGTGACCACCCTCACATAATTTATTCCATCCGAGTAATCTGACTATTATTATCAAAATAGTAATAGTGCATTGACTAGTAATTAAGATTTACTGATATATTGGTTAATTCCTACTTTGGAAGAGTCCTCTTAATACGCAACACATATGTATAAGTATTATACAACTGGATAGGGACTCAGGCGGCGGCGCCGATAGGCAATAGTTTATTAATGAAGAGTGTGGGGTGGAAATTTTATGAGTTTGTGTATTTTATAAATAAAAGAATATATTTTATGATATATTTTTAACACCCATCGTCTGTATCAGCAGCAAATCTAAGCTTTTAGGTTTCTGTTTCCAACTTATCAGTAATGTAACATTTCATTCTTCGTGTTAAATTAGTAACATTTTTGACATTGTAAAGGAAACGTGTGTGTGTGTGTGTGTGTGTTTTAAAAAGTTTAAAATATGGAGTTTCACAACATTAACTCATGCCAAGGTTGTAATTTTGGTATAATTCAACTTTATAATTTTATGATCATTTTAAGAGTTTGTTGGAATTTTGTATTGGGCATAAATTAATTTTAAATAGTTTTAAATGCCAAAAGTGTGGAAAAACATGTAAATGCAAAGCTGTTTGGATGCAATTCTAAGAAAAAACAAAAAAATAAAATATGTGGTTCTTTCAAAAGATCACTAATGCCTGGGTTAGATCGAATAATACCCGGTTTAGGTCGAATAATGCCAGGGTTAGGTCGACTGATAGCCGAGTTAGGTTAAGTTACGTTAGGTTAGGTTCTTTTTCTACCTCACAACGTTCATAAATACATTATTTCCAATCCACAGGTGTAACTTTTATGCATACGCAATTAAAATTTGAAGGACGCCTTTAAACTTGGAATTTACCGACATTTTATCTGACCTCTGACCACCTTATTTCTTAACCAAATACAATGTATCTAATTACCCTTGTGTATTTCACAAAAGTAATCTGATCATGTGTACATATTGTGTACATATAAAATGTAGAAATATTTTAGTTACCCTTCTATTATAAAAATATATGATACATAGTACAAATATAACCAAAGTATAATTTAACGTCTCTCTCTCTCTCTCTCTCTCTCTCTCTCTCTCTCTCTCTCTCAAGGCGAAAGTTAGGCTAGCCAAACGTAACTAAGAACTCCGGGTGGCAAACCTCTGCAAAGCGAACCCTAAGAAATTTTCAGTTATGTTAATAACTATGTTAATAGTAGAAGGACCCCAGCGGCACGCTGCAGACCACTGACGCGGACATCGCTAATGTGCTGAATGAGTACTTTGCGGGAGTGGTTCACCAGGAAGGACACCCGCATCATCCCCGAGCCAGGCGTCAGGCACGACGGTGCTGGCCTGGATAGTGTTCAGTGTACCGCGACAAACGTTGCCGATAGAATAGACAAACTGAACGCGTTTAAGCCTCCTCGGCCGAACCAGTTCCTCCCCAGAGTCTTGCGGGAAGTGCGCGATCAGGTGGCTCCCCACCTGGCTACAGTCTTAAACAAATCGTTCGAGACGGGCCAGGTCACGAAAGTCCAGGGAACTATCGTCCCATTAGTCTCACTTCGGTCGTAGGTAAATTATTGGAGGGGATAATAGCGGATAGGATCGTTGACCATTTGGATTCCTGCAATCTGCTTGGGGACTCCCAACATGGGTTTAGGCGGCAAGGTCGTGTCTCACCAACCTGTTCGAGTTTTTCCACGTCATGTGGAGTGAGTACGATAAGAGTAGGGCGATTGATATACTTTATCTCAACTTTTGGAAAGCCTTAGATAAGGTACCTCACCGCCGGCTAATGAGTAATGGCCAAATTCCGCGCGCTGGGTATCGATTGGGAATAGGTAGCTGGATTGAAAACTGGCTGAAGAATAGGCGGCAGAGGGATGTAATTAGAGGTGCTCCCTCGGGTTGGGCCTCGGTCACTAGCGGGGTTCCTCAAGGTTCCGTTTTGGGGCCACTGTTGTTTATCATTTACATAAATGATATCGGCGCTGGCATCGTCCGTAGGATCGCTAAATTCGCTGATGACACCAAGCTTGGGGCCATTGTTGGGAAGGCCGAAGCGATCGAGCAACTACGTGCGGACCTACGTAAGATAGGAGAGTGGTCCGAAAAATGGCAAATGCCGTTTAACTTGGGTAAATGCAAGGTCATGCACATTGGCTACGCCAATCCCTAGTCGGACTACTTCATGTTGGGGAGTAATATCGAGGTCACTGATTTGGAAAAGGACTTGGGTGCGCTAATTAGCAGCGACCTTAAGTTTACCAAACAGTGCGTAGAGGTGGAGAAGAAAGCTCAGAAGCTGTTGGGTTATATCAGGAGGAAATTTCGATTTCTGGTTCGGCCGCACCTGGAGTACGAAGAGCAGTTCTGGTCGCCCACCCTCAGGAAAGATATTGACAGACTGGAGTGAGTCCAGGCGAGGCCACAAAGTTAATCCCTTCGGTTAGGCATATGGGCTACAATCGAAGATTACATGCCCTGAAACTCGGAGACTTCACGGTCAACTCACCGAGGTTTTCAAGCTCTTGCACGGGTTGGACGATGTCGATATTAGAAGTGTGTTTAGTTTAAATGATAACTCGACTCACAACAATGGTTGGAAGTTGGATTCGAAACGGTTTAGCACTAGTGTGTGTGGGAATTACTTTACTTCTAAGATCTGTGACACGTGGAAGAGGCTACCTTCAGAAGTTGTGAACAGTTCCTCCGTGGATCAGTTCGAGAAAAGGTTAGACTGAATCTTGCACACTATTTGAGTATGTTTGTTACTGTCTTCTGAGGTGGCTGTTCGAGAAGCTAGCTGTGACAATGTGTAGGAATTATTCTTATTCGCTCCTCGGTATGGGCCGCAAGGCCTTTTGAGATACTTCTTGTCCTTGTAACTCCTTGTAACTCTCTCTCTCTCTCCTTCCTCATAAGTTATAAAGTTATAATAAAAATTGAAAACATCGTTCACAGTATTATTTGTTCAGTAACTTCCAGTCAATTACGCTTTAAAAATATTTAGGCCTATGAGATAGAACGCTTACAAATGAATACAAGCGGGATAAATCCTGACCTCATGTGATTCATAGGCAAATGTAACTCAAAGTTACAAAGATTTCTTAATTAGTTGAATCTATGAAGAAAGTTTATTCAGTTGATATTTGAAAAGAAATTTCTTCATCAAATCGCATGTGTCGTGTGAACTATGATACATCTTCATCAAAGCTAGTAAATTTTATTCAATTTTAATACCAAACTTTTTGGATGCACTCTTGATTGGTTAGTGCCTGCCTCTATGTGTGAGTATTTTGTACAGTACCGTTTCCAAATGGACATTAAAAATATACTCTATATGAACTAAGGATTGGAGTGGTTCTATTGTATAAACATGTTATAACACACTTATAGCAATGCTCATTAAAAGATAAATTACTTTTTCAAACAAAACAAACATTGTTATACAGTAAAACCTCTTAATAACGACACTCCACTATAACGAAGCCTCTCTTTACCGAACACCTTGGGCATTTCGAAAAATCTCTATCGAAAACACGTTTCGTTATAAGGAGGTGTTTTCGCTAACCGCCATTTCCCCGATCAAGAACGTAAGCAGTATGCTGATTGGGTGATGCCTAAAAGCTGCTGTGTAATTGGCTGGAATGTTTCTTCCTCACGGAGAAATACTTTTAATTAGTGCATTTAATATGCTGTATATACAGTACTATATAAAGTATATACAAATAACTAATGAGAGTCTAAATGGGTCATTAAAATATACACTACAATATCACTAAAGGAACAACCTCTCGAAAACGACAGCCACTTGGTTTCTATATTTCGTTACAAAGAGGTTTTATTGCATTATGTTAATATACGAAAACCGCCCAAGTTATAAACTCATTTGAAAACTTTTCAAAGAAAACTGCAAAATATTATATAAAAACATAACACTATCCGAATTACATTACATTACTACATTAAATTGTTACTTGGTTAAGTTTACACTATATAATTTTCATAACAGAAGGGTAACTAAATTATTTTTATATTCACACACAAAAAAAAAAATAGGTACTGAAATTGACTAAGAACTTACTAGTTTTGATGAATCATTTTTTTCAAATATCAACTGAATAAGCTTTCTTCATAGATTCAACTCATGAAGGATCTTGGGAATGTGTTTTCAGGTGGTTTCCTTCTCTACACTTATTAAGCAATTCTTTAAATCAAATAGACAATCAATGATTTTTTTTTCATTAATATATCTGTATGAATGCGTTTCGAATTTTTTTTTTCAGTGTGACAGTAAGAATTAGACAAATGTCTATTAATCCTTATTAACCAGAGGCACTTTATTGATTTTGTGCTGCCTTACGCCAGAGAACTTTATTTAATCTCGGGTTGGACCTCTGTGCCATTATAAGGCTTTAAAAAAATATGATTGTGTATGCTCAGTAATGGCAGTAGTAATAGGCTTTACTTAATTATAGGAGAATAAGGTTTCAAGGAAAGCAATTGTCATTAAATGTTATATTTTACAAGATAGCAACAACATGAAGCGTACATTTGAACAGTTATAATAATAAAAGATATACAACTTCAAATACAACTATACAACAGTCTGAAAGTACAACTAAAATAATGTATGGATGAATTAAAAAATAAGTCACAGGAACATGAGGTTAATCCAAGGATAACATTAGACTTTGCTCATTTTCACCTCCTTTTTCGAAATTTACTTATGATCTTAATGGAAATAATTTTATACCATCTTTTAATAATATTGCTTTGGCTTTTCTTCAGAATGTTCTTTGGATTTTCCATATCCATGATGCTTATCATATTCAGCGCTTCCCTCATAGGTTACTTTAGCGACGTAGCCTGAGTCTCCCTCAACGTAGTATGCCACCGTTTGCTTACGTGTATCAGGAAGAAGAACGTAGTAATGTCCCTCTACTTTGCCCTCAGCTTTCTTTTCTTCATGACCAAAGTCGAGTTCTTTCCCTTTATAGTCCTCAGCTTTTACTTTGTAACTGAACTCGTAACTGTCCTCTTCACTGCTTCCATATGTTCCATATGGCTTCTTATAACTTCCTCCGTGGTCAGAGTGTTCATGAGTCTGAAATTTGAAAGAAAATGGATGGAAAAGCACGAACGTCCACTACTTCAGAGTTTTGAAAAAATATGTAAATGGCCAGGAGTACAAATGAACTACAAAAAATATCAAAGAAAACGAAAATGCCGATTTAAAAAAAAAAAAAATCACTAAGTTCGCAGGTTTTTCTCATTTAAATGTTCATGAGTTCATTTGAAAATTGTAAACATGTTTTACTTACAGTTTCTCCGTCTGGTCGAGCGAAAGTCAAAGAAAAAAGAGTGACGAGAACGATCCACTGAAACAATCATTATATAAATATGCGGATCACCTGAAGATCAGGGCCCCCAGCCTTCTTTGGTTAGCTTTATAAGGCTAACTAACGAAAATATCACGACCTAACCTAACCAATCGTCAAGGGCGTACAGCTGACCTAACGATTGGTTATGTTAGGTCGTGTTATTTTCGTTAGTTAGCCTTATAAGTAGGGTGGCCAGACGTCCGGCTTTACGCGGACAGTCCGCCTTTTGAGCACTCTGTCCTTTGGGTGGCCATTTCCAAATTTCCAAAAAGGAGGACACTGCGTATGTGGCTGTACGTTAACATATAATATATATATATGTTAACGTACGACCACATACGCAGTGTCCTCCTTTTTAAATGGCCACCCTACTTATAAGGCTAACTAAAGAAGGCTGAGGCCCCTGATCTTCAGGTAATCCAAATATACAGTTTGAGCTCTATTAATATGTATATTACAGTAAAGTTTCCTCTCTCTAAATAATTTACAGTATAACGAAATAGTTTACATGGAAAAAAAAAACGAAATAGTTTATGGGTATTAAATACAATCCATATATTTAAGCCATATAATTAATTATTTTTAAATAAAAATTTTTACTTACTTGAAAAGCCATTGTGACGATAGTTCGTTTTAATATTTGGATATTAAATTAATGACTGTAAAGTTAAACTGATGTTGATAGTCTCTCTGTTCGAGCTTATATATTTATATCACTTGGTAATGTTTTTTTGCAGAAGAATATTTGGAGTCATTCAATGTCATTCTCTCAAAAGGTCAGTCCCAAAGAAGGGTCAAGCCAGCGGAATTAAAAAATCCGAGGTCATCCGCTCATCCTTTCAGTAAAAATAGTTGCAATTTAGGTCATAAATAATTAGGTAATATTTTCACCATTTTTTGTGAATTTGTCCTAGCCTTGGACCACTACTCGTTAAGGTAGGTTGATTTTCCGCATTTATTTAGATATCGACTTTGGAATAGTCGAGATAGTCAGGGCTTCATATGATAATAACTGACAAAAACTTTCAGATCCCTAGCTTCAACCGTTTTTGGAGGAAACCGTTTCAAAAATCGTCAAAAAATCGTACCGAAAAATACATTTTTGCAATTTTCGGCGAAAAAACATGCTATTTTCATAAAAAAAATCCTGAAAAAAGTTACAATTTTATTGAAAAATGTAAAAAAAAACATGTACAGAGTCAAACAGACACATTTAGATCCCAAGATCATCATAATTTTCACTGTAAGAGCCCTTAGAAGCAAAGGAAGGCCTCATCTGGCGGCTTAGGGCTTTGGCCAGAATGTGTTTGTGCCTTGATTCGAGTCCATAAACAGTATGGGAAGCTTCAGATGTCAGCTTCACGGCCCTTTCAATACTCTGAGAATGTGAAGGCAGATCAGGCAGCTCCAGCTTGGTGCCATTCAGCAATGCTTCTTGAAGCTCCTGGTCAGAAAAGTCTCCTGTGAGAGCAGGTTCACAGATGCCACTTTGAAAAAGGTTGATTAGTTCTGACCAGTGGGTAGCTTCAATGTTGATGGCTGTGATCTTCTTCAACCTCTTCTTGGCTGGCTTCCCACTTCTGAAAGAATAATAATTAATTTATTTTTTATTCCAGTTTAAGATTTAATCCCTATTAGTCTCAGAATTGCTGATTTAAATTAAACTTAAATTAAAAAAAAAAACCCGAGTTCTATAAATCCCCATAATCGAATTTTTTTCAGAAGGTAAGATTATTTCCATTATCAGAGGGGAAGGGGAGAATTGGGATAAGAAAATGTGAAAAAAAATTCGATTACGGGGACTTACAGAACTCGGGCCTTTTTTTTATTAAATAAATCCCCATAATCAAATTTTTTTTTCACATTTTTTAAAATTAATAAATGCTTACCTGATGGACAGAATTTCCTTGAGAGCAGCTTCTCTCACTTCCAAGTCATCAGACTTCATCATGGAGTACAGCACATTCTCGCTCAGCAAGGCAAAAGCATTGTACTTCAGGTTCTTGAAAGCAACACCCTGGATTTCTTCAGACTGCTGCTTGATCCTCAGGATCATGTTGAAGATGTACAGCTGCTGATTGTGGAACTTGCTGTCCCTTTTGATCTCAAACCAACTGACTGCATACACTTCCACAATGAACTTGATGGCCTGGTAAAGCTTATCCTGTAGTTCTGGAGGGTAAGCACCTCTGGTCCACAGACACATCAATCTAATTGCCAAAGTCAACCATCTTGCATGGTTTAATGGTCCAATTTTCCAGGCAGCAAATCTTGGGTTGACTTTGCCCCTGGAAATTACAAGCACATACTCCAAAAGAAGCCTCTGGTCGCTACTGAGATCATTCAGTGTCTCCTCAGCAAATTCCATGTCATCAGGGGGCCACTGAGTTTGGTGAATTCCATTTGTGGCAGATCTTGGTAGTCAATTTCACAGAGTTTTTCCAGCGGACCAGTGAAAGCAGTGGGACTTTTGGTACTGCCATCAAGATGCTTGAAAACAGCTCTGAAAGGAAGCTCATTCTGATGGAGTGAACAGCCAATGGTGTGCAATTTCCGCTCAATTTTATTTTCCAGAGCTGTTACAAGGCCTCCCTCCAGCCAGTGTTTGTATTTGTGTTGTCAAGGAGGACAGCTTTCAGGGTATGAACACTGTTAAACTCCTCCAAGACACTAGCAACTTCTTCACCAAGAAGAACTCCAGTCGCACCTTTAATTGGGATGACTCTGTGAGTAAGATATGTTCCACTTTCAGTTCCCGGCTCCTTTGTGAAAGTCAAATGGTGCTTTTGTCCCTTTCCTTTCTTCAGCTTAGTCTCCCCATTTTCATCCTTAACTTCTCTGTACAGCAAAGTGTCCTTGTCAACTTTCCCATCAACCCCAATACAGACTAACTTTTCCAGACCCTCATTGTGCTTTTCATCACTTTTCACTTTCATTCTAGTTTTTTCCCTGTCCATTTTCGATTTATCAACTATTATCTGTTTCACATCAAGGCCAGGCTTAAGCAGGTCCATAGCTTGTAAGTACAGGAGGAAGGCATTAGCTAGACTTGCCCCAAGATTGGAAAAAACATCACCCCTGATCAGTTCCATGGCATATCTGGGGTTTTTCAAAAAGCTGTAACCTACACTTGGGTGCCTCCTTGGCTTGAACTCTTCAGCTTCACCACCAGATGGCTGAAATGAAAATAAAAAATAAATTACTAAAGCGAAAATGGAGGGAAATAGGGGAAAAAGTAGGGAAAAATATGGGTAAAAATCGACGAAAATGGGCGGAAATAAGAATAAATTACTTAAACGAAAATGGGGGGGGAAAGTGGGAAAATAGGGGAAAAATGGGTAAAAATTCAGGTAAAAAGTCGGCGAAAATGGGCGAAAAAAATAATAAATTACTAAAGCGAAAATGGGGGAAAAAAGGGGGAAATAGGGACAAAAAGTAGGGATAAATTTGGGTAAAAATGGGATAAGATATAAGAAAAAAAATATATTACCTCTCCTGATTCTCCTGAGCTGGATTCAAAAGAAATATCTTGTGAATGTGGAGGCAAAAGTGGCCAAATCCACTTCCTGCTGCTGTTGAATCTGGCTCTGTAATCTTTCTGCTTCAGCTGCAGCCCTCTGGTCTCTCTTCACAGCAGCTTTATCCACAGATCCCAGCTGGAAAGAGCCCTTGGGTCCTATTTTGGCCCTCTGATTTCTCAAGTATTCCCTCTCCTCTACTGGAACCTGAAATATTAAAGTATATTAAATAGCAGATCTAAAATAAGAGATAAAATCCTGAAAAAAAATTGATTATTAATTTCTATCACCAGGGTGGGGGAAAGAAAGATTACAGGAGGAAAATGCAGGATATTTTTCAATTACAAGCATTGAATTTCCTTCCATTTAAAAGGCACCTAGTCGCACTAAGTTAGGCCAGTTAAAAGTTAAAAAAATAATAGCATTACCTTCTTACTGGAAGGACAAGTGCAGATTATGTGCTGTGTTTGACAATTTTCTTTCTTGCACTTCACAGCATTGTCATCACAGGGACGAACAGGTAGCTTACAGGTGCAAGCAGAAATGTCAAAAAGTTTATCCAGCTTTTCCTCCAGATTCTGCTCCTGGACTGTAGAAAGAGATTTCCTGTTTATCTCTTTTGCTTTCTTGAAGCACACTTTATCCACCAATTTCACTACATAATATTCTTCATACAGGGGCAGCCGCGGGTTCACTGCCTGCCAGATCTCAATCACATTCTTTGCTATCATTTTAGCAATATCATAGTCTTTCAAGTCCGGGTGGCTGTTTTGGAGGAAATAACTGTACTGAATAACTTGGCGGAGGGTAGGAGGCTCTGTTTTATCCAAAGGGGAAGGCTGGCCACTGAATTTTTTGGCACTATCACTTCGAGTTAACACTGCAGACTTCCGTTTTTTACCCATTTTTATGAAATATCTGAAAATAAACACAATTAAATAAACGCATCATAAAATAACTTAATTTAATACACATTTTATAGGTAAATATCATTAAAAAATACAAAATAATACACTAATAAATATCTATAATGCATTTACAATAAGTTTCATGCATCGTTTTGTTAAAAAAGCCGAATTTTAATTGATTATTTTGATGAAATAAGGTTCGATATTTTGTTTGTTTGTTTACATTGCGCGAATGCCGCGCGCGCGATTTTACGCGTAAAATTAGGCAATTTTACAACTTAAAAATAATTAACAATCCTCAAAAAATGCAATCATTTTCACAAATATGAGTTGGTGCAACGTTTTTTATACATTAATACCTTTCTATCTAGACTAGTCCAAGATCACAGTTCCAAAACCAACCTACCCTACTACTCGTATATCTGCATTGACTATTTCAAGCAGATTTTGACTATTATGCAAGACTTTTAAAATATGGCGTATTCACAATTTATGACCTAAAAATTTTAATTTGAATAAATGGAATTAACTGCTATACGTAATATAGGAGGGGCAGCTTCATTTTTTATGTACCTACATCAGTTTAGTCGTGCTTCAGAAACAAATTCTCATTCAATTTCCATGTCAGTATTTACTGTAGTTTTTGACTGTAGTTCTCGTTAAAATTGTACTAAATATAATGTCATCGCAATGAAAAAGGTCACAGTTTTAGGCATTCCATACATCACCATACTTCCTCAGAGTGCACCCGCGGTATCATGTTCATTAGGGTATCCCACTGCCTTTCAAATGTTTTTCATTATTCCGACAAATTTTGTTAAATTCTCAAAACATTTTCTCTGAAATTTCTGAATCGTTTGGTCCGGAACTTGTATACAGTTTTGGAAAAAAGTTCGCCGAAAAACATAATTTAAATAAAAGCACTAAAGCATTTTTTTTTTCTACAGAACAAAATGGCAGTTCAAATTTCACCACAGTTTACAGACTATTTAAGTACGCGGAAAGTTACATGATCTATGAAGTTTAAAAACATTTTAATTAATTAGTTTTATATACCTGCTTAGCAAATAAGCATCTCTGATCTAACCTCTATCTTAGTGAATGCATTTTTATATGTTGCTAAATTATTTTCCAAACACTACCGGTAGTGCATGGACAAAATTTTTTGACCCCGACTAGTACTTCGCGGATAGCTCTTCTGAAGCATACAACTTTTTTCAGAAAAAACTACGCCAAACGCACTTAACCCAAAAGATAGAGGACGTCGTCACGAATAATTTGATCCAAACATTGAAGAAATTCGTTCACTACAAAAATATTTAGAGCAAAATTTATGTGACCAAAATGTTGTTCAGCCGAGTAAGGCGTTTGTCCGCGTGACGCTGGGCGAAGATTGTTCGTCGAGAGTTCTAAGCTCCGCCCAAAAGAGTTATTTTACAATTTGTGTTGTTTGTGGTAAAAAATAATAAATAATTTTGTGCATCTGGTCAGACCACGCTAAAATTTTATACTCTTTTGTGAAATCGAGGAAAAGCAAGTCAGTCCATAAATTTACAAAAATACCACAGCCATAAAATTTTTGAGCTTCAAATCCAAAGCCAGTGAGACCAAATTTGTGAAACTGCACTCAAAATGTAAGTGGTTCGTAAGCTTAAAGTAAATGTTAAGTTCTCACTGACTTAAAAACTTCTGTTTAAAAAGTAGGATGAACGCTAATTTTGTGCCTACAAAAATCATGAACTAGTCTAAAAAATGCGTCCTGCAGAATGGGAAATCTTTTTTTGTGTGTATAGAAATTAATCTTAAAAAGAGCAGGCCAACAATAACACGAAAAAAACCATTTGGCGTTAAAACTTCAAAGTTATAAAATCAAAACTATTTAGCAGTAGCTCTTAGAAAGAATATATATATAAAATCATCAATGCATTCATAGTTTAAGTGGAAGAATGAAGAGTTAAACATCTTTTTACACAGAGCACCATTCCACCCATACGCCCATTTTAGGGTACGAGCAGTTCTCAGCAGCATTGCCAAGCAGTTAGAGGGTCAAAGTACTGACAAGGCTTTCGTACGTGGTCCATCACCATCGAAAACAACAATGTTCCGTGTTAGTCTAGTTCAAAGAACATCCATATCTGTATTCAGTTAATTGCAATTTTCGTTAGTTTGTATTGCAGACACCCCCAGTCATTATCAGTCCTGACGCATGATTCTTCAGGAGCAAGATGCACCACAAGTTTGTGTTTCTTCCCCAAGGCAGCACAAATTTACCCGCATCAATCACAGTCACACTGACACTACCTTATGCTTGCTCTACACAAACTAGACTAAAAACCACAAGTATCTGCAATCTCAAACCATCCGTCTACAGGCTGTATTGTTTAGAATTATATATATATATATATATATATATAATATATATATATAATATATATATATATACTCAACATGGAAAAAATTATATGTGTAAACTCAAACTGAATAAAATTTAAAGAAGACCACGACTTACGGTAGAATAACCCCCAAAACCACAAAACCAAATACAGAATAAAATTTGGAAAACTTTTAACGCATGAATTTTTTGTAGGGTTAAGTTATGAATGTATTTGACAGGTTACAAATTCGTCCGTTTATGCAGTAAAGGGTTACTACCTTAACTTTTCCTTCTTGTTTTGTAGTCACGATTTCAATATTTTTTTTAATTATACCTCTTAATAATCCAGTTTAGTCCCTCAGTCCTCGTTCCTGCAAGTATCATTGATTTTTTCCACTACCATTCCCGTTATTACCGCTACCGTCATAAACATTATTATTATCTTTACTATAATTATTACTGTTATTATTATTATTACTATTATTAATATTAATATAGTTATTTCTATTTTTATTATTAATTCTAGACAGAATACCTTTGATGTTCTCACTCAAGTTCTCTTTCAACGGTTTGATTTTTATTTTCTTTCGATTATTTTATATATATATATATATAAACAGAAGCAGTATACATATTAAAATATACATTCTGAAACAAATGTGAAAAAGCATATATACAAAACTTTCTCAATACGTATACAGTATCTTAACGTCTCATGGTCAAGTGGATAATGTGGCGGCTCAAAAAAATTTGGATCTTCACTGGTATTGGTTCGAATCTCACTGAGCTAAGGTAAATTTATTTCTAATGTATTTCATCTTAAAACTTAAGTTGCTGTTAGTATGCTGTTCCTGATTAACATACAATTGATATGCATGTAATTACAGTAGGTTAATGAAAATAAACTGAAATGGTATTTCATTGACATTTCCTCCAGCAGATGGCGCAACCAACTTCGATTACATTATTTTCAAGGAATCAATTCCCCGAAAAGTATTTCATCGAAGTTTGATGAAAATACTGTCATCACTTGAGGGAACTTGTTTGATAGAAGAATTTCATACATGTTATTGAAAATTTTAGTCTCGGTGTACATGTTAAAAGCTGTCACTAAATATTTTTTATTTTTTAACTTCGAATTTTTAACGCCAAATGTTTTTTGTGTTATTCTTGTCCTGTTCTTTTTAAGGTTTATTATTATGCTCACGAAAAAGTTTGGCTTTTTGCAGGACACATTTTTCATTCTTGCTAACGAAAAATGAAAACTAAAAATTACTTTTAATATTTAAATTTTTTTTAAAGCATCTCGGGGGTAATTTATGTAAGAGTCTAAAAGACCTGTTGTACATCAAATTTAGGGTTCTGCCAGAACCTTTTTTAGAATTCACCCAGAGTTGCTGACCGTATATATTACTGCAGAAAGTACGAAAGAGTGTCTTTAGCTTCACTTGAACAGAAACGAAAGTTCCTTTTGGTCATATTCGCTTTAGCACACAGGCTTCGAGATTGTTTTCTTATATCCGAGTCATCACTCAAGGAGCTGGTAATAGTTTGACCCAAATACTTAAACTCTTGTACTTCTTCAATTACTTCACCATTCATTTTAAACCTTATATCAGCTGGCTGATTACAGCTTTTAGGATGAAATTGCATAACCTTAGTTTTTGTAACATTAAAAAGAATATCATGTTTCTGCGAATACACTTCGCAGACATTTAGTAGCCGATCCAGACCTTTAACAAAGGGACTTATTAACACCATATCATCGGCATAAACTAAGTTATTTATCCTTGTGCTATCTATACAACATCCTACTGTTGCCTCATTAAGTGAAGCAATTAATTCGTCAATATACACATTAAGCAGCATAGGGGAGAGCAAGGAGCCTTGTCTCACCCTGCAAGAGGAGCCAAAACACTCGGATAGTACATTGCCCCACCTAACAGTGAAAGATTGGTGGGAATACCAAAATTTCAATAAATTTAATATGTACATGGGAACCTTCCTGTCTTCTAGTTTTGCAAATAAAATATTGTGGTTCACCCTATCATATGCCTTACTTATATCAAGGAAACAGCTATAAATGGTTGAATTACTGTCAATGTATTTAGATATTGTTTCTTTAAGTACATAGATACACAGGTCAGTTGAGTGGGACCTTTTAAAACCAAACTGATTAGATGTCCATAGGAAATCATTTAATCGGAGTAACAAGAGTTTTTCTAGTAGTTTCGAGAAGCAGGAAGCGACAGCAATGGGCCTGTAATTATTGCTGGACAGAATGTCTCCGTACTTATTTTTGACCAGGGGCAAGATATATACCCTCATGAACTCTGCAGGGTGCTGGTTAAGTATGCGGTCTACCATCTGAGTTCTGGTTAAGTGTGCGGTTTACCATCTGATTTCTGGTTAAGTGTGCGGTCTACATCATCTTAAATTACACTTTTATAAATTGACAGAATATTTTCGTTAAAACTAACGAAAATATCACGACTTAACCTAACCAATTATCAAGGCGTACAGTTGATCTATTAGTAAATAGTAAATACTATTCCAGAAACAAACAATGTTATAATTAATAATAGATCAACTGTACCCCTTGATAATTGGTTAGGTTAAGTCGTGATATTTTCGTTAGTTTATATTCTGTCAAAACTCAGATGGTAGACCGCATACTTAATTGTGGTAGACTGCTCGAAGCTAGGTAGACCGCACACTTAACCAGCACCCTCTGCATGGATATAGCTATGAGCAAGCATGGCTGATAGGAGCAATGATATATGCAGACATACTACGTCATTTGCATATTTTAAGTGCTCATTCGATAAGTCATCTACCCCTGACGCAGAACTAGTCTTTAACTCTTTAATTAACCTCTTTACTTCAGAAAATTATATCAAAATATTTTCCCTTGTCCATCCCACAATCGTTTCGCTGCAATCTATCTTACGATTATCCCTACTCACACTATTAAAAATGTTAGAGTAGTGGTTTTTCCACAGCTTTGCAATTTCATCTTCCCCCGACACCCCATCGATTGTCGGAGGGAGGACATTTCTGACACCCGTTTGATTCTTAACAAATTTCCAAAATTTGTTATTATCGTTATTTATGCGAGCTTCACAGGCTTTTGATGCTCGAATAGACTCTTCTTCCTGTTTACATCGCCTTATGGCCGCCTTATACTGACCCCGACTTCTACACATATTTATGTATACTGGTCCTAATCTGGATCTACCATGAAAGCACCACAAATCATAGGCGTCTTTCGCTTCCCTCTTCAGGGGGGCAATAAAATCATTTCATCCAGGAATAACCTTAGTATGATAGTAAGATTTAATCAAGGGGAGTAAATGGAGTAAATCTTTTAATTTACTTTCTAGTTTTTCCATAAACATGGTTTATATCAAATTGAAATAATTATTAACTACTATAGTTAGAAAGATACTTAATTTTCTAACTTAAACTATGAAAAAAGGAAAATTAAAGAAAATTAAGAGAGAAAAGAAGTAAGTAGAAATGGAGTAACAAGAAAATGGATAAAGTGAGCAGTAGACTCTTATTAAGCGGCAAATGTACATTGCATATTTATGAGGAAAGATCGTACCTTTTTTTCAGACGCTACTTCGATTAGCAATTGTGCCACAAGAAAGGAATGCCCTCAGTTTAGATATCTATTTCACACACACACACACACACACACACACATGTTTGGCTACCTTACGAAACCACGACATTTTAAATTTTTAATTGTGGATGGTGAGAGAGAGTTAGATCTAAATAGACTAATTAATTTAAGTTAAACTAACCTAGCTTTCATTTTATCCCTCTTTTTATATTTAGTGATTTGCAAACCAAAAAAATATAGTCATACCATTAATTTTGCTGCCCTCACGTTCGTGTAGCGAAGAGGTCGATCTGTATCGTAAGGACTGTCGGGGTTTCGTAAGGTAAGCAAGATCACTTATACAACATAAACCCAATGCCGTTAAAAATATTAAAAACTTGATGCTTCACTTAAAATCAAGAGCTTGTGGGTTAAAACAGTGTAATGTGAAACAAAATAAGGCTATAGTACCAGGTTCAAAGACAAGGAAATTACAGTCTGGTTTACTTCTGTTTACATTTAAAATAGAAAGACAAATTAAGTAAATAATAGAAAGGTTGACGAAAATAAATGAAGGCCGCTTCGTACTTCAGTTCTGCAAGGAGTGAAAGTTTTCAGCGGAGAGGCAGTCTATGTTGAGTAGGGAAGCAAACGTCGAGGCGAGCGGAGCCAGAGTAATCGTGGCGAACATCGGAGAAAAATTGGCTGAAGAGACCAATCATCAAAGATGGCGAAAGGTAGAAATGAGAGGGATAAACGGAAGATAAAAGTCAGAAACAAAAAGAAAGAGCGAGAGGATGCGAGTGAGCCGGAAATCTTTCTTGAGGCGGAGAGCGAGTCCAATTTCGTCGTACTCCATGAGTACTATTATCCCCTTGGAGAAGGGGACTGAGCCCATCTTCGATTATCCCATTAGTTTAGTAGTGTTTCCTAGTTGAAAAATTCGGGGTGAAGAGTAAGACTGAGCTGCTGCTTTTATAATTTTCATTGAGTACGTAACGTTAGAGAGAACATTTTTTGAGTCAGTTCCCTAGTTTTTTTGCAGAAAGGAGGGGCCAAGGGTGAATGCCCCCCTCCCCGCCATAGAAGAAGAAGAGAGACAAAATCAAGGTCCAGGAATTTCGAGAGGCCTAGACATTATGCGTTTGAAAGATTGGAGGTCAAAGACAGGGGGAAAGATGGAGTGAGGAAGATTGTTCCAGAGTTGACCAGGTGAGTAGATGAAAGATTGAAAATACCAATTAACCATTGTGTTAGCGAGTTGAACAGAAAAGGAATTAAAGGAGGAGGCACGCAGTTAGAGTTCAAAAAAGCAGTGTCCGTTATAATAGCGATAGTAAAGAGAGAGTGAGGCAACATTGCGGCGAAGAGAGAGGGACTGAAGACATTCAGTAAGAGGTGGGGAATTGGGAGTTGCTCTATACAGGTCCGTTGAATTACTGTGCTTTTAGTCATTTATCCTAAGTTTACAGAAAAATGTCACAAAACCATTAGTCGATTAACTACTTACCTTTAAACATACTAAAATTATTCGTAATTCATTTCGAGTTCAACTAGTCAGTTTATTAGTTAAAATTGAAACTAGTTAAGTGAACAAGATCACAAACATAAACTAGTTGAATTAGTAGATTTATTCGTTAGATTTGAAACTAGTCAAGTGAACATGATCATGAATAGTCAACTATTTAGCAATATCTCCCTAGTGCATTTGACTAGTAACTAAAATGTACTAGTACATCACCTGACTGCCCTACTTTCATAATGAAAACAATGTTTGTGACCACCCTAGTAGTATAGCCGAAAAAGGTTAGAGTGCAGAAATGTTGCAAGAGATAATGATCAATGTTGCAAAGGGGGTGGGGGTATGCAATAACTCAATGTTGCAAAGGGGGGTGAGGGTATGCTGCAGGTGCAACAAGGGGTCATGAAACTTGGAGGTGGCGTTATCCCCCGAGAGAAAGACAGGAGAAGGAGAGAAAGGAAGAGAGGTGTTCACCTGGCAGGAGCCAAATGCATAATAACGCTTCAGTTGACCCGCCGTCCTCTTATAGACTCCTAATCAGCCAGTTGGCTTAGAAGGAGCCAAGGGGGAGGGGTACACCTGAAGGGGGGAGAGGGGAGGGATCTTCGGGGGGAGAAAGAAGGATGACCTCCCCCCAAAGGGGTTGCCTTAGCCTAAGAGTGAAAGGATAGACGGAGGAGGACTTTGGGGGGACAAGGTGGGATGTCCTAACCCCCCAAAGGGAAACTAAGCTAAGTCTTAACCAAAGGAGGGAAGGAGAGAGATCTTTATTCGGCCGAAGTTCGCATCAAACTACCAGCTCCGAAGCCAAACGGGTCTTATATAGATGATGGTTGAGTTGCCAGATACCATTTTTTATTTTAATTGTACAAGTATACATTATTAGGGTGAGTTGCTAGATACCATTTTAATTGTACAAGTATACATTATTAGGGTGAGTTGCTAGATACCATTTTAATTCGTTACCAAAGCATACAGACTTTCTCTTGAAAATCGAAATTGATAATAAGAAAATGATTATTAATTAAATAAATAGAATTTGCCTTCTACTGCACAAAAATAATATAATACGTACAATCGTCAAAATAATAGTTCAGACGAAATACACACACACACAATTTAACAACTTTCTCCTTACCTTATATATATATAGAAAGAATCATATTAACTGTGTCTATTTAATTTTGTCATTCCTTATATATACACCTTTGGTTAGCTTCCGCCCGAATTGTTCATTCTGACGAAGGTCAAGCTTTTCACTCCACCTTAGGCCTACAGTTTAACGTGGAATCTGAACCACGCCCCATCATCAGGCCAACTAGGGTACCCATTTATCTACCAACCACTTTTCTTTATTGTGTGGAAGGATGAACAGCTGGGTTTTGCTGCGCGCCTGCTGCCGTGGTCTCGAACCCGGTGCCGATGGATTCGTACTCAGCGACGCTAACCACTACACCATATAAAAACGGATTTTCACCTTAAAGTGAAATAAAACAATATTAACAATTCACTAAACAATTGGCTTAGCAAAAGAATTCGTTCCACTAACATATTCTCAAATCTATACACACACACACACACACACACAATTATATTAAATAATAAACAGCAAAAGAAATAAACACAATAACTGTGTCTATTTTCTTTTGGCAAACCTTTCTTGTGTATCAAAAACAGAAAAAAATATTAAGCCTTTTCATATCATTTCATTTTCATGTCATTTCACTTCATTTCACTAATCTCATATCATTTCACTCATCTCATTTACTTTCAGCTTCTCTGGAAAAAAAAAAATTCTGAGCAGATGCGTCTTACTCTAACCGCAAAAATGACCACTAAGTTTCCTTTTGGCCAAAGTCCTTCCACTCAAATCAACAAAACCTCGCTTGACTCCAAATGTTAAAAATATTATGCTTATTACTACTCACTGAAATACACACTTCACTCTCGAAGCGAATGTCTTTCTTGTAAATAAAAAATGTTTTATATTTTATCAACTTAGTTATTTACTCTAATTTGCATCTCTGTTATTGATTTAAAACACTGTCAAAATCATAATTATCAGAAATCAACAGTGTTTTCAAAATTAATACACATGTACTCTGAAAGTACTAACAATTGAATGTAATTACTTGTGTTCTGTATAAACGTCTGCAGAAAGAGATGAGATCGTGGGTTCGATTCCCGATTACCAGGCGCGTATCTCTCACGATTCCTAGTTAATGTTTTCAATGATGTAATTACTTGTTTACTGTATAAACGTCTGCAGAAAGAGATGAGATCGTGGGTTCGACTCCCGATTACCAGACGCGTATTTCTCACGATTCCTAGTTAATGTTTTCAATAATGTAATTACTTGTTTTCTGTATAAACGTCTGCAAAAAGAACAGCTTCAGAGTTCATTTACACCATGCGTACACTTTTTCTCGTGTACACAGTTAGTGGGAAATAAAACGTACCAATGAAACTATAGATTCATTTAAAATACAGAATTCATTCACCAGGCGTACACCTATCTTGTATATATATATATATATATATATATATACAGAGAGAATTTTGTTCATTCATTTCTTTTTTTTAAATAAATAAAGGAATGGATATATTTACAATTTCTTTATTTAAAATCCTCTCGATTACAGTAGTGATTATTGATCCGGGAGTAGTATGACCGCAAAATGTGATATGCACAAAAATAATGTAGATTTTTCTCTTTAGTAATAATAATAATAATAACTAACTCGTCGCTGAATTGTAACAATGGTTAAGCTTTTCACTCCGCCTTAGACACACAGTTTAACGTGGAAACCGAATACTCTTTTCTTTTTTAAAAAATATAATTAAAGGAATGGATATATTTATAATTTCTTTATTACAAAATCCTCTCGATTACATTAGTGATTATTGATACGGGAATAGTGGGGGGAAAACCAAGTATTGTCGCAAATATTGACATGGTAAAGACAGCAAGGGGTAATACGAGCATTAAATCTATTGAGAAAATATAAAGATGCCATTAGTCGTCCAAAGCATGGACCTGTTATAGCGGTGTTACGATTGGTACACAAACTTATCATAGCTCCACCCAGCTACACTGCCAACCAATCATTACGAACATCTGCTCTTGATCTTTTGGGGCGGAGCTTGGTGATTGTGCATATAAAAGGAAATATTTTTCAGTTGGGAGTAACAGTAGCTATTTTCGCGCCAGTGAATAAACATTCCCTCTGCCAGTGAATAAGCATTCCCACCGCCATGGATTACGAACTTTACACTTTTCCGGATTTGTATCAAGAAGGTGACACTGCAGCATTGACTGCAATTAATCTTTTTAATGCGATTGACCAGGATGGATTATTTCCAACGCAAACCGTTGATGATATTTGCAATGACGCTCCTTACAATCCGACGCAAGGGACTACCATAGAAATGTAAGTGTCTATAATTTTATTTCTATTTTTTATTCACAAACTGTCAGAAAGATGATTTCATATATATGGAGGGATGTAGTATCTCGTCAAATACTTCATTTAGATACTCACCATTATGCTAAAATCGAAATTTTTATGGCAATCTTTTGCATGTATTTTTTTATAAAGGTTATTCGGATTTACCTCTAAAATGAGCTTCTCTAAGCGAACTAAAGATATCTTCACATAATGGAGTCTGTCTTAAAATATGTATACTCTGTATATGTTTTTATTAAAAAAGAATCCATATGAACATTATTCTTTCTCCTTTAAGGTCCGATGAGGATTTGACACGTGTTATACAATCTTTTGAAGAATCTCGTGTCATGAATACGGAGGATATACTGAACAGTCAGCATAATGAATGTCATACCGAAATAATGTAAGTGTTTTTCGATCTTTTTGGGGGGAAGAAGACACAATATATTTTAATCAATTTATTAAATGAAAGAAATCAGTACAATAACCATCTCAAACTACAGAATATACAAACTAACGTTACAAATATACACACGAACAAAAACATTATACTATACAACGAGTACGCACAATTGGAAAACGGATTTTTATCTGTCTGCATACCATTTCATCGTTTCGTCGAGTGTGACACGGGTCGAATAAATTTTAAAAATTTATAAATTCTTTATCACGTGACATGCATGAGAAATGAGATGCCGTACATTCCACAAGTATTACTAAAATATCCTTGTATACGAAACGGGTTCCATACAACTTTGGGAATATGTAACTGAGCGAGAAATTTTACAATAACAGGGTCACTCCAGGGTTGAGTACTGAGTGAATGAAAATAGTAGAAGCGGTGTCTATTTTTAAAATAGACAGCAATCCAATGAATCCCTTCATTACCGATGAAATCTGTGTTCACAATAAGACTAACGCATTCTAGCGTACTTGGCAAACTCAATGTTTCATTTTTCGCAAACACGCCGATAAATTTGGAACGTGTGCTCGTTCACTATTCATTACTCTCTGAAGTGTATTATCACCATTTTAAAAGTCAGTGATAACGCTCCTAAATCTATCTACTTCTATTAGGGCTTGCGATTCGAGATATACTAGTACACTAATAGGCGCGTCTATAGGCTTGGTGAATTCCAACCTCACTGAGATGCTTCCGCTCTGTTGTGGGCTTAAATGCGTATTTACGCTAGCAGATAAGTCTGGTGTAATGTCAAACGGATAAAGGTTAAATTGATCAATGAATTCTTTCTGCGTTACCCCATTACCAAGCTCATCACAATCACCTGCAATGTGGTCAGATTACTATAGGCTCTCGCGCAAAGAGGTAACACAGCGTCTGATGAATAGTCCGTATCCAATGTTCCACCCAAAGCAATGCCATTAACGTATAGAGTTATATTTGTAAGTCCGAAATTCTCGAATTTAAAGGCATTCTTTTTATATTTTCCATTCACCGAAGCATGGTCCTGCATTCCGATTAATATCCTTTTAGGAAGATTTCCCAGGGCGATGTTTTCTATCTGCTTCGACGCCAACCCTGCAGGCACCGTATATAGTTTGATTTGTACTCTGTTAATAGGGTATTTCACTGTAGCGTTTAGTAAATTTTTCTCAATTTCTAGTTGTTTTGGTGAACTTAATTTCACTCGCCGTACGCGGAGGTATGTGTCCATAATGTGAACCACAACCGGCTTTGCTCCCTCTTCTTGATCAGCATCCAGATTTAAGCAGATCTCAGGACGTGCGGGTGAGCTTTATTTTCATATCCACCCCGTTGACAAGCAACTTCGCCTGGAAAGTGAAATCTGTGTGCAGACGTCCAAAACACTCGTATATCTTCTTTTTAGAATTTTTAAATTTGTCCTTTATACTACTTTCGTCTTTAGTTTGATAATATCCCTCGGCACTTAAAAAGGTAGCCTTCGCTTCTTTGGAAAAGTTGAGGACATTTTCCCAGATAGGCTCGTAGATGATAGTATCCCGTGCCTGACGATATGTTGGTCTGATTTAAATATACGTCACACTGGTTGAATATGGAGTGCAGAAAGTTTGTTTCAGGGTATACAGCATATTTGTCATCGCAGTCCGTTCCATCAGAATGGGCTGTACGTAGCTTAGCGTACATGTGCACACAGCTTGGATCAAAAAAGTAAGGGCCTGAGCTGGGTATCACGAATTCTATAGGTGCACTCGGGGAACTAATTGTGTTTAAAGGTTAATTGTAATAAAATCACTGTGCTCAATAGAAACTTGAGTTGGAGGCATCTCAAAATGGGACAGCTCCGATTTACAGCATTGTGAACTACATGGGTGAATGAAGCGTGCCATGACGAGTTAGAAATAGTGCCTCCTCTCTCGACAAGTAGTAAACAAACTATGATTCATGAGATCAATGTCCTTAGCTTATATCAGTCAAAAATGTGGTCAACCATAGGTTTCATTCGCTTACAGCACTTCTTTTTTGATATCCTTTTACGTTTAATACCACGTGCCCCCTTCTTCCAGACAGCCCTCTTCTTCTTCCCGCCACCACGCATTTTTCTCTTTGCATCTTTGATGATTTCGTCCCGTGTACGCTTTAAATGTTTTTTTAGAGCTTCTTTAAGTTTAGCCCCAGCCAATATGTCTTCTGCAGTGTTAAGACCTGATTGTAGCGCTTTCCTTCCGAGGTACCTGGCACCCCTCTTCAGCAAAGGAACAGCCGTACGTAGTATGGATGAAAAAATGGACCCAAGTCCACTAACGCGCTGGTATCTCACCCCTCGATAGAGGGTGAAAGGCTTTCTATCCATTATAACTCAGTGCGTCGAAAGTGTAGCTTCACTGTTAAGCTCCCGTTACCGAATGGGAAGTTTTCACCCTCAATCGTTCTTATATATATTGAGATATTGGTTATTAAATTAGTTGCGACATTCACATAATGGGGTCTGTCATATGTAATACTCAAACTCCTTCCTCTGTGGTTGGGGATGTGGGCAATGCGCAGCAGGCGTGACTGGGTATCCCCAACAAACTGGTGCACCACTATATTACTGTAAATATAGCACATGTTTGGGGACTGAGAGCTTTCAGCCAATTTCTCCATCTTCAATTGATACATTAATCTGGACAAGTCATGCTGTCCCTCGTGAAATGTGTCTCTTTGGATGGCTGCGCTATATCGTCCATTGGTTATAATTTTGAACACTCTTCGATCTTTAATACGTCTGTTAGTCTTTGATTTTAGGATTAGTGTATGTGCAGGGTTTCCTTTGTTTACGATTTCGTATACTAAATTATTCGTAAGGTTTGAGTTTCTTAAACTTACGTTTAAGTCTCTCACAACATCCTCGACCGAACCATAATGACCCGGTCCTAGTCTTACTTATGTACTGTAATACCGTGCAACCTTAGTCCGAGCGATACTTATAGTTTCATCCATAGCTACCCCAGCTTTTTCACACTCGTCAATGTCTCTAAGAATCGTAAAAACGGATTCTTTATATTCAATATTTAAAAGTAGGGTGTCCAGCTGAATTTCGCATATCCCCACCTCATACGAATCACGACCCAATTCAATGGGCCCGTGGAGTTCTGTTACAAAGTTGGCTAGTGTGTTGTTAGGGTGTACAGACAGGGACGAGGAGGACGGGAGTGTGACGTAGAAATGGTTAGGAGCCATATTGCATACTATTTAAGCTTCATTATTGCATCAGCTTTTATATAGGTGTTGAAGCTTTCTGGGTACCCTAGCCATTTCACCAGGTACATTTTTCTCTTTCCTGAACCTTTGCTTCCTAAAATTTTCTCAATTTTAAACACATTTTTTCCTGAGTTAAATGCAACTTTCTGCAATTCCTCGCGGTAAAAGCCTCCTGAGATTTCTTCCCCATTCAAATCTTCAATGTAATACATCATTATCTCACCTTTAGGTCTCATAGCCCTAACTTTAAAAATATCACGTGTCCATCCTTGCTCAAAACCCTTTGCGAATTTATTCCCCGAACGCGACAGCCTTACATAATCATTGATTTTGAAGCGCGCAGAGTGTGGTGTTGGTGATCCATCTCTTCTCGGGAGCGTACCTCTTTCTAAAACTTCATTACGTGTTGTCCCAATCGTGCGATGGTGTGAGCGGTTGTAGGATGATGCCAATGATTCCAGAATGTCTAGAAATCTGTATGTGTTTTTATGTGTAAAATAGCGGTGCATGCGTTCCTTTATGGTACGTTGAACTCTTTCAGCTAAACAAGCCTTATGTATGGAATTGGTTGTGTAATAGCTGATATTAAACTCTGTCAACATGTTCTGAAAAGCACGGCCTATAAATTCCTTCCCCATATCCGTACAAAAATAGCCAGGAACCCTGTTTTCTTTTAACATTAGCGTTTTGGTGGCTTTAGCAACTGTTTCAGGTGATTTATTTTTTAGAGGAACTAGCCACAGATATCTAGAGAATACATCTATTATGAATAGAATGTAACGGTAACAATCGTTATACACATAATATCTTTGCATGTCTGTTAAATCTGTATAGAGTCAGGGTCGACCCTAGAGCCATGTATAGCAATGGAATTGAGCGCGGGCTACGCCGGCCGGGTTGTACAGCGTATTGTAGAGTTTGCTCTTCAGAACCGCGACGAGCGTGAAGTCAGGACGAGTCTGTCCTTCGGATTCGGGTCAGATAACGGTGATGTAGATGATTATTGGGTAGTAGTGCCATTTAGACGTTTGGCGGCTGAAGATGTAGAATATATATTAGGACGTATAATGCAAGCCGCCCAAAGTAGTATAGCCTTTAATATGGACACCTTCACGGTAAATATTGATCGTGTATTCCGTGTTGCGGGACATAGTGCCATACCGTATACTCTTAACTTCAATTCTCCTATTATACCGAAAGCATATAAACGTCGATCGTGGTTGCGGCTTTATAGCAGTAGTCTTAGCACGTATGTTTACTGTACAAAATACACAGGCCACAAAAATTTGGTTGCCTACGGTCGTGGAGCGTGCTCGTAAACTAGCTGTAGACTGTGAACTTGAATTTGACTGTAATATGGGTCCTGAAGAGCTGAGAAGGTAGAACAGGAAATGAATGTCGTATAGTTGTATTTGGGTTGGATGATCGTCGTAGGACTGTGTATGTTTTTAAAAGCTGTGTGAGAGATCGTACAAGACCCCTACTTATTTAGGATTGTCAGGGACAACGTATCTCCCCATCCGTAATATAAGGTGGCTTTACGCGAGTTATGACAAAAGTCGAAAATATGGGGACATCATGATTTGTGTAAGGGGTGCCTCGAGTTTGCGGATGATATAGTGAAACATTGTAAAGAATGTCACATGGTATGTGAACAGTGTAAAAGCACCAAATGTGAAAGCCGTGTAGTTGAAGCTGAGAAGAGACTGTGATGTGTGTAGACGCACATTCTTCAATAATAACTGCTTTGAGCTCCATAAATCAACTGGCACGTGCAGGAAAATGAGAATCTGTGAATGTGGTATGTTTCACACAATGGATAATTGGGGAAATTTAAGCACAAGTGTGACGAAATTCACTGTCCTACATGCCAGGAGGAATATAAGGCGGATGGAGTAAAGCATGTATGTTATATGAAAGATGCTAAGCCTAAAAATAACCCTTATAACTGTATACTACGATATAGAAACATATACGAACGCTGAAACCAAAGAGGTAATTCCACATTTACTTGTGAGCCAGACTATCTGCGATGAGTGTATGGGATCGAATGTGACGAGTGCCCCAAATGCGGTAAACGGACAAACGTTTTTAAAACGAATGTCCACGATAGTCCTGTGAAACTATTTGTGTCCTATATTGTCAAGTTAGCCGACAAGTTCAAAAAATGACTGTATATTCTCGCCCATAACGGGCAAAGTTTGACACGCAGTTCCTTTATAAGGAGTTGCTTGAGCACGAATCCTCTGAGATATTTACAGGTGATCCATTGAAAAGAGGCAACAAATTAATACAGATGCAAATAAGAGGCAATGTACAATTTGACACTTTATTATTCACACCTTGTAAATTAGCAAAGCTACCCAAGGTGATGGGGTAGCAGCTGAAGTTTCCAAAGGATACTTCCCTTACACTTTCCTCACCAGCGAGACTTTAAACTACGTAGGCCCACCACCACCCAAACATTATTTTAACTATGATTGTATGAGTGTAGATGAACGTGAAGACTTTGATCGATACTACAACAGTTTTAATGAACGTAATCCTTATAATATAGCTGATGAATGTGAGCGTTATTGCGTGAATGATGTGCGAGTGCTTAGAGTATGCTTCCAGGCCTTTAGAAGGATGTACATAGGCCGTTTCAAATGCGATCCGCTGCAAGTCGCAACCACCATCGCGTCATTATGTTTTACGGTGTTCAAAAATAACTTCATGCCTAAAGCCACCTTAGCCATTATTCACCGAAACAACCCCCAGTTACGGCCACAAGGCTATTTACTGGCTCATACACCTACAGCAACAGACAGGTGTATACATAAAGCACGCCCGCAACACGGGTGAAGTGCCCATTAAGATTAACGGTCGTGTTTTTTGGGTTGATGGGTTAAGTGAAAACCGTGTCACTGGTGTGAAGACTGTGTACTCCTTTAACGGATGCTGGTGGCATGGATGCCCCCGTCCTGAGTGCGGAATCGCCGGAGATATCCACGGTAGATCTCCTGCCGACTGTCTTGCATGGACCCGCACCCGCGATCAACTTATAGGATCCCAGTTCACTCACAAAGTCTTGTGGGAGCATGAATATGATGCACGGATGGAGACAGACGAGGTGTACCGTGAGGAAATAAACACGATCAAGCGTTCAATGGTGCTGGATCCTCTCAAATGTGGTGATAGCTTGTTTGGAGGACGTACAAATCCATTCAGGTATACTTTCCACCTACGGAGGGTGTGAAGCTCCATTACTACGATTTCTGTTCTTTATACCCATACGTGATGAAGAACAATCCGTACCCCGTGGGCGCTCCTGAGAAACTGGTGGGACCTAACCTGCCCTCCATCAATGAATTTTCAAGAAATTTGAATGATCGTTACTTTGGGCTCTCTTTCGTAGACGTACTCCCCCCACGCAATTTATGGATGCCAATCTTACCCGTCGTTATCGACCACAAGCTCATGTTTCCCCTGTGCGTGAAGTGCGCGGAAGAGAATAACGGTAATTGTAACCATATACCCCACCAGCGTAAGATCAGAGGCGTATATACAAGTCCAGAGCTGGCCCTAGCCGTACGCCATGGGTATAGAATACTGAAGATACATGAGGTGTGGAGGTTTCAGAAGCTACCCAACCTTTTCACACCATATATAAACGCATTTTTGAAGGATAAGGTTGAGGCATCAGGGTATCCGCGAGGAGTTGACACCGAAGATGAAAAGTCTGCCTATATTCAACGTTACCGCGACCGCGAAGGTATACAACTTGATCGTACCCAAATTGCAAAGAATCCTGGCAAGCGCTTTAGTGCAAAGTTGTGTCTAAACAGTCTATGGGGAAAATTTGCACAGAATACCGGCAAAGGGAACATTCATTTGGCACAAAGTTATAGTGATGTCTGGGATTATGCCAATGCTCCCGATAAAGAGGTCATGGAGATCGTGAATGTAGGTAATACTTACATAATAAAGTACAACAACACTGAATTGGCCACAGATACCTCAAGGGTTACAAACATACCTGTGGCCAGCTTCACAACAGCCTACGCCCGCATAAAACTTTGGGGTCTATTGCATTCTCTTGGGAGAGTATTGTATGCCGATACAGATAGCGTGATATTCACAGAGAGGGAGGGTGAATACATGCCTGCTATTGGGGAGTTCCTCGGCGAGCTCACTGATGAGATCAAGGATGAGTATGGGGACAACGCATACGCCGACTCTTTTGTCTCAACAGGACTAAAACTTATGGGGTACGGGTGAGGGTGGGGAGGATATGAAATATATCGTGAAGGCAAAGGGTATTACGCTCAACCATGCGAATCGGCGGGTTGTTAACTTTGAATCGTTGAAGGATCTAGTGTGTTTGGACGATGAGAGCGATCGGCCTCCCCAACTAACTGTAGGCACCCACAATTTTCGGGCGCAGAAGCTGGGGGGCGTGAAGGAACTTAGGGGAACGAAGGTGTGCCGTAACACCTATAGGAAACGTTACCAGTTACCTGGTACCTATGATACCGTACCCTTTGGATACCATAACCTTTGATGCGTCTATTGTTAACTTACTTATCACACGTATTTGTAAATATGTATGTCTTGTATATAATCTTTGCTGATCTATTGTTAACTTATTTATTACACGTATTTGTAAATATATATAACTTGAATATCTCGTTTATTAAATAAATCATGTTTCAATTAGCGTTTCACTTTCTCCTTTTGTGTGTGTGTGTGTGTGTGTGTGCACAGGTGAAAGTTCTAAGCTCCGCCCACTGTAAGACCAGCAACGTGAGTCATGCTACTATCTGGGATTCCTGCGTGGTCAGTTGACTGCAGTAAGCCCTTGAGCTCAGACGTGTATTCGCCCGCGTAGAAGAAAATGGCTACCTTTAATATTGCTTGTTCAACGTTTATGAAATGGTATTCAGCAAAGTGTCAAGATGTGGTGGATACCGAAAAACTTCCTATTCCCCCTCCTTTGCCTCTTTTAAAACCACATTGGATCGTGCGAAGGAGCAAGATGTACAAATACTCTATGGTTATTCTGGTGAGACCGTTGTAGGCTTTCGTTGCACAGACGATGTATTGAAGTATGCTGTAGACTAAGCTTTATAAAGTCTCACATATACCGTGAAGTAAAAGAAACAACGCGTGCAGAAGAGAAGCAGCAGATATGGATAATGAGTCTTGTGGATGGTGTGACAAGCGGTATTATGTCATGTTACACCATGTCGATTACTCATACCCTACGACTGAAAATGTGAATCTCGTCATCATGGAGAATCTTAAGTATTTTTACCACTATATTAATGTATATCATGATGAGGTTCGTAGTGAGGTTGTGGCTAGTGCCCTGCGTGAGTTTTTAGCAGACTTTAGAGACGAGTATCGTTTGCTAGGCAAAAAGGAAAAATATGGGCATATGTTCCTCTCAAATAGTGCGCCGGAGTGTGAAGATGTTTAGGAGAGATAAAACATTATAAAATGTGCCTAGTTCGTGAAAATTATCCTGAGGGAAACTGTCTGGTGCGTATTCTGGTAGTGATAAAACGTTAAAACCGAAATTAATTCTTGTACCGGAAAAAAACACCTACCCAATATAATGGGGTACAACAATTCGATCAGCGCCGCACACGTTTCATTAGATTATGGTGCGACTCGCACCTCACGGATCATACGAGTTCGAACAAACCCATTCACGTATCATCAGGGTGAGTCAACCGCCCATCGAACCGTTCCTGCCTACCTGCGTGCCTCACGCGGCTCATAGTTATCTCAGAGCTTGAACCGAGTGGACGTGCGCTCCTCGAATACGATGGAACTTCCTTTGAGCAGCATTCTCAACGCCTCGTACGATGTGTCCGTGACGAAATCGTTGCGCGTGTTCAGGCGTAAATCCGGTGCCGTTAGCTATGTACTGGAAACGGAATGTAGACAAACAAACAAACGGAATGTTGTTTATTTAAGTGTCGAGGAGATGAATAGAATCTTCGTGATAGTTGAGAAGTGGAGTGAAGATCGTTATAAAATACCTGCTAACGTAGGTACAAGAAGAGAGCAGATTAGTGACGCACCCTCATACGCCGTTGTATGTACGTTGTGTATAAATAACGATCGGCCATGCATTGATATACGGCTGATGTGGAAGAATGCTTCTGATAATAACGCTCTTGTTCCTACGCGAAACCGTTTCATCCTCGACAGAATGTTTGAAATCGTCGGATTCCGCAAGCTGAAACCTATATTAGACGCGCGTGTTACGGATATGCTTTATTTTGATACAGTACTTGAATACGCATACACCGCTCTGCTCGATGGGTTTACCGAGTGTAGGGCTGAACAAGGTGAGAATGGTCTAGAGCTGGACGTTTATTTAAAAAGTTTAGACTCTTTGAAATATCATGAACTTTGGTACAAAGCAATTGATCGGTACAAGGCTGAGCTCACCTACACCGTTCACCCTGAAAAACTATTTCTTTATATAACGAGCAGTTGTCGTAACGACTTAGAAGATTATTTCAATTGCCGCTATGTTGAGTGAAGATGAGTTCACAATTGAAAAGCTCGCGTCGGTAGAAATAAACCCTCGATTGGAAAGGCGTGTTTGTAAACTTGTGTTTAATAATGTGGCTAACGATGAACTCTTTGTGCGTGCTTTTGATTGTATTCTAGACGTATTTAAAGATAACTTACCAACCGGTTGTAAAGTGGGAACAAAAATAGTACTGAACGATATGAAGGCCCTTCATATCGAGTACAGGTTTCCCTATACTTTAAGCGGTGAAATATTATTAAACCACGTAAACTGCGTAATGCAGAGCAATAATGATGTAATTGTAGACTCGATTAAGTGCGAGTTTAGTATTTTGTAAAAAAGTGAAATGTATTTATATATTTAACATATTTGTGTGTGTTTGTATATATATATATTTCTGCTATATTGATGACTATACGATTTCTTATGTTGCGCGGTCGAAGATAAAGTGTATGTATTTATTTATTTAGTTGTGTTTATATATTTCTGCTATGTTGATGGTTATATTATTTCTTATTTTTTATTTTTGATCATTCCAATGTATATTTATTTTCTATATATCTCCATAATATAATTGTGTGTGTGTGTGTATATATATATTTCTCCTGTACTGTTATATTGACGAATATATTTTTTGATTATATGCATATTCCTCGTTCATATTTCTTAAACTATTATTATTTTTAATTGATCATTCAAATGTATATTTATTTTCTATATATTTATAATAAACAGAATGATGTAATGTTTTATTTAATTCTTTTAGTTGTAAACAATTATACCAAATGGCTGGTTACGCCTTCTAAACCTACTAGCGGAATTCTAAGCCAACTTTTAAGAATTAATTAAATAAATGGTACAATCTGGCAACTTTAATGTATACCTGAACAATTAAAATGGTATCTAGCAACTCGCCCTAATAATGTATACCTGAACAATTAAAATAAAAAGTGGTATCTGACAACTCAACCTGAACAAGCCATTTACGCCTTCTAAGCCAACTGGCTGATTAGGAGTCTATAAGACAACGGCCACTCGGCTGAAGCGTTATTATGCACTTGGCAGGAGCCAGGTGAACACCTCTCTTCAGTGGTGTTGTGCTGTGGAACGCGTGGGAACGGCGTTCCCTTACTTTTTTGGTAGACGGAACGGCGTTCCCTCACTATTTCAAATAAATCCTAACTTACAAATCTCTAACGTCATGAAATTTTAATTCCCACCCCTAGAAGAAATATGAGAATCATTAACTGTTTAATTTCTTTTAGCTTCGACTGAGGCAATGCTAGCCTATAAAGATCTGGTGAAACAGTCACCACGGCGTACCAGTTGTTAACTTTTTTTAGTTAATCA
This sequence comes from Bathynomus jamesi, assembly GCA_023014485.1. Lineage (NCBI taxonomy): Eukaryota > Metazoa > Arthropoda > Malacostraca > Isopoda > Cirolanidae > Bathynomus > Bathynomus jamesi. The sequence goes on along the minus strand of JAJOZX010001126.1, from coordinate 623,338 downwards.
TTCCAGTTGTTAGCTATTTTTATTGATCGTACTGGATGTCGTATATCTAATGACACTGGAAATACTGCATCTTCAACCTTGGAATATATCCTAATATCCAGTGCATATGACCTCAAAATATCCCTGAAATTGGTCAGATTTCAAAAGATTTCCGGGGGCTTACAGTGCCCCCGGACCCCCAACTGTATGGGCTCGCCGCGCTCGCCAGTGTCCCCACGGCATCTGAGTAACACTTTCAAAATGCGTTCCCTCACTTCTTTATTTAGTACTACACCACTGCCTCTCTTCCTTTCTCTCCTTCTCCTGTCTTTCTCTTGGGGGATAACGCCGCCTCCAAGTTTCATGACCCCTTGTGGCATCTGCAGCATCCCCCACCCCCTTTGTAACACCCCACCCCCTTTGCAACATTTGATCATTATCTCTTGCAACATTGCAACATTCCTGCACTCTAACCTTTTGCGGCTATACTACTCACCCTCACATAATTTATTTCATCCGAGTAATCTGACTATTATTATCAATATAGTAATAGTGCATTGACTAGTAATTAAGATTTACTGATATATTGGTTAATTCCTACTTTGGAAGAGTCCTCTTAATACGCAACGCATATGTATAAGTATTATACAACTGGATAGGCAATAGTTTATTAACGAAGAGTGTGGGGTGGAAATTTTATGAGTTTGTGTATTTTATAAATAAAAGAATATATTTTATGATATATTTTTGACACCCATCGTCTGTATCAGGAACAAATCTAAGCTTTTAGGTTTCTGTTTCCAACTTATCAGTAATGTAACATTTCATTCTTCGTGTTAAATTAGTAACATTTTTGACATTGTAAAGGAAACGTGTGTGTGTGTGTGTTTGTGTTTTAAAAAGTTTGAAATATGGAGTTTCACAACATTAACTCATGCCAAGGTTGTAATTTTGGTATAATTCAACTTTATAATTTTATGATCATTTTAAGAGTTCTTGGAATTTTGTATTGGGCATAAATTAATTTTAAATAGTTTTAAATGCCCAAAGTGTGGAAAAACATGTAAATTGGACTTAAATGCAAAGCTGTTTGGATGCAATTCTAAGAAAAAACAAAAAAATAAAATATGTGGTTCTTTTAAAAGATCACTAATGCCTGGGTTAGATCGAATAATACCCGGTTTAGGTCGAATAATGCCCGGGTTAGGTCGACTGATGGCCGAGTTAGGTTAAGTTACGTTAGGTTAGGTTCTTTTTCTACCTCACAACGTTCATAAATACATTATTTCCAATCCACTAGTGTAACTTTTATGCATATGCAATTAAAATTTGAAGGACGCCTTTAAACTTGGAATTTACCGACATATTATCTGACCTCTGACCACCTTATTTCTTAACCAAATACAATGTATCTAATTACCCTTGCGTATTTCCCAAAAGTAATCTGTAGAAATATTTTAGTTACCCTTCTATTATAAAAATATATGATACATAGTACAAATATAACCAAAGTATAATTTAATCTCTCTCTCTCTCTCTCTCTCTCTCTCTCTCTCTCTCTCTCTCTCTCTCAAGGCGAAAGTTAGGCTAGCCAAACGTAACGAAGAACTCCGGGTCTCTGCAAAGCGAACCCTAAGGAATTTTTCAGTTATGTTAATAGTAGAAAGCCCATTAGAAGCATGATAGGCCCGTTAAAGGACCCGAGCGGCACGCTGCGGACCTCTGACGCGGACATCACTAATGTGCTGAATGAGTACTTTACGGGAGTGGTTCACCAGGAAGGACACCGCATCATCCCATAGCCAGGCGTCAGACACGAAGGTGCTGGCCTGGATAGTGTTCAGTGTACCGCGACAAACGTTGCCGATAGAATAGACAAACTGAACGCGTTTAAGGCTCCTGGGCCGGACCAGTTCGTCCCAGGGTCTTGCGGGAAGTGCGCGATCAGGTGGCTCCCCACCTGGCTACAGTCTTCAACAAATCGTTGGAGACGGGGCAGGTCACGAGAGTCCAGAGAACTATCGTCCCATTAGTCTCACTTCGGTCGTAGGTAAATTATTGGAGGGGATAATAGCGGATAGGATCGTTGACCATTTGGATTTCTACAATCTGCTTGGGGACTCCCAACATGGGTTTAGGCGGCATAGGTCGTGTCTCACCAACCTGCTCAAGTTTATCTACGTCATGTGGAGTGAGTACGATAAGAGTAGGGCGATTGATATACTTTGTCTCAACTTTTGGAAAGCCTTTGATAAGGTACCTCACCGCCGGCTAATGAGTAATGGCCAAAGTCCGCGCGCTGGGTATCGATGGGGGAAAAGGTAGGTGGATTGAAAAGTAGCTGAAGAATAGGTTCAGAGGGATGTAATTAGAGGTGCTCCCTCGGGTTGGGCCCCGGTCACTAGCGGGGTTCCTCAAGTTCCGTTTTGGGGCCACTGCTGTTTATCATTTACATAAATGATATCGAAGCTGGCATCGTCAGTAGGATCGCTAAATTCGCTGATGACACCAAGGTTGGGGCCAATGTTGGGAAGGCCGAAGCGATCGAGCAACTACGTGCGGACCTACGTAAGATAGGAGAGTGGTCCGAAAAATGGCAAATGCCGTTTAACTTGGGTAAATGCAAGGTCATGCACATTGGCTACGCCATTCCCTAGTCGGACTACTTCATGTTGGGGAGTAATACCGAGGTCAGTAATTTGGAAAAGGACTTGGGTGCGCTAATTAGCAGCGACCTTAAGTTTACCAAACAGTGCGTAGGGGTGGAGAAGAAAGCCCAGAAGCTGTTGGGTTATATCAGGAGGAAATTTCGATTTCTGGTTCGGCCGCACCTGGAGTACGAAGTGCAGTTCTGGTCGCCCACCCTCAAGAAAGATATTGACAGACTGGAGCGAGTCCAGGCGAGGCCACAAAGTTAATCCCTTCTGTTAGGCATATGGGCTACAATCGACGCTTACATGCCCTGAATTTGCTTTCGCTGGAAACTCGGAGACTTCATGGTCAACTCACCGAGGTTTTCAAGCTCTTGCACGGGTTGGACGATGTCGAAATTAGAAGCATGTTTAGTTTAAATGATAACTCGACTGACAACAATGGTTGGAAGTTGGATTTGAAACGGTTTAGCACCAGTGTGTGTGGGAATTACTTTACATATAAGATCTGTGACACGTGGAACAAGCTACCTTCAGAAGTTGTGAACAGTTTCTCTGTGGATCAGTTCAAGAAAAGGTTAGACTGAATCTTGCACACTATTTGAGTATGTGTGTTACTCTCTTCTGAGGTGGCTGTTCGAGAAGCTAGCTGTGACAATGTGTAGGAATTATTCCCTGGCACTCGTTGCCATTGGTATCTCCTCGGTATGGGCCGCAAGGCCTTTTGAGGTACTTCTTGTCCTTGTAACTCCTTGTAACTCTCTCTCTCTCTCTCTCCTTCCTCATAAGTTATAAAGTTATAATAAAAATTAAAAACATCGTTCACAGTATTATTTGTTCAGTAACTTCCAGTCAATTACGCTTTAAAAATATTTAGCCCTATGAGATAGAACGCTTACAAATGAATACAAGCGGGATTAATCCTGACCTCATGTGATTCATAGGCAAGTGTAACTGAAAGTTACGAAGATTTCTTAATTAGTTGAATCTATGAAGAAAGTTTATTCAGTTGATATTTGAAAAGAAATTTCTTCATCAAATCGCATGTGTCGTGTGAACTATGATACTTCTTCATCAAAGCTAGTAAATTCTTATTCAATTTTAATACCAAACTTTTTGGGTGCAGTCTTGATTGGTTAGTGCCTGCCTCTATGTATGAGTATTTTGTACAGTACCGTGTCCAAATGGACATTAAAAACATACTATATATGAACTAAGGATTGGAGTGGTTCTATTGTATAGACATGTTATAATACTTATAGCAATACTCATTAAAAGATAAATTACTTTTTCAAACCAAAACAAACAAATTGTTATACAGTAAACCTCTTAATAACGACACTCCACTATAACGAAACCTCTCTTTACCGAACATCTTGGGCATTTCGAAAAATCTCTATCGAAAACACGTTTCTTTATAAGGCGGTGTTTTCGCTAACTCGCTAACCGCCATTTCCCCGATCAAGAACGTAAGCGGCATGCTGATTGGATGATGCCTAAAAGCTGCTATGTAATTGGCTAGAATGTTTCTTCCTCACAGAAAAATACTTTTAATTAATGCATTTAATATACTGTATATACAGTACTATATAAAGTATGTACAAATAACTAATGAGAGTCTAAATGGGTCATTAAAATATACACTACAATATCACTAAAGGAACAACCTCTCGAGAACGACAGCCACTTGGTTTCTATATTTCGTTACAGAGAGGTTTTACTGTATTACGTTAATATACGAAAACCGCCCAAGTTATAAACTCATTTGAAAACTTTTCAAAGAAAACTGCAAAATATTATATAAAAACATAACACTATCTGAATTACATTACATTACTACATTAAATTGTTACTTGGTTACGATTACACTATCTAATTTTCATAACAGAAGGGTAACTAAATTATTTTTATATTCACACAAAAAAAAAATAGGTACTGAAATTGACTAAGCTTTCTTCATAGATTCAACTCATGAAGGATCTTGGGAATGTGTTTTCAGGTGGTTTCCTTCTCTACACTCATTACGCAATTCTTCAAATCAAATAGACAATTAACGATTTTTTTTTCATTAATATATCTGTATGAATGCGTTTCGAAATTTTTTTTCAGTGTGACAGTAAGAATTAGACAAATGTCTATTAACCCTTATTCACCAGAGGCACTTTATTGATTTTGTGCTGCCTTACGCCAGAGAACTTTATTTAATCTCGGGTTGGACCTCTGTGCCATTATAAGTAGGGTTACCATATTTGAACTTTCAAAAAAGAGGACACTCCAGAGGGCGGGGGTGTATCTCTATTAGTATCTACCAACTCACGTTGTATTAATGTTATATACACACTGTGTACTACATGTTGTCTATATTGAGTATCTTTAAATAAGAACAAGTGTTATGGCCTCAAAAATCAATGTTATAAATATTCAAAATTCCCGCACATGTCCGGAAAAAACCGGACGTATGGTAACCCTAATTATAAGGCTTTAAAAAAATATGATTGTGTATGCTCAGTAATGGCAGTAATAATAGGCTTTACTTAATTATAGGAGAATAAGGTTTCAAGGAAAGCAATTGTCAACCTTAAATGTTATATTTTACAAGATAGCAACAACATGAAGCGTACATTTGAACAGTTATAATAATAAAAGATATACAACTTCAAATACAACTATACAACAGTCTGAAAGTACAACTAAAATAATGTATGGATGAATTAAAAAATAAGTCACAGGAACATGAGGTTAATCCAAGGATAACATTAGACTTTGCTCATTTTCACCTCCTTTTTCGAAATTTACTTATGATCTTAATGGAAATAATTTTATACCATCTTTTAATAATATTGCTTTGACTTTTCTTCAGAATGTTCTTTGGATTTTCCATATCCATGATGCTTATCATATTCAGCGCTTCCCTCATAGGTTACTTGAGCGACATAGCCTGAGTCTCCCTCAACGTAGTATGACACCGTTTGCTTACGTGTATCAGGAAGAAGAACGTAGTAATGTCCCTCTACTTTGCCCTCAGCTTTCTTTTCTTCATGACCAAAGTCGAGTTCTTTCCCTTTATAGTCCTCAGCTTTTACTTTGTAACTGAACTCGTAACTGTCCTCTTCACTGCTTCCATATGTTCCATATGGCTTCTTATAACTTCCTCCGTGGTCAGAATGTTCATGAGTCTGAAATTTGAAAGAAAATGGATGGAAAAGCACGAACGTCCACTACTTCAGAGTTTTGAAAAAATACGTAAATGGCCAGGAGTACAAATGAACTACAAAAAATATCAAAGAAAACGAAAATGCCGATTTAAAAAAAAAAAAAAAATCACTAAGTTCGCAGGTTTTTCTCATTTAAATGTTCATGAGTTCATTTCAAAATTGTAAACATGTTTTACTTACAGTTTCTCCGTCTGGTCGAGCGAAAGTCAAAGAAAAAAGAGTGACGAGAACGATCCACTGAAACAATCATTATATAAATATACGGATCACCTGAAGATCAGGGCCCCCAGCCTTCTTTGGTTAACTTTATAAGGCTAACTAACGAAAATATCACGACCTAACCTAATCAATCGTCAAGGGCGTACAGTTCACCTAACGATTGGTTATGTTAGGTCGTGATATTTTCGTTAGTTAGCCTTATAAGTAGGGTGGCCAGACGTCCGGCTTTAGGCGGACAGTCCGCCTTTTGAGGACTCTGTCCTTAGGGTGGCCATTTCCAAATTTCCAAAAAGGAGGACACTGCGTATGTGGCCGTACGTTAACATATAATATATATATGTTAACGTACGGCTACATACGCAGTGTCCTCCTTTTTAAATGGCCACCCTACTTATAAGGCTAACTAAAGAAGGCTGAGGCCCCTGATCTTCAGGTGATCCAAATATACAGTTTGAGCCCTATTAATATGTATATTACAGTAAAGTTTCCTCAATCTAAACAATTTACAGTATAACGAAATAGTTTACATGGAAAAAAAACCAAATAGTGTATGGGTATTAAATACAATCCATATATTTAAGCCATATAATTAATTATTTTTAAATAAAAATTTTTACTTACTTGAAAAGCCATTATGACGATAGTTCGTTTTAATATTTAGATATTAAATTAATGACTGTAAAGTTAAACTGATGTTGATAGTCTCTCTGTTCGAGCTTATATATTTATATCACTTGGTAATGTTTTTTTGCAGAAGAATATTTGGAGCCATTCAATGTCATTCTCTCAAAAGGTCAGTCCCAAAGAAGGGTCAAGCCAGCGGAATTAAAAAAATCCGAGGTCATCTGCTCATCCTTTCAGTAAAAATAGTTGCAATTTAGGTCACAAATAATTCGGTAATATTTTCACCATTTTTTGTGAATTTGTCCTAGCCTTGGACCACTACTCGTATATCTGCATTATGACTATTTCAAGCAGATTTTGACTATTATGCAAAACTTTTAAAATATGGCGTATTCACAATTTATGACCTAAAAATTTTGATTTTGAATAAATGGAATTAACTGCTATACGTAATATAGGAGGGGCAGCTTCATTTTTTTTGTACCTACATCAGTTTAGTCGTGCTTCAGAAACAAATTCTCATTCAATTTCCATGTCAGTATTTAGTTTTTGACTGTAGTTCTCGTTAAAATTGTACTAAATATAATGTCATCCAATGAAAAAGGTCACAGTTTAAGGCATTCCATACATCACCATACTTCCTCAGAGTGTACCCGCGTTATCATGTTCATTAAGGTATCCCACTGCCCTTCAAATGTTTCTCATTATTCCGACAAATTTTGTTAAATTCTCAGAATATTTTCTATGAAATTTTTGAATCGTTTGGTCCGGAACTTGTATACAGTTTCGGAAAAAAGTTCGCCTAAAAGCATAATTTAAATAAAAGTATTAAAGCATTTTTTTGTTCTACAGAACAAAATGGCAGTTCAAATTTCACCACAGTTTACAGACTATTTAAGTACACGGAAAGTTACATGATCTATGAAGTTTAAAAACATTTTAATTAATTAAAGTTTTATATACCTGCTTAGCAAATAAGCATCTCTGATCTAACCTTTATCTTGGTGAATGCATTTTTATAAGTTACTAAATTATTTTCCAGCAGGGTAGTGCATGGACAAAATTTTTTGACCACGACTAGTACTTCGCGGATGGCTCTTCTGAAGCATACAACTTTTTTCAGAAAAAACTACACCACACGCACTTTAAACCAAAAGATAGAGGACGTCGTCGCGAATAATTTGATGTAAACATTGAAGAAATTCGTTTACTACAAAAATGTTTAGAGCAAAATTTATGTGACCAAAATGTTGTTCAGCCGAGTAAGGCGTTTGTCCGCGTGACGCTGGGCGAAGATTATTCGTCGAGGGTTCTAAGCTCCGCCCAAAAGAGTTATTTTACAATTTGTGTTGTTTGTGGTAAAAAATAATAAATAATTTTGTGCATCTGGTCAGACCACGCTAAAATTTTATACTCTTTTGTGAAATCGAGGAAAAGCAAGTCAGTCCATAAATTTACAAAAATACCACAGCCATAAAATTTTTGAGCTTCAAATCCAAAGCCAGTGAGACCAAATTTGTGAAACTGCTCTCAAAATGTGAGTGGTTCGTAAGCTTAAAGTAAATGTTAAGTTCTTACTGGCTTAAAAACTTCTGTTTAAAAGGTAGGATAAACGGTGCTACTGTAGTATGCGGTCTACCTACGATTCGGCGGTCTACCTTTTAATTATAGCTTCTTATCTTCTTATTATTTTATTATTAGGTTAATTGTACGCCCTTGACGATTGGTTAGGTTAAGTCGTGATATTTTCGTTAAAACTAACGAAAATATCACGACTTAACCTAACCAATCATCAAGGACGTACTGTAGTAATGTTTAACTTCTTTAATAATTCCTTAATTGTGTAAATTAAATTATAATTCCTTTCAATTCATTTTCAATTCCTTTTAAATATTTTGAACGGTAGACCGCATACTACAGTAGAAACTTAACGTAGACCGCATACTACAGTAGAAACTTAATGGTAGACCGCATACTACAGTAGAAACTTAACGGTAGACCGCATACTACAGTAGAAACTTTACGGTAGACCGCATACTACAGTAGCACCGGATGAACGCTAATTTTGTGCCTACAAAAATCATGAACCAGTCTAAAAAATGCGTCCTGCAAAATGGGAAATCTTGTTTTGTGTGTATAGAAATAAATCTTAAAAAGAGCAGGCCAACAATAACACGAAAAAAAACATTTGGCGTTAAAACTTTAAAGTTATAAAATCAAAACTATTTAGCAGTAGCTCTTAGAAAGAATATATATATTATCATCAATGCATTCATAGTTTAAGTGAAAGTATGAAGAGTTAAACATCTTTTAACACAGAGCACCATTCCACCCATACGCCTATTTTAGGGTACGAGCAGTTCTCAGCAGCATTGCCAAGCAGTTAGGGGGTCAAAGTACTGACAAGGCTTTCGTACGTGGTCCATCACCATTGAAAACAACAATGTTCGGTGTTAGTCTAGTTCAAAGAACATCCATATCTGTATTCAGTTAATTGCAATTTTCGTTAGTTTGTATTGCAGACACCCCCAGTCATTATCAGTCCTGACGCATGATTCTTCAGGAGCAAGATGCACCACAAGTTTGTGTTTCCTCCACAAGGCAGTACAAATTTACCCGCATCAATCACAGTCACACTGACATTACCTTATGCTTGCTCTACACAAACTAGACTACGTAAAAACCACAAGTATCTGCAATCGCAAACTATCCATATACAGGCTTGTATTTTGTTTAGAATTATATATATATATATATATATATATATATATATATATATATATATATACTCAACATGGAAAAAATTATATTTGTAAACTCAAACTGAATAGAATTTAAAGAAGACCACGACTTACGGTAGAATAACCCCCAAAACCCCAAAACCAAATACAGAATAAAATTTTGGAAAACTTTTAACGCATGAATTTTTTGTAGGGTTAAGTTATGAATGCGTGTATTTTGACAGGTTACAAATTCGTCCGTTTATGCAGTAAAGGGTTAATACCTTAACTTTTCCTTCCTGTTTTGTAGTTACGATTTCAATATTTTTTTTAATTATACCTCTTCATAATCCAGTTTAGTCCCTCAGTCCTCGTTCCTGCAAGTATCATTGATTTTTTCCACTACCATTCCCGTTATTACCGCTACCGTCATAAACATTATTATTATCCTTACTATAATTATTACTGTTATTATTATTATTATTATTATTACTATTATTAATATAGTTATTTCTCTTTTTATTATTAACCCTTTCATACCTGATTTTCGTTTACTTTTCATGCCACAAAAAAAAACTTGTGTTATATCTCCAGAATGACTAAAATCTCATAAAATTTGATGGTCTCATTTGCGCCCATACGGTATGAAAGGGTTAATTCTAGACAGAATACCTTTGATGTTCTCACTCAAGTTCTCTTTCAACGGTTTGATTTTTATTTTCTTTCGATTATTTAATATATATAGATATAAACAGAAGCAGTATACATATTAAAATGTACATTCTCAAACAAATGTGAAAAAGCATATATACAAAACTTTCTCAATACGTATACAGTATCTTAACGTCTCATGGTCAAGTGGATAACGTGGCGGCTCAAAAAAATTTGGATCTTCACTGGTATTGGTTGGAATCTCACTGAGCTAAGGTAAATTTATTTCTAATGTATTTCATCTTAAAACTTAAGTTGCTGTTAGTATGCTGTTCCTGAGTGACATACAACTGATATGCATGTAATTACACTAGGTTAATGAAAATAAACTGAAATGGTATTTTATTGACATTTCCTCCAGCAGATGGCGCAACCAACTTCGATTACATTATTTTCAAGGAATCAGTTCCCCGAAAAGTATTTCATCGAAGTTTGATGAAAATACTGACTTCACTTGAGGGAACTTGTTTGATAAAAGAATTTCCTACATGTTGGTGAAAATTTTAGTCTCGGTGTACATGTTAAAAGCTGTCACTAAATATTTTTTATTTTTTAACTTCGAATTTTTAACGCCAAATTTTTTTTGTGTGTTATTCTTGTCCTGTTCTTTTTAAGGTTTATTATTATGCTCACGAAAAAGTTTTGCCTTTTTGGTGGACGCATTTTTCAGACTGTAGATATACTACCTTTCATTCTTGCTAACGAAAAATGAAAACTTAAAATTACTTTTAATATTTAAATTTTTTTTACCATAAAGGTAAACAGCATAATGATATGAATGTATTTATGTAGAAAAATTTATGGTAAAAACTAGGACGGAGCGTGGGGCAACGAACTCTCGGAGAGAGTTCTATAACCTCATTTACTTCAATGAGGAGTAAATGTGACTTGCTCATTTTGCTCCTGTTGTTCTTGCGCTCGCGATTGAGATTGTACTGGACACTTGCTCCATTCGTCCTTGAAGCGAGACGGAGTAAGTAGACCGACATTTGGAGTAGATTTTCTACCGATGAAGGAATGCAGCACGAGTAAATAGATCAAAGAAATAATGTTATTTTGTTTTTTATTTTTCTGTTAATATGTTTGCAGAAATTTTCAACAAATCAATTTCTGTTTTTCTCGTTTCTTCTGTTTTCCAAACATTGTTGACGACGAATGATGACATCTGAAACGTTATTACATAAACGGAACTTAATCAAGCTTATTAAGTGCCTATGAAAATATTAGTAAATGCATTTTACCTCATGTTTAAGAGGCATAAATGTAAGTAATGCTTTCGTTTATCTAATAAATTATTTATTAACGGAGGCCAAACAAGCATAGCAGCCTAGCTTTATCTATAAGTCAGAGTATATGATTTCAGTATCAGTATCTGACTGAACTTGGCTGGATGCATGGGTCAATTCTAATTTTCAATAGATGGACATCAGACAAATATGTCAAATATGACTATATATGTAGTTCCTACAAAGCAATAGACTAAACTAAACCTTAATGAGTTGGGCATAATCTTCAGGTCTATAAAAACTTGCATTAGTATCGATAATTTTATTGCTACAGACAAATGAATGCAAATAAGAAATAACCGTTTACATACGTGAGTCTTCCTGCCCTCTGGCGTCTGCAGTCTGAAGCAAAATCTGCTACCATGAATCAGTAGTTGGTTGGAGCGCTTAAAAGGAGGGTGTGTTTTTGCAGTACGTATAAATCTCTGAAATGGAACAACGCGCGTTCGGAGACGAACGAAATGATTAAAACAGCTTTTGGAAATGATGCTCTCAGTGTAGCTAACGTTTACAAATGGCACAAAAAGTTTAAAAATGGAGAAACATTTGCTCGTACCAGAAATCGAATCTGTTGGACATTTTCATCCGTACGAGAAGTGGAAGGGCGGCCACTGCACTCCTTGTCTTCAAGCAATGTTTCTCCATTTTTAAACTTTTTGTGCCATTTGTAAACGTTAGCTACACTGAGAGCATCATTTCCAAAAGCTGGTTTAGTCATTTTGTTCGTCTCCGAATGCGCGTTGTTCCATTTCAGAGATTTATACGTACTGCAAAAACACACCCTCCTTTTAAGCGTTCCAACCAACTACTGATTCATGGTAGCAGATTTTACTTCAGACTGCAGACGCCAGAGGGCAGGAAGACTCACATATGTAAACGGTTATTTCTTATGCATTTGTTTGTAGCAATAAAATTATCGATACTTTTTGATCACTCCTCGTATATATATATGTATACTAGGGACACTCAATATATTTTGCCCAACCCTTTTTTCTTAGCTAAATAATAGGCCATCGGGCTGAAATGTCTTTTGGGTCGTAAGTTTGAATTTTCTGCACTTCATATACCGGATTTTTCCAGTTTGAACCTCCCCTCCTTGTATAAAACCGATAGTTAACGTAGTTTCGAAAATGGCGTCGTAAACAGAGAGCTGTTATCGAGTTCTTAACCGCAGAGAAGGAAACAGTTGGAAATATTCACAAACGTCTACAAAACGTTTACAGAGATGCTGTTGTAGATCGAAGCACAGTTGGACGCTGGTCTAAACGTGTGAGATCATCGGAGAGAGGGAGAGCCAGCCTCGATGATGAGCCACGAAGCGGTCGCCCGGCATCGGCTGTGACATCTCACACTGTGCAACGTGCTAACAGCATCATTCGATGAAATCGGCGCGTCACATACAAGGAGCTATCACTGGAGCTAGGAATTGGTGGAGAAAGTGTGAATACGATAATTCAGCAACTGGGATACTCAAAAGTGTGTTCACGGTTTGTTCCTCGCCAACTGACTGAAGATCACAAAGCCCAAAGAAAAGAAATTGCTTCTGAGTCGTTGGTTCGATAAGAGATAGAAGGGGATGACTTCATTTCACGACTTGTGACTGGGGATGAGACTTGGGTACACCACTTTGAACCTGAAACAAAACGTCAATCCAGGGAGTGGCATCACGCAGACTCCCCACGCAAGAAAAAGTTCAAAATGGCTCCCTCTGCAGGAAAGGTTATGGCCACCATCTTCTGGAACATGAAAGCGATGATTCTGGTGAACATTATGAAGAAAGAACAAACAATCAACTCAGAAGCATATATTTCCACCCTACAGAGGCTCCAGAGACATATAAAGCGAGTTCGACCGGAGAGAAAACTGGAAGACGTCCTTCTTTTGCACGATAACGCAAGACCACAAAACAGTTTGCAAACAAGAGAGGCTATCACAAAAATACGCTTGACTGTGTTACCCCACCCTCCATACAGCCCGGATCTGGCACTTTCAGACTTCCATTTGTTTGGACCAATGAAGGATGTTATTCGTGGAAGAAAGTTTCAGAGTGACGATGAGGTTGTTGAGGAGGTTAAGAGGTGGCTCCAGCCGAACCCAGCGGACTTTTACCAGCAAGGAATAAAGGCCCTTGTTTCGAGGTGGAGGAAAGCCGTAGAAAAGGATGGAGACTCTGTGGAAAAATAAAGACCTGTAAAAAAGGTATGTAACTACATGTGTACAAAATTTCTGGAACTTGCAAAGAAACTTGGAAAGAAAAAAAAAGGTGGGGCAAAATATATTGAGTGGCCCTCGTGTATATATATATATGGTGTTTCAGGAGGAAACGTCAATACTTCGGGAGGTAATAGTATCGGTCATTGTGAGAAAAAAAGTCGATGTGAGCATGTGTCTAATTCTGAATGGTTACGGAGATAGAGCTGTTTCAATCTGATGCGCGCGCGGCTCTTCCTCCCCCTTCCCTCCCCTATAACCTTGAACCATGTAAGCTGTAATGTAAGCATGTAACATAAGCCAATCGACAGCTGACTGTTGTGAGTGACATTGTTTGGTGTTTGAAGCAGTGTTAAGAATGCCACACACCTTCACACATGCCGAATATGCAGATATGGTTTATGTCTACGGTTTTTGCGATGGAAGTGCAACAGCTGCTGTTGCAGAATACCGTCGACGGTTTCCGAACCGCAGAATTCCGGATCGAAGAGTGTTTACCAGGGTTTTCAACACATTGCGTGAGATTGGTACACTTTCCAGCGCTCATGTTTCATCTGAACGTGAAGGTCAAGAAGATGTGGATGAAGTGGAAAACATTCTTCAGTTGGTAGAGCGTAGTCCTACTACTAGCTCACGAAGAATTTCTACACGTCTCGGTGTACCACACACGAGAGTATGGCGAACATTACGTGAGGAAGGCTTGCATCCATATCATTTTCAGCATGTACAACACATTCAACCAGGAGACGCTGCCATGCGACTGGAATTTTGTCATTGGGTAAATGCTAATCGCCGATTGCTTCGATTAATACTGTTCACCGATGAAGCTACTTTCACCCGTGACGGTATCAACAACACTCGTAACTCTCATCGGTGGTCAGACGAAAATCCAAATGCCACTGTGGAAACAAATTTTTAACATCGCTTCTCTGCCAATGTGTGGTGCGGTATCATCGATGATTAGATGATTGGCCCTGTTATTTTAGAGAATCGTCTTACAGGACAAAGTTACCTAGAATTTCTGCAAAATGAATTGCCAGGACTATTGGAGGATGTTCCTTTGGCTACACGCGCTGGTATGTACTTTCAGCATGACGGAGCTCCTCCACATTCTACCCGTCTAGTGATGCAATACCTAAATCAAACTTTCCCTGGTCGATGGATCGGCCGCGGTGGTCCCATTCAATGGCAACCAAGGTCTTCAGACCTCTCTCCGTTAGATTATTGTTTGTGGGGGTGGATGAAAAGTCAAGTTTACAAAAGAAAGGTGGATACACGAGACGAATTGCTCGCGCGTATTTTGGATGCTGCTGCCCGCATAAAGGAACGTCAAGATCAACTCAGACGAACAACACGCGATCTTCGCACACGAGTTGCAAAGTGCATTGAGGTTGACGGTGGGATTTTCGAAAACGTATTGTAAACTGTAACAAATTTGTCATTTCTGTATTTGATACCATTCAAAATGCCAATGTTTAAATATTAAATGTTAGAAACAGTAATTGGTTTCTCTTTCTTGATTACCATTAACAATGCTTTTGTATTTGTAGATTCAAACAGCTCTATCTCCGTAACCATTCAGAATTAGACACGTGTTCATATGAACTTTTTTCTCACAATGACCGATACTATCACCTCCCGAAGTATTGACCTTTCCTCCTGAAACACCCTGTGTATATATATATTTGTGTGTGTGTGTGTGTGTGTGTGTGTGTGTGTGTGTGTGTGTGTGTGTCTCCAGCACAGGCTACGATATAACCAATCACTCGCATTTTGTTTCGAATTTGTTTCAACTTTGTAAAGTGGCTCGAAATGTTTGAAGTTTTTTCATTTTTTTTTTTTTTGCAGTCTTAGCCTATGGATGGTCATCGTCTACTTGTATGTGTGGAATCCTAATACCAGAGCTTATAAATTACAGTTGGGTTGCAGTGGTGGTGGAGCAGAAAGAAGATGGGAAACTGTGCCCAAGTCTTTGGGATGAATTGGAATTGCGCAAGACTTGAAGGTTGTCTTCACACAAATCTTTATATTCCCTCTAGTTTTGTAGTGGCTATCATCGCAGTAGTTTGTATTCGTAGATGGATAATGCACCCACGAGTACTCTTTCTGATTACAGTGCAGTTCAAATAAATGAAAAGATTGCAAAGATGACAAAAGATCGTTGGTAAAAATGTAGAGTAATCATTTTGAGCGATTTCTTCTAACCAACCATTAAATATATAACTTCTCTCTTTGTTTACCTAAATTTTTGCTTGCATTTGTGCCAACTGACTGTGTTTACTGGCTAAACTCTCTTCAATAAAGTTGCTGTAGTCTGATTCCTATTTTTTCGTCAATTTGAAGGACCTTAAGCACTGAGAATATCATACTTATTGTTGAAATAAGTTTAATGCAAATTGTAAATGAATATAGCATACGCTATAGTAAACCAGCATTGAAAAACAAAAATGTCACTGACTTAATATACCAAAGAAGAAATGGCCTTTCACACATAGAAATGGTGTGAACCTTTCAATGTTTGTTTATTACTATGGCTTGTCAGTAATCATACTGATATAAACATTACCTAATTCAGGAAGATATTTTAATAAAAAGAAAAAAATTAAGTTTAAATTATATATTTCATTCCATAATAACAGTTATTTGTCTATTGAAACTAATAACAATAACAGATTGTGGCGCTAAAAATGAGCCATGATTTACACCATAAATAACAACAATTACAGGATAAAAATCTAATTAATGAACCTAAGATATACAAAATAAAGAAAACATATTAAATGACATAACAAAATTAACATAACGTTATCATAATGCTGATATTTTGTATTTTATCTATCGCTTCTCAAAAATGTATTTAGTCTTAAGCTATTTTGTTTTTAAGAATACGCTAATAGTATCCTTTTGACTTTTTCTTCGAATCCTCTTTGGATTTTTTGTGTTCCTTGTCATCATGTTTCTTGTCATCATGTTTCTTGTCCTCATGTTTCTTGTCCTCATGTTTCTTGTCCTCATGTTTCTTGTCCTAATGTTTCTTGTCCTCATGTTTCTTGTCCTCGTGTTTCTTGTCCTCGTGTTTCTTGTCCTCGTGTTTCTTGTCCTCATGTTTCTTGTCCTCATGTTTCTTGTCACCATGTTTCTTGTCCTCATGTTTCTTGTCACCATGTTTCTCGTCACCATGTTTCTCGTCATCATGTTCCTCGCTTTTGTCGAATTTCACGTCAGCGACGAATCCTGACTTTCCATGAACGTAGTAAGTCACTGTCTGCTTATGTCCACTGGGAAGGAGGACGTAGTAGTATCCATCTACTTTGCCGTCCTCTTTCGATTCGTGATGACCGAAGTCAAGCTCTTTCGAATAATGGTCCTTCTCTTTAACTTGGTACCAGAATTTGTAGTCGTCCTCACCACTCTCTCCATATGGGTCATGGTAACTTCCATGGTGCTCAGCTGACTGAAATTTGAAAGAGAATGTATAGAAATACAATTTGCTATGAACGTCCACAATTTCAAAGTTCTCAAAAGTATTTGAAAAGCAGTGATAACCAATACAAAATTTCCGCCGTCATTTAAATGTCCAGGAGTACATTTGAGAACTGTAAACATGTTTGACTCACCTCTTTACCTTCTGGTCGAGCAAAGGTCATAGGAAAGAGAGTGACGAGAAGAATCCACTGAAAATGAAATAATTAATAGAAATATGCATCCTCATCTCTATTAATATGAATTTCTCTCTGAATCCATAATATACGAAGTTAGTTTATAAGAAAAAGTATAAAATTATTTGACAATTAGTACGGAGTTTGAATTGAAAAATTACTTAAAAGCTAAGAATCTTTACTTACTTTACAAATCATTGTGAAAATAATTTATCTCTTGCTGATGTTGACTTAGTGACTGTAAAACTTGTCTCATATTGGTATTCTCTCTGCTCGAGCTTATATATTCATCTTCTGTTAATGTTTTTTACAAACACACATGCAATGTCACTCCAACAAAAAGTCAAACACAAAGATGAAAGGTCAGACCGGCGTGAGAAAAAGTATCAAAGGTTAAATTTACTCATCCTTTCATTAAAAAAAAAGATATGTAAATTAGGTTATAGAATTAAGCAATATTTTCACCATTTTTTTTAAACAGGTTTTGTTGGCCTTGTATTCATCTAAATTTGGTGTATATAAATTCTTCGACAAATTTTGGCCTATTATGCAAGTGTCTTAAAGTCAGTTGTTTTATAACCCTGGTAATTAATTCCTAATAAGCGAAATAATTACCCAATTACCCAATGTAATTCAAGAGTAATAACTCACTTAAATCTGGTAGCGCTTGACAAACTTAGGGAAATTATTTTCACTTCAGGATTTGGATTTTGACTCAAAGTCTACTCTGTTGCAGTTCATAAAGTTAGGCTAATTATTATTATTATTATTATTATATATATATATACAGCATATACATATTAATAGGGTGCTCCTAAAATTACTAGACAGTTTTATTAATATTATTTATTGTACAAAAGTTGATCTATGCTGTTTGAATTACCAATAAAATGGGAGCTTTTGGTGCTACTATAGTATGCGGTCTACCTACGATTGGTTAGGTTTAGTCGTGATATTTTCGTTAAAACTAACGAAAATATCATGACTAAACCTATTGGAGGATGTTCCTTTGGCTACACGCGCTGGTATGTACTTTCAGCATGACGGAGCTCCTCCACATTCTACCCGTCTAGTGATGCAATACCTAAATCAAACTTTCCCTGGTCGATGGATCGGCCGCGGTGGTCCCATTCAATGGCCACCAAGGTCTTCAGACCTCTCTCCGTTAGATTATTGTTTGTGGGGGTGGATGAAAAGTCAAGTTTACAAAAGAAAGGTGGATACACGAGACGAATTGCTCGCGCGCATTTTGGATGCTGCTGCCCGCATAAAGGAACGTCAAGATCAACTCAGACGAACAACACGCGATCTTCGCACACGAGTTGCGAAGTGCATTGAGGTTGACGGTGGGATTTTCGAAAACGTATTGTAAACTGTAAAAAATTTGTCATTTCTGTATCTGATACCATTCAAAATGCCAATGTTTAAACATTAAATGTTAGAAACAGTAATTGGTTTCTCTTTCTTGATTACCATTAACAATGCTTTTGTATTTGTAGATTCAAACAGCTCTGTCTCCGTAACCATTCAGAATTAGACACGTGTTCATATGAACTTTTTTTCTCACAATGACCGATACTATCACCTTCCGAAGTATTGACCTTTCCTCCTGAAACATTCTGTGTATATATATATATTTGTGTGTGTGTGTGTGTGTGTGTGTGTGTGTCCAGCACAGGCTACGATATAACCAATCACTCGCATTTTGTTTCGAATTTGTTTCAACTTTGTAAAGTGGCTCGAAATGTTTGAAGTTTTTTCATTTTTTTTTTTTTTGCAGTCTTAGCCTATGGATGGTCATCGTCTACTTGTATGTGTGGAATCCTAATACCAGAGCTTATAAATTACAGTTGGGTTGCAGTGGTGGTGGAGCAGAAAGAAGATGGGAAACTGTGCCCAAGTCTTTGGGATGAATTGGAATTGCGCAAGACTTGAAGGTTGTCTTCACACAAATCTTTATATTCCCTCTAGTTTTGTAGTGGCTATCATCGCAGTAGTTTGTATTCGTAGATGGATAATGCACCCACGAGTACTCTTTCTGATTACAGTGCAGTTCAAATAAATGAAAAGATTGCAAAAGATGACAAAAGATCGTTGGTAAAAAATGTAGAGTAATCATTTTGAGCGATTTCTTCTAACCAACCATTAAATAAATAACTTCTCTCTTTGTTTACCTAAATTTTTGCTTGCATTTGTGCCAACTGACTGTGTTTACTGGCTAAACTCTCTTCAATAAAGTTGCTGTAGTCTGATTCCTATTTTTTCGTCAATTTGAAGGACCTTAAGCACTGAGAATATCATACTTATTGTTGAAATAAGTTTAATGCAAATTGTAAATGAATATAGCATACGCTATAGTAAACCAGCATTGAAAAACAAAAATGTCACTGACTTAATATACCAAAGAAGAAATGGCCTTTCACACATAGAAATGGTGTGAACCTTTCAATGTTTGTTTATTACTATGGCTTGTCAGTAATCATACTGATATAAACATTACCTAATTCAGGAAGATATTTTAATAAAAAGAAAAAAATTAAGTTTAAATTATATATTTCATTCCATAATAACAGTTATTTGTCTATTGAAACTAATAACAATAACAGATTGTGGCGCTAAAAATGAGCCATGATTTACACCATAAATAACAACAATTACAGGATAAAAATCTAATTAATGAACCTAAGATATACAAAATAAAGAAAACATATTAAATGACATAACAAAATTAACATAACGTTATCATAATGCTAATATTTTGTATTTTATCTATCGCTTCTCAAAAATTTATTTAGTCTTAAGCTATTTTGTTTTTAAGAATACGCTAATAGTATCCTTTTGACTTTTTCTTCGAATCCTCTTTGGATTTTTTGTGTTCCTTGTCATCATGTTTCTTGTCATCATGTTTCTTGTCCTAATGTTTTTTGTCCTCATGTTTCTTGTCCTCATGTTTCTTGTCCTCATGTTTCTTGTCACCATGTTTTTTGTCCTCGTGTTTCTTGTCCTCGTGTTTCTTGTCACCATGTTTCTTGTCATCATGTTTCTTGTCACCATGTTTCTCGTCATCATGTTCCTCGCTTTTGTCGAATTTCACGTCAGCGACGAATCCCGACTTTCCATCAACGTAGTAAGTCACTGTCTGCTTATGTCCACTGGGAAGGAGGACGTAGTAGTATCCATCTACTCTGCCGTCCTCTTTCGATTCGTGATGACCGAAGTCAAGCTCTTTCGAATAATGGTCCTTCTCTTTAACTTGGTACCAGAATTTGTAGTCGTCCTCACCACTCTCTCCATATGGGTCATGGTAACTTCCATGGTGCTCAGCTGACTGAAATTTGAAAGAGAATGTATAGAAATACAATTTGCTATGAACGTCCACAATTTCAAAGTTCTCAAAAGTATTTGAAAAGCAGTGATAACCAATACAAAATTTCCGCCGTCATTTAAATGTCCAGGAGTACATTTGAGAACTGTAAACATGTTTCACTCACCTCTTTACCTTCTGGTCGAGCAAAGGTCATAGGAAAGAGAGTGACGAGAAGAATCCACTGAAAATGAAATAATTAATAGAAATATGCATCCTCATCTCTATTAATATGAATTTCTCTCTGAATCCATAATATACGAAGTTAGTTTATAAGAAAAAGTATAAAATTATTTGACAATTAGTACGGAGTTTGAATTGAAAAATTATTTAAAAGCTAAGAATCTTTACTTACTTTGCAAATCATTGTGAAAATAATTTATCTCTTGCTGTTGTTGACTTAGTGACTGTAAAACTTGTCTCATATTGGTATTCTCTCTGCTCGAGCTTATATATTCATCTTCTGTTAATGTTTTTTACAAACACACATGCAATGTCACTCCAACAAAAAGTCAAACACAAAGATGAAAGGTCAGACCGGCGTGAGAAAAAGTATCAAAGGTTAAATTTACTCATCCTTTCATTAAAAAAAAAGATATGTAAATTAGGTTATAGAATTAAGCAATATTTTCACCATTTTTTTAAGCAGGTTTTGTTGGCCTTGTATTCATCTAAATTTGGTGTATATAAATTCTTCGACAAATTTTTGCCTATTATGCAAGTGTCTTAAAGTCAGTTGTTTTATAACCCTGGTAATTAATTCCTAATAAGCGAAATAATTACCCAATTACCCAATGTAATTCAAGATTAATAACTCACTTAAATCTGGTAGCGCTTGACAAACTTAGGGAAATTATTTTCACTTCAGGATTTGGATTTTGACTCAAAGTCTACTCTGTTGCAGTTCATAAAGTTAGGCTAATTATTATTATTATTATTATTATATATATATATACAGCATATACATATTAATAGGGTGCTCCTAAAATTACTAGACAGTTTTATTAATATTATTTATTGTACAAAAGTTGATCTATGCTGTTTGAATTACCAATAATGGGAGCTTTTGGTGCTACTATACAGGGTGTCCCGTAAGTCTGGACCCATAGGGAAAAATAATAAAATTACAAAATAGTCCAAAAATTTATTACATAATCTGTTCAAAGTGTCCGCCGTTGTGTCGCACACATAGTTGAAGACGTAATCTCCACTGCGACAGCACTTTCTGAATCACAGTCGCAGAAATTTCTTGACACGCCTCCACAATGCGTGCTTTAAGGTGGAAAATGTCCTGAAGTTTGACCTCGTACACTTTGGCTTTCAAGTGGCCCCACAAATAAAACTCCAGCGGAGTAAGATCATAATAAAAAAATAATAAAAATAATAATAAAAATAATAAAAAAATATATTATAAATAAATTTTTTGACTATTTTGTAATTTTATTATTTTTCCCTATGGGTCCAGACTTACGGGACACCCTGTAGTATGCGGTCTACCTACGATTGGTTAGGTTTAGTCGTGATATTTTCGTTAAAACTAACGAAAATATCATGACTAAACCTAATCAGTCGTCAAGGGCGATTGACATTGAGATGTAAACACGCATTTAGTAAACATGATAGGAAGTTATAATTAAAAGGTAGACCGCCGAATCGTAGGTAGACCGAATATTATTAAAAGGTAGACCGCCGAATCGTAGGTAGACCGAATATTATAGTAGCACAGAGTTTTTTCCACATGAACCCAAATTTGATTCCCACTTTCATCTCTTGATCAGTGGTGGGCACCGTTAACCAAAAAGTTAACTTCGATAACGATAATCCGTTAACCCCAATTTTTAACTCCGATAACGATAATCCGATAATTTTACTACAAAGTTAACGGAAGTTAACGATAATCCGTTAACGATAACTATTTCTTTACTAACATTTAAAAAAATCAAGGAAAAAAGCTTTAAAACCCATAGAAAATGTTTATTTATGCAAAATCCAACAATAAATAGGTATTTAACTGTATTTTTATCAAGTTTTGCAACTTTTTTGCTTAATAACTTTTTTTTTATTTTTAATAAAAAATGTACTGATTACATGGTTTGAAACCCTTGTAACCACTAACCATTAACTAAATTTTAATTTACCAGAGAATTATTATGGCGGGAACTGAAAGGTAAAATTAAATTTTAGGCACATTTATTAAAGACTATGACACGATGTGCTGGTTGCCCTTCAGAAAGACCAACTTCTCAAAGTTAGGCCCAACTGCCAGTCTTGACCTCTTGGGCCTCAGGATGTCCTTGCCGAGAGAGAAGAGCCGTTCCACTGCGGCAGAGGACGGAATTGGCAGACTGAAGTTATGGCGGTTTGAATTCATTCGCGGAGCGGTGATCTTCCGTGAATGACTCCTCGCAGTTAACGTGTTAACGGACTTTAACAGACTAAATATCGAGTTATCGGAAGTTAACTGGTCCGATAACGATAAATGGAAATTAACTTCCGTTAATAGTCCGTTAAAAAAAGTTAACTTCGTTAATTAACTGTTATCGGATTAACGCTTTAATGCCCAACACTGCTCTTGATTACCTCTTTCCAAACAAACATTTCGCTGATCGATGCTGGCAATCGTCCTCATCATTGTGAGTTCTCCTTCACTGACTTCTTCAATAGACGACCTGATTTTTTTTTTTGAGTCCTTGTAGTAACTGTAAAACACTATTACAAGCAAAATTTCAGCTCAGTCTAACCATATTTATATAGGGGTAACCTAAGAATGTTCTTTTCACCTCTCAGTTTGACAGAAAACCAAATATACATCAGGAAGTACACAAACATACAAAATGCGAGAATTTCAATAGAAACAAACGTAGAACATAATCGAATTGAAAAAAATTCATCTGCTGAATCACCCCGACAGGATGTTTAAATACATGAAAGCCCTTGGTATCATTTTTATTTATCCCATGTGGGTGTGTAATCTATATATATATGCTACTACAGGTTCAAGCACACACTGTAGATGTTGATCTCACATTATACAGCTGGAGGAGGAGAAAACAATGGAGCAACGATGATAAAACTCATATTTTTTATATTAAATCTTAACATTATTTGGTTAAATGTTTGGATATTTAACCCACAGAAAGCCCACATGAGATTCGTTGACCACAATAATAATAATAATAATAATAATTCACTAAACAGTATTCTAATTAAAATTTTTAATTTATCAATAATGAAACCTTATATAAGATTAACCCCATTAGGTGAGGTAGGTGTCTAATCGGCGTGCTGTTAATCTGATGTTGCTGGACTCGAGTTTCAGCTCGAGTTTCATCAACAACATTGAATTTGTATAAGTCATTTAGTTTTAAAACATTTAGCTCATTAAACATTGGGGAAGCATGACTTTGTCTTTTATGATTATTCGAGAGCGTTCGCAGACATTGTTTTATGAATTACTTCCAAAGGATGTTTTATATATGTCTTTGAGCTACCGTATGTGGTAATGCAATATAATAAATGTGAATGGATGAAGGAATAATATAGGATAAGGAGTATATTTTGAAGAAGGGTCTTTTTTTAGTTTAAATAATATGAAGAGAACTCTTAATATTTGGGATTTGATGTGTTGGACTAACCTTTTCAAATTTAGTTTTTCGTCGAAATTAATGCCAAGTACTTTAACTTCACTCATTTTTGCAAGAGTAATATTCTCAATTTTTATTTGACAGTTTGTAGATGACTTTGTCAGGTTCAGTAAAAGTTTATTAGCACACACCCATTTATACACGTTCTCTAATTGCCTGTTCGTTTTATCAATCAGAAAGTCTGCTTGATGATGGGAAGAATAAGTGTAGTATCATCTGCGTATTGTACGCAATTTAATTTGGTAGAAAGATGAAAATCGTCGATGTGAATTAGAAATAGTAATGGCCCAAGAATAGATCCTTGTGGGACTCCACTAGGAGTCTTTTAATCTGATGTACTGATAACGATTTAGAAGATATGATTTAAACTCATCGAGGATATTCTTAGTCCTCTTATTCCATATACTGTTTATGCAATAAGATTTCATGCGAAAGTGTATCAAATGCTTTAAACAAGTTGAAGAAGATTAACCCTTTACTGCCCAAATATTTTTTCGGGTTAAGTTATGAATGCGTGTATTTGAAAGGTTAGAAATTTTTCTTTTGGGCAGTAAAGGGTTAAGGCAGTGTGTTTTTTGCCGTTTAAGTTCTGATGCACATTTTCTAATAGCATGTTTATAGCACCTTCCATTGTATGTCCAGCTCTAAACCCAAATTGTGTTTTAATTAAAATATCGTATTTGATTAAGGATTTAGTAAGTTTATTATATAAGATTTTTTCAAATACTTTACTTCAAGTTGGCAATACGGAAATGGGCGATAATTGGATTGAGTGTTTGGGTTTCCCGACTTAAATACAGGGCATACTCTGGCTTCCTTTAGAGTGTCAGGGAATATACCTAGTTTTACTGATTCATTCATTAGCTTACTGAGTGATATTGTAGTTTCATCGGATACTAATTTGTATATTTTTACCAGGATGTTATTGATTTATTTTTTAGATTTTTTACCAGAAAGATATCTTATGGTAGGATTGGATCAAAGAAAAATGAGTTTGGATTTGGTTGTGGCATGTATTGTCAGTAGTTAGTGTCTGTAATGGGGATCGAGGGTGCAGTATTGGAGTCGATATTTGCAAACAAGTTGTTTAATAAATTGGCTACATCTTTGGGGTTACTCTAAAAATTTTCGCCTTGGTGTATGGGAGGACAAATAGTGTGTTTTAACCTTCTTTGCGTCAATTAACTCTTTCAGAGTGTTCCGTAGCCTTTTTGGATTGGATTTTTGTTCATCAATTTTTGAACAATAATGACATGCTTTTGCTGTTTTAATGATTGCACTAAGTTTTTTTACAGTAATTTTTGTATGTCTGTTCGGTAATAATATCATTTCTCCATAGTTTAAAGAGTGTATGCCTGCGTTTAATACTCACAATGAATGCTGGGGTGATCCATTGGTTGTTGTATTTAGTTTTAGATATTACTTTGGATTTAAGAGGAAAGTTTATGTTGAATATATCCATTAGTGTGCTTGAAAATACTTAAAGTTTTGTTCCATTGTTATGGTTACTTTCGGTTATTCTTGTCCAGTCAAAAGCTGTTATTCCTCTCACGAACTTCACTCGTAATTTGTTATTATGGCTGTAAGATCTATAATCAACTTTTAGAGTTTCCTTTGCTGAGAAATGGATGGTTAGCATGGTGTATGTAGGCAAGTGATCTGTGATATTTAATATAATTATAACCGAGATGCATTCAAGCGGGGACCGCACCCAAATCTGATCTAGCAGAGTCGAATTTCTAATGTCATTGTGAAATCTAGTTGGTTTTGTAATAGCTAATTTAAAACCACTCGCAGTCATGATGTTGAATGTTCTTTTATGAGATCAATATTTAAATCTTCTGAAATAATACAATTATTACCAATATAACTGGAGGTTAGAATTCTATCGATATTTGTAATAAAAGTTGGCACTTTACCAGTTGGTGGTCGGTACATGCCTAAAATTGAATGCTGGGGGTTATGAATAAACATTTCAATTGCAAGAGTTTCTGAGGTATTGTTTATGCTTGTTAGTTCTGCGATACTTTTACTCTTGTAGTTTGAGTTTACAAATATACTTACACCTCCTCCCCTATTTAGTCCTACATACATGGTAGCTTGTGTACCATGGAATGTTAAAAAAGATCTTATTATTTTCATTTAACCAGGTTTCAGTTAATACACTGCACATGAATTTATGTTGCAATAACACTGCACAACACAATTTCTGTCCTTTGCGCAAATTATGCTGATTTATATGTATTTTGATGCGCTGATTACGAATATGTTATTATTTCTCTAACACCAACCATTTTTCCAGAAAACTACGTTAATGTTTCACAAAAATTATCCATCAGGAGAAAGCCATTGTGGAAAAGAGGTTCCAAGGAAGGTGGAATTCCAGTATGTTGGCTGAATATAACTGGTTTCTCATTATGGAAACTCCCAAGAGTATATACACACGAAAAACATCAGCAAAAAGATTTTAATTGTTGTTCTGATCTCGTAATAATTATGTTGAGGTATTCAATATATTCTAACCTGTATATAAGACTTTTATTACCTGTCCCTTCAAAACGGTGGGTGATATAGGTATTCTGACATCAGATTTGAACTCAGCGCATCCAAATTTATAAAAATCACTTCGTTTCGTTTAAAGGACAGAAAAAGTTTGTAATTTTGTCGTGCAGTGTAATTTTAGATTAGCTGTCAATTCGTCAAAATAGTTTGGGAGATTGCGAATGTTTAAGTTCAGAAAAGACAGGTTGCCATTGTTGTATTCTTTGATTAAGAAGTTGTCTACCGAGATATAGTCGGAGTTGACTACGTTTTCAGATTCAACAAGTTCATTTACAATATTGAGAGTATTTAAAGTGTTGATCGTGATGTGACGATTAGGATAATACGGTAATACAGTGCCCGCGAAAAGTATCCGATCACCCTGGAAATTTGTATTTTTTACATAAAAAACAATGTTTAAATGTATACTAACCTTATATTAGTATTTTGTCATCTGTCCTTTGGTTTGGATGACTTGTTCTAGACGTTTTGGCATGGATTTAATCAAGTTTTGACAAACTTCCACTGATATTTCCTTGCACCATACCTTTTTGATGGCTTCTTGTAATTTTTCGACTGAGCCAGTGTCGTGGCATTCAACCTTATTTTTTATTATTAGCCACATATTTTCTATCGGATTGAGATCTGGACTATTACCAGGCCAATCCAAAATATCAAATTTATTGTCAGTAATCCATTTTGTCACTATTTTGGCCCTGTGACATGGTGCACCATCATGCATGTATGTTTTTGTCCTTTGGATTGCCATTGCCATTGGAAGTTTATCCTGTAGCATTGCTAAATACCGTGCACCATTCATAGTTGTGTTCTTCGAAGAAAATATAGGTTTCCACGCCCATAGTAACCGAAACAACCCCAAACCATCACACTTGGAGGGTGTTTCATTGTCTTTAGGGTGTATTTAGGGTCCATCCTATTTGAGCCAATGGGCCGGCGAACCTTTTTTGGACAACTTCTGAATGTCAAAAATGTCGACTCATCACTAAATAAAACCTTCTTCCAGTCATCAACAGTCCAATGAATATTTTTTACAAAATGCGACACGTTTTTTACGCATTTTTTCATTAATGAACGGTTTCTTAGCAGCATGGCGAGATGGTAATCCGAGTTCTTTTTGGAGCCGCTCCTGGATAGTTCGTTCAGAAACACCAGATAACAAATTATTCATATTAAATTTTATTTCTTTCGCAGTTATTGTTGGGTTTTTCAATACTAAACGTTTCATAAGTTTGTCTGTTCGTGAATTTGTTTTTCTCGGTCTGCCAGATCGTTTTTTAGGGACTGGCGTGGTTAGGCCGGCATTGTTCTTAGCCCGTGAAACCCATAAATTAACGGTACTTTGGGTATATGTTAATTCCTTAGCTATCTGTCTCTGTGATTTCCCACATGTATGCAAAGCAACAATAGCACCTCGACAATCACTCTTAAGTTGTTTTTTAGCACACATTATATATAAATTTTATTTACACCACTTTCTGTAAAAAATAACAAAATATCAATAAATTTACACAAACAGTGAAATCTGACAACTTTGAGACACAGCCACCCGCAACGAAGGCTACCAGAACACTAATTTGAGAATGCGTTGGATAGCTCTCATATCAGCGAGCAACCTCAAAGTTACCAGATGTCGCTAGAACAAATAGAAAGTGAATTATGTGTCTCTGAATATCAAGGGAAAATATTGTATTTTCTTGAGTGATCGGATACTTTTCGCGGGCACTGTAGAAATAATAACAGGTTAAAAAATATATACAATACACACGCACACACACACACACACACATATATATATATATATATATATATATATATATAAAGCGGTTGGAACGTCCAGAAAGGAAATCAGAGATAAAGGTACAAATAGAAGGATAGAAACCGAAGGAGGTCGGGTTTAAAATTAATGATTTGTGCCAGACACTATCAGAAGGTTTTGATATGTATAACGCAATGTCAAAGGTTTCAACGGAATCTCGAGAGAATCGGAGAAATATGCAAGGAGATTGCCAGTGGAGCGTCTCTTACGGAACCTTTACTGACGATCTGAAAGAAGATTGAGAAGAGAGGTGTTTAAGACTCTTCCTATTAAGTATAGATTAAAAAACCTTTAAAAAGGAGAGAAATCAAAGCAATTGGAGAATAGTTTGAGGGTTGAGGGTTTTCTTTTGGACAGGCTGAATAAAAGTGAACTTCCAGCAGAAAGGAAAAGTACCAGACGAAAGACAAAGACGAAAGGGTTTGTCTAGGCAGGGTGTCAGCACAGAAGCGCAGTTCTTGAGAACAACAGGAGGAACCCCATCAGTACCGTACGCCTTCCTAGAGTTGAGCCCCCTAAAACATCTTTGGAATCTCACTTAAAGGTGTGCGTTCTCTCCGTCATGTGACCTTGGATGTTACGAAGGAGGTTGGCCACCGTTAATTATTATTGTTATTATTATTATTATTAAGATTATAACGTCGCCAGCGTCCGTAGCTGAGTGAGTAACACCGTTTCCCTATAAGTGAAGTGAAGACACCGAGGTCGGGGGTTCGAATCACGATTGTGCTGGTATTAATGATACAGAAATTAGAGCAATGGGCCACATTATTTGACCTGAGCGCTGTGCCAGTTTCTGGCCCTTTTCACTTATTGTTAAGATTATAACATCATTGAAGATTCATTTCAATTTTAAAGAAGAGTTAATTGAGGGAGATATCGTCTTTTTCACATTTAGTGACTCCACGTTAACATATGCATAGTTAGTCTTGAATTTAAAATAACACTTAACAATGAAGCTCAATGAAATGGTAATAATTTCATCAGTCGAAGGAGTTTCCTGCGTCCAATTCAGGAGGAACCCAGATAGATCTCGTGCCGCAGCTTGTATATATCCTCGGCTGTCATTCTTATCCTGTTTGGTTTGTATTGGATAATCCTTCCATACAAGTGACACAAGCGATTAACAGTTCTATTGCTTTGTTCTGTGCTTTGTTTATCGTTCCTTATTCTTTTTTTTTTTTTTGAGAGAGAGAGAGAGAGAGAGAGAGAGAGAGAGAGAGAGAGAGAGAGAGAGAGAGAGAGAGATAAATACTCGAGTACATATTATATTGTGGTGCCACAATGATATTATTTCCAGTTATATATTAAACAAGCAAGTTTAATCTTTGAGGGACTTTAGGCAGGGAGTGCTGCGTTTTAAACACTACAAAATCTTTTCAGAATTTATAAAAAAAGTAAATGGCATCGTGAGCCTCGGAGACCTTGATTTTGGTTCTCCCTTTCTTATAAAAGGGGGCATTTTTGCGGGCATCCGCCCTGGGTTCCTCTTTTGTACCTAAAAAGAATGGAGCAAAATGAGATAGGGTACATGATTGTGGAACCATTTTTACGTTTTTCATTACACCCAAAATTGCAAAGTGAAACGCACAAGATATTGAGAGTATCAGTGAAATATAACAGTAATACTGAAGGCTCATTCATTTGTTATAAGTGCATGGAGTCGAAACTGCGGACATGTTGCTTAATACATAAACCGAGAACATAAATCTGTGAGAGAGATTTTCTGGGATGAAGTAGAGAGGAAAGAAGCCCTTATGTAATGAGATTATGTGGGCCAACATGGGGAACACTTGGGATGCTTCAGAGGAAATAACATTAAAAGCCTTGCTTCATTACCACGTAAGACAGTGCGAAGAACTCCAGAAACTGTCGCATTTTACTGGGAGTTCGTTCTTGATGGATTGCAGAAGGTTCTCAAGAATGAAGGCGAGGGGATTGTCAGATAATTAAATTACGCCTGCTTCTGTATTTTTAATACAAATGACATAACTGATGGATTGTTCGGACCGACTGGTTATGTTTGAATGTACCCGCACTACGTGTATGGTTCGTCCTTCCGTAGGTTCTTACATTTCTTCCAATATGGGAATGGCATTCATTCTATCAGTGGATTTTATTGGTCTTTAGATCTTCATTCCCATGCAGATGGATAGTCCACCGGTTCATGCTGCTCAGAGAGCAGTTCAAATGAAGAAGATGAACTGTGTTTTAGGTCAAGATGAAGACAGCTGTATCGTAGAGAAAGTAGCAGGGCCCTTTGATTCATCCCTTAATACAGTAGTAAATACATGCGTTAACATTACTCGTAAACTCTGTTCAATGGTCGAGGTTTGTTTAAGGGAGGTACTGGAATCTGGTTTGAAAGTGTTTGGGTAGTTTTGTGATAGAACCTTTGACACTGAACATACCTAGCTAATTGTAGAAATAAATTTAAAGTAAATAGTGAATGAATATCATACACCAGATACTGAAATAAAATATGGAGCATTTTTCGTCTGAGACTGTATGTCCAATTCATCCATTGGTTCCTTTGCTTAGCGTACTCATCTCTCGTACCATTCAAGAAAAAGTAGGTTACAACACTAAAATAATGTTCAATATACAACAATAATCACTAAAATGAATATTCGGTGGGAGAGGGTAGAAGAGTGTATGTGGCCTAACTTAGAAGTTTAAGACTTCATTTTTCTTCCGTAATTCAGTAAAGACAATAAGATTTAGGATAAAGATATATAACAAAATTCAGGTCTAACTTATATATTTGATAACAACAAAAATAAACTGCGTCAAAATATAAAAATAGCTAACAAGTTTAACTTAAACATATGACTCATATATTACATAAAAATTAAATACTACAAATATAAGAATACATAAAAATTAAAATAAAGAATAAACAAATATCTTATTCCTTCTCTTATTTAATTTTTAATCATATTCTTTTGATTTTTTTTCTTTAGAGTGCCCTTTTCCATATCCATGGCCCGGTTCGTAAACAGGCTCTCCTTCGTAACTCACGTCAGCGACGAATCCCGAGTATCCGTCAACATAGTATGTTACTTTCTGCTTACGTGTATCGGGAAGGAGGACGAAGTAATGACCTACTACTTTGTCATCGGTTTTGTTTTCGTGGTGACCAAAATAAACCTTTTTCCCGTAATGGTCCTTCTCGTCAACATGATACCAGAATTCATAACTGTCATCACCATCGCTCCCGTATGGATCCTCGTGACTTTTGTCGTATGGATCTTTATAAGGCTAAAATTTTAAAAAAATACAAAATTAATTTATGAAAAATGTTGATGATTTGAAAATGTTTAAAATTAATTGAATGATCGCAAATTCAATTAAATACTTTATTTTTCCAAAAACTTCCTTACCCCAAAAAAGTGGGTGAAAATATATATTGGTGACAAATTTGAAAAAAAAAGAAGTAGAGCTATTGAAGAATAGGGACCCCAGCCTTCTTTAGTTAGCTTTATAAGGCTAACTAACGAAAATATCATGACCTAACCTAACCAATCGTCAAGGGCGTACAGTTAACCTAACGATTGGTTAGGTTAGGTCGTGATATTTTCGTTAGTTAGCCTTATAAGCCTAAC
Organism: Bathynomus jamesi; assembly: GCA_023014485.1. Lineage (NCBI taxonomy): Eukaryota > Metazoa > Arthropoda > Malacostraca > Isopoda > Cirolanidae > Bathynomus > Bathynomus jamesi. The sequence goes on along the minus strand of JAJOZX010001126.1, from coordinate 591,072 downwards.
TAAAGAAGGCTGGTGTCCCTATTCTTCAATAGCTCCAAAGAAGTTAATTTTCTTATCGATTTTTATGACTATCAAAACTGTAAATATATTTCACTCACATCTCGCTCCTCTGGTCGAGCGAAGGTCAGAGAAAAGAGAGCGACCAGAAGAATCCACTAAAATAATGGAATAAATAATATAAATATAAAGCCTTAACCCTATTAATATATTCAAATTGAAAATAGATTTATTTCTTTAAGTTCAAGTCAGTTTAATGGCAGAACGTAACCCTTTGGCGCCTGAGGTACGTTCCTTATTTTTAATTGCACGTTATTAATAGATATATGTATAAACTTTCAACTTTTTTACGCAGTTTTGGCCATGTTTTTTTTCTTATTTCAAGTATTATTACAAAATGTGTACGTATATGGACTACGGACACATTGAGAACTAGATAATAGTAGTATCAATGAGAAAAAATGTACTCTACTGAAAAAAAATTTACTGCATTGTCTCAAAGGTAAACAATTTGTCCATATACAAAAGGTTGATGAAAGTGAATGGAGAACTTTGTTTTTTTTCATAGTTTTTAATTTGATAAAAAAGTCTATAAATAATAACCAATCTATTGAATAAATATAGTTAGAATCGTGTTGTTTTATCCTTTGCATTATGTAAAGCCGATACGCGTTCTGGAATTCCATTGATGAGCTTTGCCATTTATTCTTAAGGACAATCATTGTAATGCCTATTTATTTTTGTCAACCCCTCGTATGTCGACGAGTGGTACTGTATTTGTCAATATAATAAATTCATTTAATCAAATATCAGACATTAATATGTAACAATGAAGTAGGCGTAAAATTGCCCATTTACGTGGACCAAAAGCGCTAAAGAGTTAAATACCAACATTAAACTTAACCGTGAAACGGATAATAAGAATTCCCACTTACCTTTAAACCCATTACAACAGAACTTCGTTGCAATCAAAATCGAAGTAACCTACCGTATGAAGACCAATTTGAGATGATAATGGTTCTCTTTTGTAAAGTGCTTTTATATAGGTTTGAAGCCACTGTTTTTCCACTTAAAATTTCTGAAAGCGGTCATGCAATCTCACTTAATAAATAGGTTACATCCAAAGACAATCATACCGGTAAAAAAAGATTAAAAAATATACCACAGAATAGAATCACTCATCATTTAAAATACTGTGTGTATATATATATATATATTCACTGTGCAGTTGAAAACCTGATGCCTTGCAACTGAAAAGTATTTCTGCACAAATGTCAGGGACGATATTTTGACTTCTTTTTGTACACTTCGAGCATTTTTTTTTAAATTTCAAAAATTCTTAAAAATGGTTCATATATATATATATATTCCGCTATCTTTGTAATCAAATACACTGCATTCCTTGAAGCCAAAATAATTTCTAAATGACAACAAAATTTTCCATTTTTTTTAATTGAATTGAATAACCTTTTAAGAGCACAGTAAAGCCGTTTGGAATTACCGTTCATATTCCCAGACACGAATAAACTTGAAGAGCGATTAACTTTCTGATTCCAACCAAATCATTTTTTGATGTCACTCTAAGACATTGACCCCGTTCGTTCATTGCGGATTGACAACATTTCTTTGACGTGACACTTTATCGACAACTTTTTTAGAGGCAGATCAAGCTACGTTAGGTTAATTAATATAGGTTAGGTAGGCTCATTTAGCTTAGTTTAGTTTAGTTGGGCTAGGTTAAATTTAGTATTATTTAGATTAGATTAGGTTTAGTTAGGTTAGGTTAGATTAGGTTAGGCTATTTAGGTTAGTTTAGGTTTAGTTGCGTTAGGTAAGATTAGGTTAGATTAGACCTGGTTAGGGTATAGATTAGATTTAGTTATTGGAGTGTTGATGAAGTTCTCCGTCGGAGAAATGTCCATTCATTGCGAGGTAGAGGATTTCTCATACCCTTTAAAATTTCTTCGATTTTCTCTTTTCCAAAAACTAAATACGATTCCACTAAATAAGTAATGGAACCCACCTTAAACTGGTTTGTTAAAATTAATGTATAATTGCGAAAAATTGCGAAAAATTGTGAAAAATTGTGAAAAAATTGGGAAAAATTGGGGAAAAATTGTGAAAAATTGCGAAAAAATTGTGAAAAATTGCGAAAAAATTGCGAAAAATTGCGAAAAAAATGGGAAAAATTGCGAAAAAATTGTGAAAAATTGCGAAAAAAATACACAAAAATGTTTGTCAAAAATAATAATAATAATAATAATAATAATAATAATAATAATAATAATAATAAAGTTTCAAAAATAAAAAATAAACTATTTTAGTTTTGGATTTTGTACCGAAAATAAAAGTATCTTTAAAATATTAACTATTAATATATAAAATTATATGTAAATTCATACATTAACAAAATTTCGTGAGTCCCTATTTACTCTTACATACTTCTAATGTATTTTATTTGCATTATTCCCAGCTTTGAATAATGTTATGGACGATTTTAACTGTCCTTTTTATATATATATATATATATATATATATATATATATATATATATATACGTACAGGGTGTCCCGTAAGTCTGGACCCATAGGGAAAAATAATAAAATTACAAAATAGTCCAAAAATTTATTTATAATATATTTTTTTATTATTTTTATTATTATTTTTATTATTTTTTTATTATGATCTTACTCCGCTGGAGTTTTATTTGTGGGGCCACTTGAAAGCCAAAGTGTACGAGGTCAAACTTCAGAACATTTTCCACCTTAAAGCACGCATTGTGGAGGCGTGTCAAGAAATTTCTGCGACTGTGATTCAGAAAGTGCTGTCGCAGTGGAGATTGCGTCTTCAACTATGTGTGCGACACAACGGCGGACACTTTGAACAGATTATGTAATAAATTTTTGGACTATTTTGTAATTTTATTATTTTTCCCTATGGGTCCAGACTTACGGGACACCCTGTATATATATATATATGTTAAAAATGTAACGTAGTTATGAGAAAAGTGAGTATTTAAATTCACCATTATTATTATTATTATTATTATTATTATTATTATTATTATTATTAATGAGATCCCTTTTGTCATTATATAAAGAATTTGTAATCATACCCAAATAATAGATTTCAGCCTGTAAAACGCGTCCTCTTGTTAAAGTCAGTTTACAGCTGTACGCAATATACGTGTTGTATTAATGAAAATATACTTATTTATGTAAACCCTGTATATTTGTGTAAATAAAGAAATGAAGTGAATTGAATTATTGTTTTTATTTTTTTATTTTTTTATAAAGTTGTTTGGCAAAGACCACTGGTCGAAAATAGCCTTATACCATGCCTCCGAGTTTTATGATTAAGTGCCAAATACCCATAAGCCACTACACACGCCGCGGAGCAAGTGTAGTTTACGTCCTCCTGCCGCAAAAGGGGACACAAACTACACTAGGTCAAAGTTGGGGAACGTAAACTACACTAGGATCTTTCGGAGACATTTTTTAAATGAATCCATCAAATAAAACGTTAAAACTAACGAAAATATTACGACTTAACCTAACCAATCGTCAATATATATATATATATATATATATATATATATATATATATATATATATATAATATATATAATATATATATATATATATATATATTATAAATTGACGATTGGTTAGGTTAAGTCGTAATATTTTCGTTAGTTTTAACGTTTTATTTGATTAGGTTTACGCGGACAAAGTTGGGGAACGCAAACTACACTCGGATAATGTTGGGGAGCGTAAACTACACTCGGATAATGTAAGGGAACGTAAACTACATTAGGCACCACAGGGGGACGTAACCTACACTAGGCACAACAGGGGGACGTAAACTACACTTGCTCCCACGCCGCTTACCCCTAGAAAATATTAAACCAGTCAAAGTGTAAATAAAGTAAGCATTTCTCCCCCATTCTCCATTCCCTACTAATGTAGAAAGAGAGGAATGATAAATTACATTTCTTTACGTCACATTTCCCGTTATTGTATCAACGAAATACAGCTGCGAATATGCTTTAACCTTCTGAGTAAATAACCTTTGTTTGTTCGTTTGATTTTATGAATAAAGAAAACAGATTCATAAGTTTTGTAACCCTCTTTTATTCCTCATCCCTCATTCTTAACCTCTTATCTTGTCCAAACTCCCGAAGGGAACTCTGAACTATTTCTAAGCACAGTTATACAAACATTCTTTGCAGAGGAACAACGTCATATTATTAATAAGCATTGTTATGCTTTACAATATAAGGAATCCAACGTAATTGCAGCTTCAGTGAAACACAAGAATACATTACCAAACGCAAAAGACATATTTTCTTTCAAGTACTGTTGGTGTAAGGATATAAAATAGAGTAACGTTTACGTGAATATCAATGACGTTTGATATTCTTTAAGTTTTTAAAAATTTATTTATGCATTAACAAAATATTGCGTAAATATTCTTTCCTAAATATTCTTTTGGGTTTGTAAAGTCAAAAGCAACATATCGAAAATGGCTTCTTCAATTTCAGCGAAATTTGGTCAGAATATTTTTTTTTATATCCCTAAAATTGTGTATAAATTTTTAACATTTTTTTTTCAGTTCTCCAAAACCCTGGACTTTTGATTTTGGCTCTCTTCTTCTTCTTCGCCCTTGGCCCCTCCTCCCTGCATAAAAAAATTATTTATTATTTTTTAATTGATATCTTTCTATGAAAATAAAAATTATTGCCAGAAACCTCCATTTATCGGTTGAAAACTAATGATTTTTATAGTATGATATGTGTAACCTGTAGTTTTCAATAATCACAATAATCACAATTCTTAGTAAATTTTTGTAGATCGTACAAAATGTGTACATGTGTACAAAATGTATATACTAAATGTGTACATGTGTACAAAATGTATATACTAAATGTGTACATGTGTACAAAATGTATATACTAAATGTGTACATGTGTACAAAATGTATATACTAAATGTGTACATGTGTACAAAATGTATATACTAAATGTGTACATGTGTACAAAATGTATGTAATAAATGTGTACTTTTTTCACCACAATTAAAAGCTATTATGACCATACAAAATGGGGTAGCTTCGTAGAAACTGAAATAAAATTTTCCAATATTTCGTAAACTTGTAAAGGAAATTATGAGAAAAACTGAATCATATTTGTAAATATTACAGAAAAGGAAAAAAACAACAAGAATTCAATGAAATTGATAAAAATTTTGTGAATGAAAAAAAATGGCTTCTCAAACACACATAATTCAGTTTCATTGAAATTCGGCCAAAATATGTTCCCAACGTTTGAGCGTTATTATTATTATTATAATTACTAGTACAGTTCCCGTCACTTCGCTGACGGTTAGACAGGCTAAACTACAAAAAAAGAACCCAGCCGCGAAAATTTTGAGCTTCACATTGTGTCAACATTTCTGAATCTGGTATCTCCCAAAACCTCCTCACCCCCATTCATACAACTTGGGGGCTAACCCCCTCCCCCATTACCACACCCATCCCCCATTACCCCCACCCCCACCCTTCCGCCCACCCCAACCCTTCCCCCCACCCTCACCCTTCCCCCATTGCTAAACTACAGAAAAGAACACAGTCATGAAAATGTTGAGCTTCACATTGCCGCCCGTAATACAATTTCTGAATTTTTTTTACAATTTCTGAATTTTTTTCTCACAATTTTTTCTCACAATTTCTGAAAGTGTGACGGACGGACAGACAGACAGACAGACGGACGGACGGACAGCTCTCTTATTATAGTATAGATTATTATTATTATTATTTGGCCTTTTTTTTTCCATAAACATTTTTTTTAAAATTGATGAAATCCTCCTTCAACGTCTTTAACCTTTATGGTTTTGGAGATATATGAATGAAATTTGTATTGCCTATAAACAATACATATATTCTTAACCCAATAGTGGGCATTGGTAGAATTTCCTACCGCCAAAATTGTTTGTCATTATTGCATCACTTTTTCTTGTATTCACGTGATCTTCGGTATGAGTCATTGATATGACATAATCTAAAAGATGGCGTCATATCAATGAAATTCTACCAAATGGGCACTAATGGCTTAATTCAACTTACTACTTTTGGATATTATGAAAAATGTATTTGCAACAATAATTTGTTACACCTGAAGAAGATCAGGGGCGGATTTAAACCGTCTTCCACCGTCTTCCGGAAGACGGTCAGAATTTTCAGTGAATTTTTTTTATTATATGATATTTTAATAATATATATATATAATATTTAATTATATAATATTTTGATAAATATGATGTAATTTTCCATTGTTTTATTTTTACATCTTTCATTTCATTTAAAAATATGTTACAGCAACTTGAAAATGTACTTCTGCCAAAACGGTGATAGCGAAAATTTCACGATTTACAATAGTTCCGTACGCATTTTTTACTTTTCAAATTTTGGAAGACGGTCAGCCCAGAAGGCTGGATCCGCCCCTGAAGATAGTGTTGATCGAAGGTTTAATGGCGAAGCTTTCCTTTGTATCATATGTTACAGTATTCAGAATAATGAAAATCAAAGGAAAAATCGAATTTTATCGTAAATTTTACAGATTCATTTGTAAGAGACACGACAGACTATCATTTTATCTCCTCCTTCCAAACGTTCAGGTACTTTGATATCATATCCGCATGGATATTATGCTTAAATTTCATATTTTATAACAGTAGGACATCAAAAGTAACCCCAGAATCGATTTCTACGGTAAATATTATCAAAGGATATATTAAAAAAAACAGAAAACCCATCTATCAGTCATTTTTGGGTCAAACAGGTTTTACAGTCCTTTTGAGTGTTATAATATATATATATATATATAATATATTGTGAAATTCATCCCATATATACACACACACACATATATATGTGTATATATATATATATATATATATATATATATACACACAAACTCAGAATGGTTCCCTGAGAACATTATATGTTAAACACAGACCGTGCATGGAACAAGGAACTCTTCTGGGAAAATTAAATCCACTATAGTCCGGATTTAATTTTCCCAGAAGAGTTCCTTGTTCCATGCACGGTCTGTGTTTAACATATATATATATATATATATATATATATATATATATATATATATATATACACAGTATATTGTATTGTTTTTTTTTTACCAACGTTGATTTATTTTTATATTTACTGAATACAGCAACATTAACTTTGGCTTCTCTTGCTTTATGAGTAAGCCTATGTAGGATAAAAAACTACACATTCATTTGTTCTCTCATGCCCTAATTTTCTTCATTAAAAAAGCAAGATAACAGCCACGAAGTTCAATTCTCCAGGGTGTGGGGGTGAGTATGCCCCAAAGATCACTTTTTTAGCCTGAGCATCAGCCAACTCAATCTAAACCAGTAGCCAGCAGGAGGGAGCAAATCAGAGTATCGCCGCTCACAGTATGCCACCGTAACCACTGAGCTATCGGGTTCCAGATGCTTTCATCATTAACAGTCTTTATAATAAAATGAGACTTTAAATAACTCTTATTGAATTTTTAATTACATTTTCCTCATTAGAGTAAATTCAGGAGAACCAGATACGGATGTTTTCCTTTCAATGGCAGCCACTAAAATCAAATAAAATCTACATTATTTCTCTTGACCTTTTTATTACTACTCAGTACCCCGGACCTCGGTGCTTTCATTTCACTTACGGGGAAAGTGTTATCCATTCAATCACGGGCGCTGGCTTTTTTGGTCAATAAAATCTCTGTTGTACATTCTCCCTCGCGTGCTTCCACTTTGTTTGTATTTTAATATAAAAATATGAGTTCAAAATTAGGAGTTATTACTTTATTTATCGTTTCACATGGACGATAAGAGGCTTTGCCTAATTTCAGGACGAAAACACGTAAATAAGACAATTTTTTGTTTCGATTTTATATCTAATAACATAAAAAAAACATGTATATATAAAAATATATAAAAGATGTAATGTAATATAAAAGATGTAATACAAAAGATGTAATTTAATACAAAATATGTAATGCTAAAATATATTTCATACTCATTACGATAGTAATTATTAATTTGAGAATATAAATATAACAGTGGTTATAGGTATTAAATATAACGAAATAAATCCTTAGGATTAAAGTGACGTGATTAACGTAAAATTAACACAAGGTTAACATCAGTTCTATTTCCTTAATTCATTTTTTAAAAGTTGCTTTTTACAACTGTTAAATAATTTATTAAAATTTGTTTTTAATCAAAATAATTTCACTCTTCTTTATAATGTTTTCTTCTGTACCCATACCCCGGTTCGTAAACGGGGTCTCCTTCGTAGCTCACGTCAGCGACGAATCCCGAATATCCGTCGACGTAATACGTTACTTTTAACTTCCGAGTGTCTGGAAGGAGGACGTAGTAGTACCCTTCTACTCTACCGTCTTCTTTGGATTCGTGATGACCAAAATCAAGCTCTCTTGAATAATGATCCTCATCATTAACTTGGTACCAGAAACTATAGTTGTCGTCATCACTATTTCCGTATGGGTCTTCGTAAGATCCCCCTCTGTTATTGTCATAGGGGTCGTCGTAAGGCTAAAAGAGAATAATTATTGATAGTATATTAACGATATAGTGATAATACCATAAATTTGAAAAATTTCAAAAACGTTTGAATGGTCAAGTGTAAAATTGAACAATTTAAAACTTGATAATAAAAACCCACTCTAATAGACAGAGTTTATTTCCAGTAAATTAAATTTCCACAACAGTTTCGATGCCCACTGGCATCCTTTTTGGGTGGAAGAGGATGCCAGTGGGCATCGAAACTGTTGTGGAAATAAACTCTGTCTATTAGAGTAGGTTTTTATTATCATATTTTGACCTTCACGTAGAAAAAAGTGGTTTTTTTTTGCAATTTAAAATTTGTCTAACAAGAAAAGCAGCGTATATTGATGGAGAATTTTTGGAGTGTTAAAAGTTTTCTTAACATTTGTAAATCTAAAAACATTTGTAAATTTTAAACATGTTTTACTCACATCTCTTCTGTCTGGTCGGGCGAAGGTCAAAGAAAGGAGAATGATATGAACAAGCCACTGAAATAGTTGTTTAATTAGCATCAACATAAAAATGAGATCTATCTATCTTTGGACGATTTCCAGTTTATGTACCGTTTTCTACTGTACATTACATACAGCATAGTAAACATTTTTAGATTGAAATTATCTAGTGTTTCTTTGCTTCTGTTAGGCACAGCATAGAGTAAAACAGAAGGTTAGGTTAGGTTAGGTTAGGTTAGGTTAGGTTATCAAGAACTTACCTCTCTTAAAAAGTTGTTATAATCGACGGCGGTTGTATGACCAATCAAAAATAAATTATATGAAAAACGGTACACAAACTGGAAAAGGTCCCTATCTTTAACCCTAGAAAGGTGGCGTAGCCTATTTCAATAAAAGTACACTTGTTTTTCTGGAAATTATATTTTTTAACGCACGTAAGTTAATTTTTATTATTCTTTAGCAATAATAAATTGGGATTACCTGAAGATCAGGGCCCCCAGCCTTTTCTAGTTAGCCTTATAAGGCTAACTAACGAAAATATCACGACCTAACCTAACCAATCGTTAGGTCATCTGCACGTCCTTGACGATTGGTTAGGTTAGGTCGTGATATTTTCTAGTTAGCCTTATAAAGCGAACTAAAGAAGGCTGGGGGCCCTGATCCTCAGGTGATCCATAAATTGCTTAATTCAATCTGTAAATGTAATTTTCATTATGGGGTTACGTAGACCCCCGACACTAGTCGCTATGTGTAATGACCTACACTGGTCTTCTATGGTTAAAGTAGCTTTCTCTCTCTCTCTCTCTCTCTCTCTCTCTCTCTCTCTCTCTCTCTCTCTCTCTCAGAATTTATAAAATGACAAGTCATTTGGTTACAAATCATATTATTGATATTATTATATCTAAAATTTAGACCAGTAACTTATAACACGCAATTGTAGAATTACTGAGGTAAAAAGAGAGTTACATTACTTTAAAGGCCATTCTGACAGTCGTGTATTTCAACCAAATGAACTGGCATTCAGCGGAGGAAGGCAAGACTAAACTAATGATAGTTACTCTTTCGAACGCATTTATATACATGTGTTGCAAAGTGTTTTCTAGGATAATAGTAGAAAGCTCGCAAGATCAACCAAAAAAGCTGTCAGACGCAAAGACTAAAGGTCAAACCGGTTGCGGGACTAAAAAATAAAAGGACGGATATTTTTATCTTTAACTGAACTATATCTAATTTAAAAGCATTTTTATCACATATTTTATACTAGGTTTGAATAAAGGTATTTGGACTATAAAATTAAACATACACTTCCTTATTATGCAACAACACTTCCTGAAGTTAGCTGTCAAATGAAATCTGGATTGCTCGTATTTAAAACTAGGTAATTCTTGCGTACATACCACGAGACATTTTCTTATCTTTTCTGTATGTTTTGAATTTCAGGAATTAGATGCAGTCACTCTCATTTATTTATATATATATATATATATATATATATATATATATATATATATATATATAATACACAGACTGTGTATGGAACGAGGAACCCTTCTAAGATATTAAATCCAATATGGTCCGAATAAATGACTCGTTGCCCGCGTTGGGCTTCCATCATAAAAAACAAAAACTTTTGTTTTTGCCATTTATTATTACTTATTCGGACCATAGTGGATTTAATATCCCAGAAGGGTTCCTTGTTCCATGCACAGTCTGTGTATTACATATACCGTAAGATGGGGTAACTGGGCAGCACCTGCAGGGGTAACTGGACCCTACTAAGTTTAAGATAAATTTCGTTATATAAAGTATGAACTGTTTCCATAAATTGTAGGTACTGTACCTACCTATGCATAGGTACCTCAAATATATGGACAAAATAATAACGAAATTTACCCTAAATTTAGTAGGCCCCAGTTACCTCATCTTACGGTGTATATATATATGTATATATATATATATATATAGTGCACATATAGAGTCCCTACAAACAACATTAACATTCTAAAATAACAAAATCAAAGCGAAGGTTACTAATGAAAACTAAAATCTCTGAAAATACAGGGTGATCCAAAAAAAAAAATTGTAACAAATTATCTTTATGGAACACTTTTTTGGGGGGAGGATTACTCTGTATATTCTTTGAAAAAGACGCGAACGATACATTCTAAAATATGCTGAAAATACTGGAAAAAATTCAATGTTTAACTACAAAGAAGAAATAAAACATAGCAAAAGAGGATATTGTTTCATTCCAAAGACAACAGGACGAGAAGACCTACGAACAAAGTACAGGGTGATTCACTCGCTGGTAGCCCCAGAGTATCGCTAATACGATACTCTGGAGCTAACAGCGAGTGAATCACCCTATTAATTAAGGGGCTAAAAACCACTTAATATCTTACCGAAAGAGCTGAAGAACATACAAATAATTTATTTAATATTAAAAAAAAATCTTGTCTTATTAAATACCTAAGTCAAGTCCTCAACCAATCTTGAGTGTCAGAATGAGAGTTGAATGTAACTCTCTCCTTCATCAACTCTTACAAATGAAGAGGAATGCTGCTGATGGGTCGGTCGTACGTCGATCTTCATTACATATAAGAAAAAGTAAGTAGGAAGTAATGTATATTTTGAGAGAGAGAGAGAGAGAGAGAGAGAAATCCTAACAATTCTGTAATCAAATAATTTTATTTCTTGAAACCAAACACAGGGTGTTCAAGAAGAAACGCAATCTATTGGAGAATGCATATATCATTGTAACCTAACCCTTTTCTTTCTGCTTCGGGTTGCGTTTCTTTTTGTACACCCTGTAGTTTATAAATTCCAACTCCAGTTAAAATTCCGACACAATGATAATCCTTAATACCGATTTCTCAAGGAATCCGACGTCAGTAATCTCGTTGCTTCTACGATACGGAGGATTTCTCTATCTCCTTTCGGTTCTAATTCTTAGGATTCTATTGCCTACCCCAAAACTGACTCCTATTTCATTACGTAATGGAAGCCCTGAGTTGGAACTAGTGGTTCGTTATGGGTACAGAATGCTGAAGATTTATGGAGTGTGAAGGCTCCAGAAGCGCTATAACCTCTTCACTCTTTATATCAACACCTTCGTGAAAGATAAAGTTGGGACGTAGGGCTTTCCACGGAGAGTTGAGACCGAGGACGAAAAAGTGGACTATATTCACCGTTACCGTGATCGTGAGGGTATACAACTTGAGCGGGACCATATTGCGCGAAACCCTGGCAAGCGCGTTCAAAGCTTTGCTTGAATAGTTTTTGTGGCAAGGTTGCACAGAACACTGACAAGGGAAATATGAAAATAAGGGATATGGAATTACGAATTACGCCAAAGCTGACGATAAAGAGGTTCTTGAAACTGTGTGTACGTAGGTAATACGTACGTAATACGTTACAGTAGGACCGAGTTGATTACAGACACCTCCCGCGTCACAAACATCCCTATGGCCAGCTTTACAACGGTTTACGGGCGCATTAAGCTTTGGGGTCTAATGCATTCTCTGGATCGACGGGTTCTGTACACTGATACGGGCAGTGTGTTGTTTACGCCGAAGGAAGGTAAATATATGCCTCTTATAGGCGAGTTCCTCGGTGAATTCACTGACGAGATCAAGGACGAGTATGGCAGCAGAGCTTACGCGGACCCTTTTGTATCGAGTGGTCCAAAAATGTACAGGGCACGTGTAAGGATCGGGAATGAGTTCAAGTATATCGTATCGTGAAGGAGAAGGGAATCGCTTTAAATCCAGCAAACCGCCAGACTTTTTTCTGAAAAATCTGCGGAACTCGCGCAGAACTTTTAAGGCTAAAAATTTCAAAATTTTATTAAATAAACTTACGTTAAGGAATTTGAATTAAGTGCTACTTCTAGAGTCATACATAAATAAAATCCATCTGTATAAATTCTTTTGAGACTTAACTTGAATAACTGCAAACATTTTCTTTAAATTTAAATTTTGCTTGTCACAAAAATTTGTAAGTGTACGTCTGTGAACTACTTCTGAATTTAACTTCCATTTGGAGTGAAACCAAATAAACTTTATACGAGGGAGTGTATTCTTTCTATGCTTCCTCGCAATAAGCCTCTCTTGTAAACTGAGGGTAAATTAACATTGAAAGTTCGAAAATTTAAAGTGGGTTTCAAATAAGCTGAGAAAATTGCGCGTATGAAATTGAAAGACCATCCGAGAGGATAAGCAGAGCCATCCTGAACAAACGAACTCGCGCGCGCAATAAGTGCAATGAAAAATGGATGTACCACTGTTATACTTTTTAAAGTTATTTACTGTTTATTTATTTCATAAGGTATTTTAAAGTTTTGACTCTTTTATTTACTTGTTATTATTTCTATTATCGAACGTTTATTCATTTGTAAGTATTTATTTTAAAAATTATTTAATTCGTGTACTTTAATTAAATTATTTTACGTGTGTGTGTGTGTGTGTGTGTGTGTGAGAGAGACATCCCTGTCTGGACATGATTTATAGGCTTCGATCCACAACTGCCTATCTTGAAAAACCAGCGCATGATTTCGAGACTGTCACAAACATCGCTGTCGTGAACATGCCTCAGCTTCTGAAGTTTTATACTAAGTTTTACCATAATTGCCAGCGTGTGTGTGTGTGTGTGTGTGTGTGTGTGTGTGTGTGTGTGTGTGTGTGTTTTATACTCCTCATATTGTATTATTTGTACGTTAACTGAGTCGCGATACGAATCAACCGTGCATTGAAACAAGACTGTTGTGGAAACCTAACCTAAAACCCTTCTGTTAAAAAACAATGGTAATAACGGACTAGTGGCTACTCGTTGCCGATTCATTCCCGATATACTGTTTCAAATAGTTGCCTTCCTTAACTTGAAACCTTTATTAAATGCGCGAGTTGATGATATGCATTATTTTGATACCGTGTAGAGATGAACAAGGTGAGAACGGGTTGGAGTTTAGGGAATATTTAGGAGACATGACCTCCGAGAAGTACCACTCGCTTTGGGACGCTGTTCTAGAGCGTTACAAACCATCCCTCGCCTTAACCGTTCATCCACAGAAACTATTTCATTATATACGCTGTAACTGTCACTGCGATTTAGAAGACTTCCACATACACACACATCACTATAAACTCTGAACAGTTTTCAGTTGAAAAAACTGGTGAAAGAGAATAAACGCCCAGTTAGTACGTGTTGTTTATACATTAACTTTTCCTGATAATATTTTAGTAACCGACCGAGTACTCGAGCAAGCTTTTGAAGCTAATGTTCAAATATTAAGAATTATGAAAATGTTACTCCCAATTGTAAAGTAGGAACAAAAATAATCCTAAATGACTTAAGGCACTGTATATCGAGTATACTGTAGAATACTTCATACATTAAACTGGGTATTATTCTTTGGATTGGTTGTATTATACAAAGCATTGAGAATGTAATTATTTCCACCATTTTCTTTACTTTCCATACTAACAAAACAAATAATGTCCCTTTGGTTAACCTTTGGTTAGCTTCCGCTCGAATTGTTCATTCTGGCGAAGGTCAAGCTTTTCACTCCACCTTAGACCTACAGTTTAACGTGGAATCCGAACCACGCCCCATCAGCAGCCCAGCGTCTTAACCACTAGGCCACCTAGGGTACCCATTCATCTACCAACCACTTTCTTTATTGTGTGGAAGGATGAACAGCTGGGTTTTGCTGCGCGCCGGCTGCCGTCGGGTCTCGAACCCGGGGCCAATGGATTCGTAGTCAGCGACGCTAACCACTACGCCACCTGACAGATTAATAAATATGGTGTGCAACTGTTTCTATTTACTCCTCAGTTTTTGAATTATGTCTATGTACTGTATGCGATGCTGTTTTCTTAGACAACACTGCTTTGTGTGTGTGTGTGTGTGTGTGTGTGTGTGTGTGTGTGTCACCTGGTTGGAATTGGCTATCCAGGTTGGCTTGTAGGTGCAGTCACGTCCGGTGGTAAAAGGTACACAGAAGCGCTCGGTCTCATTCAACAGCATGTATATTTTCTCCTTATTAATATTAGTGTTATGTGTTATGCATAAGACAGTGTTGAAGTGGCCACTATACTCTATCTTTATAGTAGCATTGGGTCAGAGTGCTGCATTACATCAGGTGGCCTGTAAACCTTATATCCTTTCAATTTTTTTATATTTTCATTTTTTAAATGGTGGGCGCTAAAGTTCATCGTATGACGTCATATATATATATATATATATATATTAGTGGTGGACCGGATGTCAGTGTTTCAACATCTGCGGATGCGGATCTTTAATTTCAATATCTGCGGATGCGGATGCGGATATTTAGTTAATCTATCAATATAATATAGAATTATGAATATATGACATAATTTTTCAAATTTCGTGATATTACTCTTATGGCAGGCAATGCATAAGAATTAAAATTAATATTAATGTTTTCATTATGATAAAAATAATAACTTTCTCAAGAATTTCAGCCACAGAAAATTCAATGAAACATGTTTCATTCAATTTTCTGTTACCAGGTATTTATATTTTGAGGTTTATATATTTGTTTGTTCATTAATAATTAATACTTTACATGAAATGTGCATGACTGGGCCTTATAAGCTACTTTATAAGCTAATTTAATTGTAAATTGCATAATTTATTAGAGGTAATATCCGCATAACATCCGCAGTCAGAAGTGCGGATGAGGATGTTAAAAATGATGCGGATGCGGATATCCGGTCCACCACTAATATATATAAATATATATAAATATATCAGTAATACTGTATATATATTATTTTATTTATTTTTTATCTTTTTTGTTAATCAAAAGCCATTAACGGATTAAGATCATTATCAAGGATTCAAATTTTGCTCTACTAGCATTCCTCTTTCCCCCCCCCCCCATTTTTCCTCCTTTTTCTCTCGCCCTTTTCCTCTCCACCCCTTACACTCCCTTCCCTCTCTCCCCCATCACCCCATCCTCCCATCTTCCATCCTCCACCTCCCTCTCTTCAAATGCACTCATACTACTGAACAATATAGAAATTACTGAATTATATTTGCGGTTCACAAAAAGGATATCATTAAAAAAATCATATTTGGCTGCTGAGAGGAATGTTTTCCTGATGTTTTACAAGAACATAGGTAATTAGTAATTAAAACATAGGTAATTAGTAATTAAAACATAGGTAATTAATGCTTACTTCAACTAACCATTTACATTTAAACAAGCTCAGTAGTAGTCTTTTCCTGTTTTTGCGACGATATTATATAAAGAAAATTTTACCCTTAGATAATATACTCCATACCATAACCAATACAGTTCCTGTAACTACGAAAATATATACAATGCAATATTTATTTCTTCAAAATAATGTATATCATAACCAATAAATAAGAAATAGCTTGAGAGTAAAAGGCAACAGTTCATAAGAAAATTAAAAAAAAGAAAATAAATTAAACGAGATAACATATAATTAACAGAGTTACACTAACATAGAGTTAACACAAGGTTAGCATCATTGTTTATTCCATTCCGTCATATTTCGTTTTGAATTTTGCCGAGATTCATTTAAAAAATATTTTTAATAATAATTTGTGGATGGTTCTCTATGACACTCCTTTATCTGGTCTTGAAAATGCATTTTTCGGTATCCATATCCAGGTTTACGAACAGCTTCTGATAAATTGACATTGGTAACGAATCCCGAGTATTAGTGGGCGACGGTGTACTTCACTTTTACGTGACTCTCTCCTGGAAGTTTAACGCTGTAGTGCCCATTTACTTTGTAGTCCTGTTTGGATTCATGATGATGAAACTCAAGGTCTTTCCCGTAATGATCTTTCGCTTTAACTTCATACCACAGTTTGTATTTCTTATAACTATGTTTATATGGGTCTCCGTATCCATGGTTATGGCTTTTGTCGTATGGGTCTTCGTATCCGTGGTTATGGCCTTTGTCGTATGGGTCTCCGTATCCGTGGTTATGGCTTTTGTCGTGTGGGTCATCGTCGTGGCCGTCGTCGTATGAGTCCTTATAAGGATGAAATTTAAAGTAAAAGGTAATTCATTAAGAACATCCAGTTTTGAAACAAATTTAGATATTTCACTGACCAGGAGTACAAATGAATATTATAAAGCTCAACCATGATAATAGTTCAGTTTCGTGAACATTTTTATATACAAAAGTATGTCTGAAAACTGTAACCATGTCTTACTTACCTTTTTCTTGTCTGGTCGAGCGAAGGTCAAGGAAAGCAGAGTAACGAAAAAAATCAACTGAAATCAAGAAAAAATGGATCAAAATATGAAGTTTGAGCCCCATTAATGTAATAATTGGGTTGTTTAACCTCTTTTGCAACATCTAAGGTCATATGACGGAGGGGACCTAGTGCTTTACGTGGGATCCGAACAACGGGTCGCTACATAGTCTGGACGAAGTGGACGGTCTCCCATCCAACTACTATCTGACCCAATGTGGCTTAACTTCACTGATCAACGGGAAGCGGTTTTACGACATTGACTACGACGTAGCCCTTGAGCCCATAAATTTATTTGAATCTTAGAAAAGTGATTATTTGATTTCATCGTATTGCAATTGAGTTTGGACGCAAAACTTAAATTTTAACATTAATTTAATTAACGTTAACAAATTTAATAAAGTACATGCAAAGGAGCATTAATTCAAGCAAATAAAATAGGAAAGTTTGTTCACTAACTTTATAATACATTTTGATTGGAATCTGTTTTAGTCAAAGGAACTGATGTTTTAACATACGAAGATAATACTCAACTGATATTTCCATGAATTCGTTTATATATATATTTCATAACATTTTTTTAATACTGTATGAAGGAGTATTGTGTCACTCAAAAAATTTTGAACTCAAACACGAAGGTTCAAACCGGTTAAGGACACAAAAAGTCAGGAGAAAGATGTTCTAATTCTGCCAATAAGTAAACTCAGGCAATAGAATTAAGCAACTTCATATTTACTATTTATTATTAGACTCTTTTGCAACTTTCCAAGGTTACATTCATTGTTATTGTTGCCAAACTCAAAAAGTTTACAATATAAAAAATTGTGAAGCATATAACTCTGTTATGAATGGCCAGGCCACGAAGCCTTATTTCTGCCTATGGAAACAAAAATTTAAAATAAAAATAGCTTAATGAAGTATTTTCAATTTGTAATATCGATACTAAAAACAATATTGTTATTAAGAAATGTATTCTATACACAGAACACATATATAGACCACCAAATTCTAATTTAAATAGACTTTTAACACATGTATATAACCTAACTTTTAATACACTTAGTTAAACTAATACTAAACTTCACTAAATCGAATACCATAATTGCAGACGACTAAATATCAAATTGCAAAATAAAGTCAATCCTTCACATACTGACAATTTTTAGATATATTTATGATGTTTAAAAATTGTCAACATGTAGAAGTACCTTATGAACCTTATGTTGTTTCGTGCGTTGGTCTCTCTTCACACGGAGGTCAAGCTGGTGTGTACAGATGTGTGTATAGATTATACTTATCTTTTTTTTATCCTACCATACTACTACCAAACCCAATCGATTATTTAACTGTAATAATCGGAAAAGAATTTACAGCTAATAATACTGCACATTTGTAAATAGGAGTGTCGTCGTGAATTCTGAGGTTATAATAACTACAGTACATTAACATATTTGCCAACATTTACAAAAGCAAAAGCGGTAGGATTTGTAATCAATGCCAAGGGGTCTGGGAGCATGCCTCCCTTCGGGAAATTTTTGAAAATCTAGCCTCAAATGATGCACTCTAGTGCATTCTGAGCATAAAAGGTTTGATATTATTTGTATGTTGCTCGTGTTGATGATGCGAAATTCGGTAGCCTACCGCCTAAAGCGGTAGAGTTGGCAGTATGCATTAATGATTTAATGATAATCACGGTACTTGAACAAAATGACTTTTTAATATAGAACATTCTCCGAGACTGAAAAGCAATCTTAAATGAGGCTGTTAACACGTTGATTGTTACTAGTATGTGACTTCGATTGACCCATATCATAAATTTAAGTTCTTGTCTGAATCTTTAAATTATATCTTAAAGACTCGTTTTCCTTTAAAGAAGAAAACAGTTTGGATCAATGAAAGAAAGCCACCCCCAGCATTCTTTAGTTAGCTTTATAAGGCTAACTAACGAAAATATCAAGACCTAACCTAACCAATCGTTAGGTCAACTGTACGCCCTTGACGATTGATACTTCAAACTCATGGATCACTGCAGGTTATTCAGTCAATAATTTTTTCAAATTACATCTGCAAGACGAGATTCCTAAACGTCTTACCTGGTATAAAAATAAACTAAATACATTAAAATGGCCCAATATATCTTCTTTCTCTTCGCCCGTTCCCGCCTCTATGCGGGGTCGGCGTTTCTGACCAGCCTCCTCCACACAGCCCGGTCCTGGGCTTCTTCCTCCGACAAGCCCTTCTCCCTCAAATCGTCCCTCACCTTCTCCATCCACCTTCGCTTCGGTCTGTCTCTCTTTCTCCTGCCATACACCTCCATATTCATCGTTCTCTTACCCACATAATCTTCGTCCCCTCTCATCACATGTCCATACCATTTCAGTCTACTTTCTTGTATCTTCCTCGAGATTTCTCCAACCTTTGTTGTGCCCCTTATCCTTTCATTCCTTACTCTATCCAACCTTGTCACTCCGCACATCCATCTCAGCATTCTCATCTCCGTTACATCTAGTCTTTTCTCATGATCTTTCTTTATAGCCCAAGACTCAGCCCCATACATCATAGCCGGTCTTACCACAGTCTTATACACTTTTCCCTTAACCCTTGCGCCTATTCTTCGGTCACACAACACCCCTGAAACTTTCTTCCAATTTTTCCAACCAGATTGCACTCTGTGTGTATTTCTGTGTCCAGCTCACCATCCTCAGCCACTGTCGATCCCAAGTACGTAAACTTACTTACTCTCTTTAACCTCGCTCCCTCTAAACTAATTTCTGAGTCTTGATTTTCGTAGAACCTCAGGTACTCCGTTTTCTTTCTGCTGATTTTCAACCCTCTGTCTTCAAAACCCCTCCTCCATTCCTCCAATTTTCTTTCTACTACTTCTCTTGTTGCTGCACAGAACAATATCGTCTGCAAAGAGCATACACCAAGGGGATTGATCTTTTATCCCCTGGGCCAACACATCCATAATCAAAACAAAAAGGTACGGGCTCAAAGAAGATCCCTGATGTAGACCAACCCTCACGGGGAACCATTCCGTTACACCTACACTACTCCTAACCTGGGTCCTTGCTCCTTCATACATACTTTGCACCAACCTAACGTACTTCTCCGGCACACCTTTCTCTCTCATACACCTCCAAACCTCCTGGCGTGGCACTCTATCATTGCTTTCTCTAGGTCGATGAAAACCATGTGCAGTCCCTTTTGTCGCTCCCGGTGTTTCTCCATCAACTGCCTCAGTGCAAAAATAGCATCAGTTGTTCCCCTACCTGGCATAAAACCCAACTGCTCTTCCCCCACGGTTGTCTCTTCTCTTAACCTTTTCTCTATAATCCTTTCCCAAACCTTCATCGTGTGTGACATAAGCTTTATTCCCCTATAATTTCCACAATCCTGGATGTCCCCCTTCTCTTTGTAGATAGGTACGAGTGTACTATCCCCCCACTCCTCCGGCATTTCCTCTTGTTCATATATCTTCTGCATCAGATCCCACAATAGATCTATGCCCTCATCTCCCAAACAATTCCACGCCTGCACTGGTATCCCATCCGGTCCCAATGCCTTCCCCTTCTTCATTCCTTTCAACGCCACCTTCACCTCCTCCCTACTCACTCCTGAAGTTAACCCTTGATTTGGGACACCAAACACTTGAACCAAACACCAAACACTTGAACCATAAACGGTCTTAGTTTGAAGCTGAGTTTTAAAAAAATGTCATAAAAGAACTATACGTTCATTGTAGCATAATTTCTGATGAAATATGTATAATCAAATCTTTAAATAATCACTCTGCATCCATTACTTATAAAGTTGGCTCCAAATTATAAAGTAATTACGGATCAAGTTTAGTTTACGCCCCCCCCCTGTGGTGCCTAGTGTAGTTTACGTTCCCCTCCATTATCCTAGTGTAGTTTACGTTCCCCTACAAGCTACATTATCCTAGTGTAGTTTGCGTTACCCAACTTTGTCCGCGTATACCTAATCAAAAAAAACGTTAAAACTAACGCAAATATTACGACTTAACCTAACCAATCGTCATATATATATATATATATATATATATATATATATATATATATATATATATATACAGGGTGGGCCGTAAGTTTCCATACATAGGAAAATTTAAACGTTTGTTTTTATGTTTCAGATACCCTAAGAATATGCGTTTGACGAAAGAGCAACGAATTGAAGCAAATTTTTACGTCAATGGAGAGGTTAATCGGCAAAACATACGTTATTGGAGTAATGCTAACCCTAACTGGCTGAGTCCGACGAAGATGCAAGGTGCCGGTAAAGTGATGGTGTGGGCCGGGATATGGGGTGACAGAATTATTGGACCAATTTTTGTCAGTGGAAATCTTAATGCCGAAAGGTATCTTAACATGTTGCAAGAAGAGATTTTCCCATCCCTGCTAAACGAGGAAGGTAACTTCCCATTTACTTCCAGCAAGATGGAGCTCCACCTCATTATGGTCTTCACGTGCGTCGGTATTTGGATCAGCAGTTTCCGGATGCTTGGATTGGTCGGCGTGGTCCTGTGGAGTGCCTCCCAGATCCCCAGATCTCACCCCCCTTGATTTCTATCTTTGGGGGCACTTGAAGGCCATGGTGTATCAGGAAAAGATACGAGACATAAATCATCTAAAGGAACGTATCACCAACGCCATTACAAGCATAACGTCAACTGTGCTAATGCGTGTTCATCAACAGTGGGGAACACGTATTGAAATGTGTTTTCAAAACAATGGCAACCATGTAGAGCATATTATATAAATAAAAATGGTTGTCCATAAAAAAATGTTTATTTTTCCTATGTATGGAAACTTACGGCCCACCATGTATATATATATATATATATATATATATATATATATATTGACGATTGGTTAGGTTAAGTAATATTTTCGTTAGTTTTAACGTTTTATTTGATGGATTCATTTAAAAAATGTCTCCTAAAGATCCTAGTGTAGTTTACTTTCCCTAACTTTGACCTAGTGTAGTTTGTGTCCCTTTTTGCGTCAGGAGGACGTAAACTACACTTGCTCCGTAATTACAAATCACTCTTGGACTACATTGTATTGAACCCATGAAATGTCATTTTCTTTTGTTTTTAATTTTCGTACAGAGGTCACCATATGCTATTGGTGAAACTGGAAAACATTAGTAATAATAATATACATTTGATGAAGCAATTTTAAGAAAAAGATCGATACAGTTATGAAAATATGTTAACGTGGTTTCAGAGGAAATTTACATTAAATTCAGGCTATAAATTGTATATTTGAACAGTACTCCTTTGTAAGGAAAGTGATCCTGTCGTGTTAGAGTTAGATGGGTGACTGTTCTCTACATTCAGGTGATGTACCGACCCGTGGTTTGGGTTCCAAGTAAATCTTTTGGGTCCCCTCCTTCATATGACATTTGCCATTACGAAAGAGGTTAAACAACTGCAAACATTCTTTTCTTCTTCTTCTTCTTCTTCTTCATGATTATTATTATTATTATTATTATTATTATTATTATTATTTCTTTGACCTTGAGTTAGGTGTTTGATATTAAACTATGCTGAACTCGACAAACCATATAGTTATGGCTAAGTGCAGCCGTTGATGATGATTTTAAAAAGTAATTTTTCTAGAAGTAGTCATCAATGTCTGCTCCTCAAAATAGATTAAAACAAGGTGTACCTCAAGGTTCAATTTTTGTCTTCCTTGTGTTTTCGTTTCATGTAAGTGATTTTACACGCTCTTCAGATGTATTTCTTTATTTATTATTACAGTGAAGACGCCCATTTATAAATAAATTTACCACAATTGTGGACTGAGTGACCCCTAATAAACTCTTTTAAATAGGGAAAGAACGAATTTAATGAGTCGTAATAACAAAAAAAATGTACATTTTGATGAATTAAATGTTTGCTCGATTGTCTGACAGTGAAAGAAACACACAAAAAAAATTAAAGTTTTTAAAATACTCGTAGATTGCGTACGAGGGCGTTGCAATAATTTTAAAATTTGAATATAAGGGGGTCCAAAAAACCTTAGCCCCCCCATTTGCAGCTTACATGTTTACTTATATCGAAATAGTTTTTGGTGATTATAAAAATATATAAACTTCTTTATTTATTGCAGGTATTAAAATTACTCTAGCTAATAAAGTGATAATATAATGGCTTCTCAATTAATTGGTGATTCGGAGAGGCAACGTGTGATAGATCGCATACGAGCAATAACATTTCAGGAAGCTCGTGATGCTGGAGCCACCTTTATAACACGTTCATGGGTTGCCAAAAAGTTGCGAAGAGGTGAGGACTTCGTCAAAAGAAATTGGAATAAAACTTAGATGAATGCGAAATGGATACAACCAAATCTGGGCGCCAAAATTTGCCACTCTCTCAGGAAACAAAGGACATCATTGAAAGCGGTACGCGTAAGCGGAAAAACAGCTGTGCTAAACTTTCTAGAGAGATCGAAGTGTTGAGAGGAAGGATCGTTAGTGGTGAGATCATTCGACTGTACCGTCATAGGCGAGGTTTAAAGCCTTGGCATGAACTTCCAAAGCCAAGAAAAACTCAACTTAACATCGATGACAGAATGTGGTTTGTCCATTATCTTGAAGATTGGGATGAGGATGATTTTATGCATTTAGCTGTCTCCGATGAATTTTTTGTTTAAATAACACGTCGGCCTAACTACCAAAATGATCGAGTGTGGGCCACAACACCAGATGAAATCGATGACAATGAACATTATCGCGAATTATTAAAAAGTCCAGACTGTGTTGGTGTGTTTGTTTTGTTCACTGCAAAGAAGCTCATGTGGGTGCTGAAGCCAAATGGTCAGAGTTGGGATGGACAGTATTTTCGTGATATTATTCTATCCCAGCATGTCATTCCTTTTCTAAGAAACCCAAACAATGTTATGGATGTCGATCAGGTCATACTTCTGCACGATAAGGCCCCCTGCTTTAAGGCATTAGCCACTCAACAGTTGTTGCGGAACAATGAGATCGATTTCTTTGGAAATGAAGGATGACCAGGAAATTCTCCTCACCTGAACGTCTGTGAACACATTGAATCAGTTATAAAGGACAAGGTTGAATGTCTCTTGTTTCAAGAACCTGCAGCAAATCGATTTTCGAAGGATACAATGACGCAACACATTGAAACTGTTTTAGCAAATTTGCATAACAATCAAGATCTATTCACGTCACTTTTGGCAAGCTACCCAAAGCGAATTCAGGCTGTCTTGGAAGCCACTGGCGGGAACACCAAGTTTTAACTGTTTCTCATTAAATGCAGGATTAAATTCTCTTTTGTAAGGTATGTTTAGTTTTACTGTACCTCTAATGGTTTAGGCCAGGGGTTCCCAAACTTTTACCACCAAGGACCCCTAAATATTAATTCCGTACGGACATAGACCCCCCCCCCCCCACAAAAAAAATTATGAATTCAGTTACAAACTATAGTATATTTCATAAACATAGATAGCTTTTAAATTAATGTAAAATTAAACATTCTACGCTCATTAAACCAGTTTAATAAACACTTACCGAATGTCTAGTGTGAAACGGAAATTTATTTTAATATAGTTAATGTTACTATTTTTCCAAAAGCTTAGAGACCCCCTGGAAGCTTCCTACAGACCCCTGGGGGTCTGTACAGACCACTTTGGGAATCCCTGGACTTTAGGCCATGGGCGGGGGGGGCTAAGGTTTATTGGAGCCCCGTACAACTCCCAAACTCATTTTATTAAATATACGAGAGTACATCAAACTCTTTTTCTTTCCTACATAAAGTATATACTCACCTGGGGAACAGGTCACAACACCTGAATTATCATTATTACTCAAAGGCAAGTCGTAATAATAATAACTGACGTTGATCTGGATGTTAACACAAGTGCACTCTTCAGAGCTTTAAGATTATTGCATATTAAAGAAAATTGTAAAATGGCACATTTAATATTCATTAAAAATGCAAGAACAAAAGTGTTAATGTATAATGTGTTAATAAATGTTTCTTAATTCCTAAAAACATGTAATCACATTTAACTAAAAGACTATAAAACAAAACTATTAAGTTCTTTCTCTATTTACATTATCTTTATTTCTTCATTCAAAATATTCATCCATTTTTCTTCGATTTGAAGTGGCCATAAAAAGGTGTTTTATGGCTAAATTATGACTTTCTTTGTTCATTTCTTATTTTCTACTTTTCACTCTATTTCTTCTTAACGTATTAATATTTTAAGAAAAGGTATAAGCGAAGGACAAAGAAGGAAAGCCTGGTTCATGTCATGTCCCTGCAACGGCATGTAGCAGGCTTTCCCTTTTTTGCTTTTCATCTTATGTTATTCAGTCATCTGTTAAAGGCGTCTATAATATTTATAGATATATTAATTAATTCTTATTTCGTGTGAAATATTTTTAATTTTACAACATCTGAACACGAAAGAATTATATTTTTCGTTCCAGCTTCAACTTGCCTTTCTTCATTCATTATTTTTTTTCCTTTAAATCAGGGACAATTTTTCATTAACCTCGTAAAGCTTTACTCAATTTTCTGTTATATTTTATTAATAATCCCTCTTAACCTTCAAAGAATTTCATTGCTTTAATATGAAAATAAAAGTTTCAAAGTGATGCTCTGGGGCTCCCAGCGAGTAAATCACCATGTATACAGGCTTCGTTTGGATTCATTTAGATGATACATAAGAAAAAAATTCTTGGTTCAAAGCATATATTTCATTATATATGTAAAAAAATACAATATTCTTGTATATGAACATGCATATAACAATAACAAATAAAACACTTAAAAATATTTCAGAATTCATAGAGACAATAAGAGTTTAAGAGTAGAAATATATTACATCATAAGTTAATGAAATAAAAGTTAAAAAAAGGGATAACACGTGGTAAACATAAGATTAACATAATACTAACATTCTTGTTTATTCCGTTCCATCACTACTTCTAAATCTCAGTTTGAACTTCGTTGAGATTATTTTAAAAATTATATTTTAATAATATTCCTTTGACGGCTTTCCATACTCCTTTGACGGCTTTCCATACGCCCCTGATGGTTCTTCATACTCCCCTGACGGTTCTTTGTAATGCTCCCCTGAACCGTCTTTATAATGACTTTTTTTGTATCCGTGTCCAATGGGGTAAACAGGATGTCCTGTGTAATTAACTTTGGCAACAAATCCAGAGTATCCGTCAACGTAGTACCACACATTCTGTTTACGGGTATCGGGAAGGAGAACGTGGTAGTGTCCCTCTACTTTGCCGTCTGACTTTTTCTCTTCGTGATGGCCATAGTGAAGGTCCCTTCCATAATGGTCCTTCGCTTTCACTTTGTACCAAAAAGCATAATTCTTCTTACCACTATGTCCATATGGGTCTTTGTATCCGTGCTCATTGCTTTTGTCGTAAGAGTCTTTGTGTCCGTGCTCATGGCTTTTGTCGTAAGGGTCGTCGTCGTCATAAGGCTGAAATTTAAAGACAAAATTAATTCATTAACAACGTCCATAGTTTTAAAAACTTTCAGCTGAATACCATTTTTAGCAAAACAAATGTTTGGAAAAGTATATTGGATAAAAATCTGAAAAAGTCTAAAATTTCGTGAACATTTTTATGTGCAAGAATACGTTTGAAAAGTGTAAACATGTTTTACTCACGTCCCTCTTCTCTGGTTCAGCGAATGTCAAAGAAAAGAGAGTGACGAGAACAATCCACTGAAACAACCGAGAAGTTCATATAAATATAACGTTTGAGCTTTATAAATTTATTTGAATCTTAATTTAACAGCAAAGAAGAAACAATAATTTAACATCAAACAAAATGAAAACTTTTAACTTACTTTATAAACCATTTTCACAGTAGTTCGTTTAAGTCAAAGGAACTGATGTTTAATCTATGAAGATTAGACTGAACTGATAATACTTCTCTTTCTGAGCATGTTTTTATATATATTTTGTTGTTTTTTTTAAGAGATTCTCAAGTGAAAGTATGCAATATTACTCAAAAAAATGTTAAGCTCCAAAATGAGTCAAAACCGGTTGAGGAAACAAAAAAATTAGGCCAAAGATGTCTTCATTATCCCACTATTCCAAATAAATTCAGGTTATATCATTAAGTAACGTTATAATTACTCTAATTTTCGTGTTTGCGATGTTCTCTGATGTTAATTTTGTAATTTTTACTGAAACTCTGTTAATTAGGACACTAAAAATGTGTATAATAGAGAAAATTACATTGCATATCATTTTGTAACGAATTGGCAGGTCGATGTAGGATGCTTATTCTATGTATGTAACTGAAGACTAAGACTTATTAATCCATTTATTAATGGATCTTTTATAATTATGAGTCATTATCTCGTACCGATATCAAAAGCCATGTTCTTAAAATTAAAAAACAAGTTTCAGCTCACATAATATAGAGACCACTGACCACCTAATTGTAATTTTAATAATTTTTAATTTAATTTTTAGTAACTTTTTAATGTAGTTACATTTAATAATGGGACTTTAATAAATAGACAACTGTAGCTACCGTGAATTTAATATGAATCTACAAAATGAAGTAAATATTCCAGTAAATTCTTGACAATTTCTTAAATTTAGTGAATTCTTTTGTCTTTACCATACTTACAACCAAACCTATTCGATGCTTCACTCGTGCCAGACACAGAAGTAACTATTATTAATGTTGTGTAGTCGTAATTTGCTTGTGAATTTTGAGGTTATAATTAAAATCACTACCGTACATTATATTTAACAGAATAACTCAAACAATTAACAGACAATCAAAATTAGAGTATTTTCTACCATTAAAGTAAGATTTTTTTCCGGTTGTATTTAATACTCAAATTTGTTTAAGATTTAGAAATAATCAGATTATATGTCAGGATTTTCTATGATGTTTTATTTGATATTTATAATTGTTATTTACTTCTAAAGCCAAATCTTTCATCTACAAATATCGCAAAACCATTCATCATTATTTCAGATTTCAGTTAAAAAGAACCAAGATATTTGACCAAACTGAAACAAAGTGAAATTACTAAGCCTGTGCAGTATACTCGTATTTATACAGAACTGGATTAACTAAATTTTCATCAAAAGTGATAAAAAAAAGTATAGATTCATCCATTTTCTGTAATCTATACACAAAGCGGTTATAAAAAACTGAACAAGTATAAACAATGTTACTAGAAGGCGATTTAAGAAGGATGTAATGAATAAACTATGTGCTGATAGTAGCATATTTTTTGATATTTCCATAGCTAAATCTTTAAATCATCACTTTCATCCAGAGATGATGAATTTCACTGGAGATAACAAACTCGTGTAATTAGATTACGTGACATCTTACATACTACACTTCCTTTTATTTCAGTTATTGCGTAGCGACCCGTGGTTCGGATTCCGCGTAAAGCTGTAGATTCCCTTCGTCATTTGACCTTAGATATTGCGAAGAAGGTTAAAGAACCCATACAAAAAAGTGAAAAGAACGAAAGTGCTATTGTTAAATTAACGTCATTAACATCCTTTTACCTTTCACGAGATTTTGTAGCAAACAAGAACCAAAATTTTGTTTCACATTCTTAACATAATTGTTTTGCAATAAAAATATACTTTTATCTTTAATGCATTCTATGAATTGGATATGTAACATGAACCCATTTTTTAAATGGAGGTGAACTTCCATTGTCACCTAATTAATAACCAATCTATTCTTTACCAACATATAATAAAAGTTCTGAGGAAATTTTAGGATTAATTACTTTGTAAATGTAATTAACCAACAAATTTAGAATGTCCTGATATATACCCCGTTCACTTCGTTTCGGTTCCGTGCTTCGGTCTTTCTTCACAAGAAGGTCAAGCTGGTGGCCCCGCCTCTAGGCCTGGCTTGGTGGAGGAGCGAGTTGCGAGTTTTCACCTTCATTATGATACCGCGCCAAAAGACGAGAGCAGACGTCCATACGATTACGCTCGTGCTCTTCTGTCAACTGTTTGGGCACCCATCTTGCACAAACCGTGTGAAAGCCAAGAATGTCATGAACTATCGAATAGGCTGACCCTTGACTGATGTCTAATGAAGATGCAATTTCTTTTATTGTTAATCTTCTGTCATCAAAAATCATGGCTCTGGCTTCTTCCTGCTTGTCACCACCGGTTGATGTTGACGGTCGTCCTAAGCGCTGAGCAGTGAGCATCTGTCACACATGTCCGACCTTCCTTGACCATTTGAATCCACTCGTACACACTTCGCCGTGGTAACGCATTATTCCCATACTGAGCACATAAACGCGTCGTCCTGAGCACAAATTGAAAGCGGCGCAGCCATGCTCACTATTCGTACGATATGTGACAGCTACGAGTAGCTTAAATAAGCCTATAGATCTCAGTTTGGCTCGTTATTACGAGTATATATTATATATACTGTACTATATTATCACTAAAATAAAAAGTGCAGATACTTATTGAAGTACCATCGTGTGTATGTATATTAGCCAAATTCGACACTTAGTATCAGTTCGACTTAATTCCGCTGAGTTTAACCTAATTCCAGGATGAACAGTTTTAGATTATTACGTAACCTAATCTAACTAGACCGAATGCAACTTAACCTAGAATAACGTCACCTAACCTAACCTGATTCAGCGTAATCCAAAAGCAAGTACATCAGTATGGCTTTTGTAAGAAAAACTCGGAATCACCTGAAGATCAGGGCCCCCAGCCTTCTTTAGTTAGCCTTATAAGGCTAACTAACGAAAATATCACGACCTAACCTAACCAATCGTTAGGTCAACTGTACGCACTTGACGATTGGTTCAATCATGTTTTTCAAAAATAAGTAGAACGAAATTAATGATTTGCAGTACCAAACAAGCTGTACGTTTGGATGATATAAATATTGTATCTTAAAGAACCTACGACAAAAGAAGCAATTAAAACAGCTAGAAATATTTCTAGGAATGTTGCAGTTATGTTGAAACTAACACGTATCACTTTCATATCCATTTTACTAAATATGTATTAAGCCCTTCTTGAGTACACAATGTATGCTGCATGGTATACACTCGCGAGGGAAATTGTTCACAGCACCTTAAATATCATTATTTTCCAGTGAAGTGCTAAAGAATATTAACTGATGATGACCTGTTTATTAACACGAGTGTAATCATTAAAGAAAAATTAGGTACAAAATGGCTCATAGCATACTCATAAGGGCGACATCATTGTCATGTTGCAACACTGCTTCAAGTTCGATCATCGAAGTCAAATGACATTGGATCTGGGTAGTCCTTTGTGTTTCCTTTCAGATAAACCCTTGGTTCGAATATCACTTGAAGATATGGATCTTCTCCGTCATAAGACCCCAAACTACCAGCATCATCATACATATATTCATAATATTTACAGGTTCAGCAAAATTATTAGTTTACACAGAGTTACTAAATATTTGTAAACTAATAAAGAGCAAGGCCGGCCCTAGGATTGCTGGCACCCCGGGCAAGCTGAACTTCGGCGCCCTTACAAGTATAATTTTAAAATTTGTTCACAATGAGGAAAAACTACAAATGTAGGAACAAAGAGTTTATTACAATTAACGATATTCACTCAAAGTATAACTAAACATTCTCAAAATGGAACCATGTATGAAAATATGAGAGACAGTGTTGCCACTTTTGTCTGAGGTAAATCCACAAAAAAATGTAAAAATTCCACAAAGTGGCAACACTGATGAGATATTAAAGGATAGCAGCGCTGCCAGGCGTATGTAATTTGTGCTCAACGCTCACCTACGCGGCCACATCAACCCATGTGACATGTCATCCAATGTCGGGCCAAGCTGACCTTAGCTTTACTGGTAGTCTGGTACTAATGCTATTGGCTAATATAATGTCATAATCCTTGAAAATTTGACTCCACATCAGGAAATTTTCACATTTGACTCTTTTATTTCATTTTATTTTATTTATTTATTTTTCTATTTTTCCCTTTGTATTTGGAAGATCCCAAACACATGACGTGGCGCCCCTTAGCACGTGGCGCCCCGGGCAACTGCCCGAGTTGCCGGTACCTTGAGCCGGCCCTGATAAAGAGATTCCAGTATTTTCCACTAGAAATAAAAATAGGGAAGTTATTTCTTAGTGGCACTGAAGTTCTGGGAGGATTTAAGTTTTATCTTTATTAAATTCTGAGGTAAATATATTTAAAATGGGAATCTCTTTCAACCCTTTCGCTGCGGGTGGCCTGTATGTGGTTCCAAAATTCATAGCGTTACGAAATTCGCTGCAGGGGAAGAGTTAATAAATGAGTAATGATGAAGTGTTATATTTATGTATATTTATGATTTATGTATGCATTGCTTTATTTTTTTTTTTTGTTATATTTTACTTATCTCTATACCAATTACTACACTTAAAGATCCATGTATAACTGAAGACCACATGGAAAGTTTAGGCGTATCGATAAGTGTGGGAACCAATAAAATAAAATAGGTTTATTCTGTCCTTTCAACAAAGGCCGTTTGAAATTTATTGACCACATCAATTCAGTATACAAGACTAACTTTAAAAGATACATAAACATTTTTTGCAGTAGAGATCTTGAAAATTATATATTGTGTATACACAAAAAATATACATGATACTATGAAATGGATTTTATCTCTGTATAAATAAAGTTACCAGAATTAACGCCTCTTTAGGAAATTGTAACCTTATCGATCATGTATGGAGCAATTTCAACTAAACGTTATCCCGAGTACAATTATTGCCCATATCTCTGACATTTTTATGTAGGAAAGAAGGATCCAAGGGTGAGATACCCCTCCCCGTTATATAAGGTTCATGTATTGTATGTGTAATGCAGAATAGAGGGAGAAGTATGTGTTTGAGAGCGTGCTGTACTACTCACAGGGAAGATGAGACACGGAAAAAAGATCTGCTAAATAGGACAGTGACAGGAGAAAACGGGAGTTTCAACACTCCCTATCTTCTGCCTAACATCCCCCCCCCCCTTAGAGTACTTCCCTGGCCGATTGGTGTTTACAATCTCTTTCACAAATTACTGCCCTTGTTTTACATCTCTTTTATGTTCACACAAATCTTACTCGATACACACTGATAAAATGCGATAACCACAGATGATCTTATCAAATCACTTTAAACCTATTTAAGCAGTAAAAGTTCAATTTTATGGATAAATGGTTTTAAAATACCAGATACAAGTAGTTTGACACCTTATTAAGAACTATCTAGAGCGAAGAACATCCAATCAAACCGAAGTGTATATGAAACAAAAGACGGCAAAATCCATAGCTTTTCTCTAGTACTTACGGAAGTACTTTACAGTGGGTAGAACCCTCGACCTCAGTCTTCACCTAGCTTATAGGAAAACGGGTGTTACCCATTCAGTTATGAACATTGTCTATGATACACATTATTTTCAAAAACCAACTTTTACAATCGAGATATGAAAGCAATCTTTCACGTACGTTAGAAAATACATTTGGAATTATCTAAATTCAACGTGAAAAGGTCTTGTAAAAATTTTCATAACAAAAAGAAATATTTCGATGAAAACTGGATACATTTTCCATTCACTTTTCTCTACATATTTTATTTCCTTCAGTTCTCCTCAAAAAAGACAATAAGAGAGTATCAACTTGATGGTTGATTTGTTGTTATTTAATTTTAAAATACCTTTAAAATAACATTTCTAGGTTGCACAACAATTATTTATTTATCAAAAGTTCAACTCGGTTATAAATAAATAACAAAAATGTTATCCAATTAAATTATTTTGATAAAAACTTAATCTCAATTACTGGATAGAAGTGTTAAATTACTGATAAAATTTGGGTGTAAGGAGTGAAATAAACCTTTTTTTCGAAATGTAATCCAAAATACCTTAAATAAATCGGTTATTTAAAGGAAAACATCAAAAATCTATGACTTTTTTCCAGTAATTGTACTCTTATATTATCATCTATCCAAAATGAAAAATTAAACTCTTAATACTTTTTGGATTTGGGTAAATTAGATGTGTGTAATTCAGTCATGTGTTAATTAATATCTATCTAAATATATATACTCATATATATATATTATTTCGTGTCAGACGCCATCAAGTTTATTGCCTTTGCAACCGTAAAGATTATATTTATGGTTCATTTTTGCATCGTTTTTCTTGATTCAGAAAAACCAAGTTCTTCATCTAAATACCACTTTACATGGTCAGGTACAGATTTTTCTAGATTTTCGTAAGGTAAGAAAAGGAAAACGTTCTGGTTTAAATTAATTTTTATTACATAACAAAAGAACAACAACAACCTACTTTCACATGAAAATATAAAACAACAGCAAATATAACCTTTAAAAATATTTCATGACTGACACAGTTAAAAAATGGTTAAAAGTGGATATAAAATGCAGCCTAATTTTATGAAGTAAAAAGAACATATGGGATAACATAGGGTGAATCCAAGATTAAAAAAGCACTAAAATCCTTGCTTATTTTTTTCGGTCATTTTCTTGAATCGCGTTTTGAAATTCGTTCAGGTCAGCTTCAAAATTACTTTTTAATAATGCTCCTTTGACGGTTTTTCATACTTCCCTGACGGTTCTTCGTACTTCCCTGACGGTTCTTTGTACTCCCCTGACGGTTCTTTGTAATGCTCCCCTGAACCGTCTTTATAATGACTTTTTTTGTATCCGTGTCCAGTGGGGTAAACAGGATGTCCTGTGTAATTAACTTTGGCAACAAATCCAGAGTATCCGTCAACGTAGTACCACACATTCTGTTTACGGGTATCGGGAAGGAGAACGTGGTAGTGTCCCTCTACTTTGCCATCTGACTTTTTCTCTTCGTGATGGCCATAGTGAAGGTCCCTTCCATAATGGTCCTTCGCTTTCACTTTGTACCAGAAACTATAATTCTTCTTACCACTATGTCCATATGGGTCTTTGTATCCGTGCTCATGGCTTTTGTCGTAAGAGTCTTTGTGTCCGTGCTCATGGCTTTTGTCGTAAGGGTCGTCGTCGTCATAAGGCTGAAATTTAAAGACAAAATTAATTCATTAACAACGTCCATAGTTTTAAAAACTTTCAGCTGAATACCATTTTTAGCAAAACAAATGTTTGGAAAAGTATATTGGATAAAAATCTGAAAAAGTCTAAAATTTCGTGAACATTTTTATATGCAAGAAATACGTTTGAAAAGTGTAAACATGTTTTACTCACGTCCTCTTATCTGATTCAGCGAATGTCAAAGAAAAGAGAGTGACGAGAACAATCCACTGAAACAACCGAGAAGTTCATATAAATATAACGTTTGAGCTTTATAAATTTATATGAATCTTAATTTAACAGCAAAGAAGAAACAATAATTTAACATCAAACAAAATGAAAACTTTTAACTTACTTTATAAACCATTTTCACAGTAGTTTGTTTAAGTCAAAGGAACTGATGTTTAATCTATGAAGATTAGACTGAACTGATAATACTTCTCTTTCTGAGCATGTTTTTATATATATTTTGTTGTTTTTTTTAAGAGATTCTCAAGTGAAAGTATGCAATATTACTCAAAAAAATGTTAAGCTCCAAAATGAGTCAAAACCGGTTGAGGAAACAAAAAAATTAGGCCAAAGATGTCTTCATTACCCAACTATTCCAAATAAATTCAGGTTATATCATTAAGTAACGTTATAATTACTCTAATTTTCGTGTTTGCGATGTTCTCTGATGTTAATTTTGTAATTTTTACTGAAACTCTGTTAATTAGGACACTAAAAATGTGTATAATAGAGAAAATTACATTGCATATCATTTTGTAACGAATTGGTAGGTCGATGTAGGATGCTTATTCTATGTATGTAACTGAAGACTAAGACTTATTAATCCATTTATTAATGGATCTTTTATAATTATGAGTCATTATCTCGTACCGATATCAAAAGCCATGTTCTTAAAATTAAAAAACAAGTATTCAGCTCACATAATATAGAGACCACTGACCACCTAATTGTAATTTTAATAATTTTTAATTTAATTTTTAGTAACTTTTTAATGTAGTTACATTTAATAATGGGACTTTAATAAATAGACAACTGTAGCTACCGTGAATTTAATATGAATCTACAAAATGAAGTAAATATTCCAGTAAATTCTTGACAATTTCTTAAATTTAGTGAATTCTTTTGTCTTTACCATACTTACAACCAAACCTATTCGATGCTTCACTCGTGCCAGACACAGAAGTAACTATTATTAATGTTGTGTAGTCGTAATTTGCTTGTGAATTTTGAGGTTATAATTAAAATCACTACCGTACATTATATTTAACAGAATAACTCAAACAATTAACAGACAATCAAAATTAGAGTATTTTCTACCATTAAAGTAAGATTTTTTTCCGGTTGTATTTAATACTCAAATTTGTTTAAGATTTAGAAATAATCAGATTATATGTCAGGATTTTCTATGATGTTTTATTTGATATTTATAATTGTTATTTACTTCTAAAGCCAAATCTTTCATCTACAAATATCGCAAAACCATTCATCATTATTTCAGATTTCAGTTAAAAAGAACCAAGATATTTGACCAAACTGAAACAAAGTGAAATTACTAAGCCTGTGCAGTATACTCGTATTTATACAGAAGTGGATTAACTAAATTTTCATCAAAAGTGATAAAAAAAAGTATAGATTCATCCATTTTCTGTAATCTATACACAAAGGGGTTATAAAAAACTGAACAAGTATAAACAATGTTACTAGAAGGCGATTTAAGAAGGATGTAATGAATAAACTATGTGCTGATAGTAGCATATTTTTTGATATTTCCGTAGCTAAATCTTTAAATCATCACTTTCATCCAGAGATGATGAATTTCACTGGAGATAACAAACTCGTGTAATTAGATTACGTGACATCTTACATACTATGTGACAGCTACGAGTAGCCTAAATAAGCCTATAGATCTCAGTTTGGCTCGTTATTACGAATATATATTATATATACTATATTATCACTAAAATAAAAAGTGCGGATACTTATTGAAGTACCCTCGTGTATATATATTAGCCAAATTCGACACTTAGTATCAGTTCGACTTAATTCCGCTGAGTTTAACCTAATTCCAGGAAGAACAGTTTTAGATTATTACGTAACCTAATCTAACTAGACCGAATGCAACTTAACCTAGAATAACGTCACCTAACCTAACCTGATTCAGCGTAATCTAAAAGTAAGTACATCAGTATGGCTTTTGTAAGAAAAACTCAGAATCACCTGAAGATCAGGGCCCCCAGCCTTCTTTAGTTAGCCTTATAAGGCTAACTAACGAAAATATCACGACCTAACCTAACCAATCGTTACGTCAACTGTACGCCCTTGACGATTGGTTCACTCATGTTTTTCAAAAATAAGTAGAACGAAATTAGTGATTTGCAGTACCAAACAAGCTGTACGTTTGGATGATATAAATATTGTATCTTAAAGAACCTACGACAAAAGAAGCAATTAAAACAGCTAGAAATATTTCTAGGAATGTTGCAGTTATGTTGAAACTAACACGTATCACTTTCATATCCATTTTACTAAATATGTATTAAGCCCTTCTTGAGTACACAATGTATGCTGCATGGTGTACACTCGCGAGGGGAAATTGTTCACAGCACCTTAAATATCATTATTTTCCAGTGAAGTGCTAAAGAATATTGGATCAAGTAAAGATAAGCACCCCCAACCTTTTTTAGTTAGCTTTATAAGGCTAACTAACAAAAATATCACGACTTAACCTAACCAATCGTTAGGTCAACTGTACGCCCTTGACGATTGGTTAGGTTAGGTCGTGATATTTTTGTTAGTTAGCCTTATAAAGCTAACTAAAAAAGGTTGGGGGTGCTTATCTTTACTTGATCCAGAATATTAACTGATGATGACCTGTTTATTAACACGACTGTAATCATTAAAGAAAAATTAGGTACAAAATGGCTCATAGCATACTCATAAGGGCGACATCATTGTCATGTTGCAACACTGCTTCAAGTTCGATCAACGAAGTCAAATGACATTGGATCTGGGTAGTCCTTTGCGTTTCCTTTCAGATGAACCCTTGGTTCGAATATCACTTGAAGATATGGATCTTCTCCGTCATAAGACCCCAAACTACCAGCATCATCATACATATATTCGTAATATTTACAGGTTCATCAAAATTATTAGTTTACACAGTTACTAAATATATGTAAACTAATAAAGAGATTCCAGTATTTTCCACTAGAAATAAAAATAGGGAAGTTATTTCTTAGTGGCACTGAAGTTCTGGAAGGATTTAAGTTTTATCTTTATTAAATTCTGATGTAAATATATTTAAAATGGGAATCTCTTTCAACCCTTTCGCTGCGGGTGGCCTGTATGTGGTTCCAAAATTCATAGCGTTACGAAATTCGCTGCAGGGAAAGAGATAATAAATGAGTAATGATAAAGTGTTATATTTATGTATATTTATGATTTATGTATGGATTGTTTTATTTATTATTTTTGTTATATTTTACTTATCTCTATACAAATTACTACACTTAAAGATCCATGTATAACTGAAGACCACATGGAAAGTTTAGGCGTATCGATAAGTGTGGGAACCAATAAAATAAAAATAGGTTTATTCTGTCCTTTCAACAAAGGCCGTTTAAAATTTATTGACCACATGAATTCAGTATACAAGACTAACTTTAAAAGATACATAAACATTTTTTGCGGTAGAGATCTTGAAAATTATATATTGTGTATACACAAAAAATATACATGATACTATGAAATGGATTTTATCTCTGTATAAATAAAGTTACCAGAATTAACGCCTCTTTAGGAAATTGTAACCTTATCGATCATGTATGGAGCAATTTCAACTAAACGTTATCCCGAGTACAATTATTGCCCATATCTCTGACATGTTTATGTAGGAAAGAAGGATCCAAGGGTGAGATACCCCTCCCCGTTATATAAGGTTCATGTATTGTATGTGTAATGCAGAATAGAGAGAGAAGTATGTGTTTGAGAGCGTGCTGTACTACTCACAGGGAAGATGAGACACGGAAAAAAGATCTGCTAAATAGGACAGTGACAGGAGAAAACGGGAGTTTCAACACTCCCTATCTTCTGCCTAACATCTCCCCTTGGAGTACTTCCCTGGCCGATTGGTTTTCTACAATCTCTTTCACAAATTACCGCCCTTGTTTTACATCTCTTTTATGTTCACACAAATCTTACTCGATACACACTGATAAAATGCGATAACCACAGATGATTTTATCAAATCACTTTAAACCTATTTAAGCAGTAAAAGTTCAATTTTATGGATAAATGGCTTCAAAATACCAGATACAAGTAATTTGACACCTTATTAAGAACTATCTAGAGCGAAGAACATCCAATCAAACCGAAGTGTATATGAAACAAAAGACGGCAAAATCCATAGCTTTTCTCTAGTACTTACAGAAGTACTTTACAGTGGGTAGAACCCTCGACCTCAGTCTTCACCTAGCTTATAGGAAAACGGGTGTTACCCATTCAGTTATGAACATTGTCTATGATACACATTATTTTCAAAAAACCAACTTTTACAATCGAGATATGAAAGCAATCTTTCACATACGTTAAAAAATACATTTGGAATGATCTAAATTCAGCGTGAAAAGCTCTTGTAAAAATTTTCGTAATAAAAAGAAATATTTCGATGAAAACTGGATACATTTTCCATTCACTTTTCTCTACATATTTTATTTCCTTCAGTTCTCCTCAAAAAACACAATAAGAGAGTATCAACTTGATGGTTGATTTGTTGTTATTTAATTTTAAAATACCTTTAGAATAACATTTCTAGGTTGCACAACAATTATTTATTTATCAAAAGTTCAACTCGGTTATAAATAAATAACAAAAATGTTATCCAATTAAATTATTTTGATGAAAAATTAATCTCAATTACTGGATAGAAGTGTTAAATTACTGATAAAATTTGGGTGTAAGGAGTGAAATAAACCTTTTCTTCGAAATGTAATCCAAAATACTTCAAATAAATTGGTTATTTAGACGAAAACATCAAAAATCTATGACTTTTTTCCAGTAATTGTACTCTTATATTATCATCTATCCAAAATGAAAAATTAAACTCTTAATACTTTTTGGATTTGGGTAAATTAGATGTGTGTAATTCAGTCATGTGTTAATTAATATCTATCTAAATATATATACTCATATATATATATATTATTTCGTGTCGGACGCCATCAAGTTTATTGCCTTTGCAACCGTAAAGATTATATTTATGGTTCATTTTTGCATCGTTTTTCTTGATTCAGAAAAACCAAGTTCTTCATCTAAATACCACTTTACATGGTCAGGTACAGATTTTTCTAGATTTTCGTAAGGTAAGAAAAGGAAAATGTTCTGGTTTAAATTAATTTTTATTACATAACAAAACAACAACAAGAACCTACTTTCACATGAAAATATAAAACAATAGCAAATATAACCTTTAAAAATATTTCATGACTGACACAGTTAAAAAATGGTTAAAAGTGGATATAAAATGCAGCCTAATTTTATGAAGTCAAAAGAACATATGGGATAACATAGGGTGAATCCAAGATTAAAAAAGCACTAAAATCATTGCTTATTTTTTTCGGTCATTTTCTTGAATCGCGTTTTGAAATTCGTTGAGGTCAGCTTCAAAATTACTTTTTAATAATGCTCCTTTGACGGTTTTTCATACTCCCCCTGACGGTTCTTCGTACTCCCCTAACGGTTCTTTGTACTCCCCTGACGGTTCTTTGTAATGCTCCCCTGAACTGTCTTTATAATGACTTTTTTTGTATCCGTGTCCAGTGGGGTAAACAGGATGTCCTGTGTAATTAACTTTGGCAACAAATCCAGAGTATTCGTCAACGTAGTACCACACATTCAGTTTACGGGTATCGGGAAGGAGAACGTGGTAGTGTCCTTCTACTCTGCCATTTGGCTTTCTCTCTTCGTGATGACCATAGTGAAGGTCCTTTCCATAATGGTCCTTCGCTTTCACTTTGTACCAGAAACTATAATCCTTTTTTTTTTCGTATGGGTCTCCATATCCGTGTTCATGGCTTTTGTCGTCATGGTCATCATCATCATCATCGTCGTCGCCATGGTCGTCGTCGTCGTCGTCGCCATGGTCATTGTCGTCGTCGTCGTTATGGTCGTCGTTGTCATAGCCGTCGTCGCCATGGTCGTCGTCGTCATGGTCGTCGTCGTCATAAGGCTGAAATTTAAAGAAAATTAATTCATTAACAACGTCCATAATTTAAAAAGTTTCAGCTGAACACTGAAACATTTTTACCAAAACAAATGCTAAGAAAAATATATTTTATAAAATCCGAAAAAGTTTAGAATTTTGTGAAAATTTTTATGTGGAGGAGTACGTTTGAAAAGTGTAAACATGGTTTACTCACGTCTCTCTTGTCTGGTAGAGCGAAGGTCAAAGCAAAGAGAGTGACGAGAACAATCCACTGTAACAACAGAGAAATCCATAAAAATATGAAGTTTGAGTTTCATTCATTTACGTCAATCTTTCAAAACCGACTTATTTTTCTTGACGTCATCATAGAGAAGTCATTTACAGAACTTTTGGCATTTAACAATAATGAAGATAATATGTGGCGAGTGAAGGAGCATTAATTTTACATCAAACAAAATAAGAATTTCAACTTACTTTATAAGCCATTTTGAAAATAGTTTGATTTAGTCGATGGAGCTGATCTTCAGAAGTGATCTTCGGTATGAAGATCAATTTGAACTGATAATATTCCTCTTTATGAACTTCGTTATATATATTTCAATGTATTTTTTCTACAAACTTATGTTTAAAGCATGCAATATCACTGGAAAAACAGTAAATCTAAAGTTGAAGGTTAAAATCGGCAGAAAACCAGTTGAAGAAACAAAAAATCAGGCGACATATCGTGGCTTATATTTTATGGGGCATTAGCTCGCAAAAAGTCAATTGTTTAGGAAAAAATAACAAACCTGTTTTGTTGCTTCAAATATTTATATATTTTTTCAAATTTGTTTCAATGCTAAAAATGCTTTCTGGTTGGAGAAGAGCTAATCCCTTTTGAGATAAAGTGCAGGACACGAAAACGAACCAATCTTTCGATAAAAACTATTTTCTATTTTCGAGCTAGGGCCTTTCAAGATATAAGCGACGATATGTCCTTATTCTGGCAAATAATACATAATTTGGGTTATATCATTAATGTTTTGAGTACTTATTGTTGTTTTTCCAACTTCCTCAATTTAAAAATTTACTGTTTTAGTTTTTGGTCAAAGTTTTGTTAATTATTAAAAAATCTAGGATTAATGTCCATTACTATTGTTTATTAATTTCTTGGGATTGTTCAGTTCTTATCTCTTATGTATAATATTCGTTTCTTTGTATGGTATTTGGTATAATACCTTCGATGGTGACCTTGCATTTGTCATATCAGTAATGATAATTTAATATTAATACATATTTTAAATATTAATAATACTTATTTACTTATTTATTTATTTTTTATTAATTAATAATAACTAGCTGTTTATTTTTAATAAGAGCCCAGTAAAGCCTAAAGCTTAAGGCCCAAATAAAATAAATAGTCCAGCTTCACAATTATTTATGTCACTGTAAATTGTAAAAACAATGTATTTATTTTATTATTAATAATAAAGGTTATTCAACTCAATTTAATTCAATTATTACATCAAAAGTATGTATAATAGAGAAAATTACATTTCATTTTGCAAGAAATGGGCAAGTTTTTTATGAGAATTTATTTAAATGAATCCAATTCCCTTATCTAATTCCTTTATTAAAACCTATTTTGTTAAAATAAAAACACATGAATTAAGTTCAAGTATTATATATACTAGGGGCAATCAATATATATTGCCCCACCCTTTTTCTTAGCTAAATAATAGGCAATCGGGCTGAAATGTGTTTTGGGCCGTAAGTTTGAACTTTCTACTCTTCACATAACCAGATTTTTTTCCATTTTGAACCTCCCCTCCTTGTCTAAAACCGCTTTTAAACGCTCTTGTATAAAACCCATGGTTAACGCAGTTTCGAAAATGGTGTCTGACAGTGATGTGCTGTTATCAAGTTCTTAAGCAGAGAAGGAAACAGTTGGAAATATTCACAAACGTCTACAAAACATTTACGGAGATGCTGTTGTTGATCGAAGCACAGTTGGACGCTGGTCTAAACGTGTGAGATCATCGGAGAGAGGGCGAGCCAGCCTCGATGATGAGCCACGCAGCGGTCTCACACTGTGCAACGTGCGAACAGCATCATTCGATCAAATCGGCGCGTCACATACAAGGAGCGATGACTGGAGCTAGGAATTAGTGAAGGAAGTGTGAATACGATAATTCAGCAACTGGGATATTCAAAAGTGTGTTCACAGTTTGTTCCTCGCCAACTGACTGAAGATCACAAAGCCCAAAGAAAAGAAATTGCTTCTGAGTCGTTGGTTCGATAAGAGATAGAAGGGGATGACTTCATTTCACGACTTGTGACTGGGGATGAGACTTGGGTACACCACTTTGAACCTGAAACGAAACGCCAATCCAGGGAGTGGCATCACGCAGACTCCCCACGCAAGAAAAATTCAAAATGGCTCCCTTGCAGGAATGGTTATGGCCACCATCTTCTGGGACATGAAAGGGGTGATTCTGGTGGACATTATGAAGAAAGAACAAACAATCAACTCAGAGGCATATATTTCGACCCGACAGAGACTCCAGAGACGTATAAAGTGAGTTCGACCGGAGAGAAAACTGGAAGACGTCCTTCTTTTGCACGATAACGCAAGACCACACAACAGTTTGCAAACAAGAGAGGTTATCACAAAAATGCGCTTGACTGTGTTACTCCACCCTCCACACAGCCCGGATCTGGCACCTTCAGACTTCCATTTGTTTGGGCCAATGAAGGATACTATTCGTGGAAGAAAGTTTCAGAGTGACGATGAGGTTGTTGAGGAGGTTAAGGGGTGGCTCCAGCTGAACCCAGCGGACTTTTATCAGCAAGGAATAAAGACCCTTGTTTCGAGGTGGAGGAAAGCCGTAGAAAAGGATGGAGACTATGTGGAAAAATAAAAATTTGTAAAAAGGTAAGTAACTACTTGTGTAAAAAATTTCTGGAATTTACAAGGAAACTTGGAAAGAAAAAAAAAGGTGGGGCAAAATATATTCAGTGGCCC
This sequence comes from Bathynomus jamesi, assembly GCA_023014485.1. Lineage (NCBI taxonomy): Eukaryota > Metazoa > Arthropoda > Malacostraca > Isopoda > Cirolanidae > Bathynomus > Bathynomus jamesi. The sequence goes on along the minus strand of JAJOZX010001126.1, from coordinate 547,409 downwards.
TCGTAGAATCGATGGGATGATTCGTGGCTGATGTCGTCACTTTGCTTCGAGCGATCAGCAGATGGGAGACTGTCCTCCGCGCCCAGATTATATATCAACCCGTGGTTCGAATCCCACGTAAAACTGCTGGTCCCTTTTTTCTTATGACCTTAGATGTTGCGACAGAGGTTAAATAGAATAGCTTAATAAATTTTAATTTAAACAGTAATTCATAATGCATTTAGATAACCTAATCCACACTTTAATAAATAGGGTACAACAGTACCAGACAACTTTAATATGAATTTAAAAAATTAAGTAAATCGTCTGTTAATCTCTTGGAAAATATAAACTGAATGAGTTCATCTTATCTCACACTATTATCACGACAGATTGCTTCTTCAACTGTATGATAATCTAATCTAAAGGCTGAGTCAAAAATTGATAATATATTTGTCAGTGGTAATTCCTTCGTGAATTCTGAACTTGTACAGAAGTTATAAGGGATCAAGACCCTAATCTCTCTCTCTCTCTCTCTCTCTCTCTCTCTCTCTCTCTCTCTCTAGATATATATATAGGTCGCCCTCGCATTATGCGACTTCTCTCAATGCGACGACCCTATTTCTACCACTCTCTCGCTTTGTGCGAGAAAAATTCGCAATTATGCGACTGGCTGGGTTGGATGTGCGAAGTTTGTGCGACCAATGTAGATGGCGCGCGGACTCCACTATGCAGTTGGTGCAGGTAGAGCGGTGACGCAGCCCGCACTCTTCCTCAATCTCCTTCACTCAGTGTCGCATTGCCCACTGTTTTGTGCCGAATTATGCTACTCGCTCTCATCTTGTAGTGTGTGGATTTGCCACTGCTGTTGACTTTAGTGCAATGAGTATTCAAGTAAATACCATTTTTTTATACAGGAAGGAGGGACCAAGGGCGAATGTCCCCAAAAGCGCCGCCCCAATAGGAGAAGAAGAGAGCCAATATCAAGGTCTGGGGTTTTCGAGATGCCTAGACACTCTGCGTTTGAAAGATTGGAAGTCATAGACAGGGGTAAAGATTGATTGAGGAAGATTGTTCCAGAGTTGACCGGTTGAGTAGATGAAAGATTGAAAATACCGATTAACTCTTGCGTTAGAGAGTTGGACAGAAAAAGAATGAGAAAGTGTAGAAAGTCTGGTGCTGCGTGCTCCCCTTAAAGGAGGAGGCATGCAGTTAGAGCAGTGGTTCTTAACCTTTTTACTACCATGCCCCCTCTAGGAATTGGTCCTTCCCTCCACGCCCCCCTTCAATCAAAATAACATTCTCAATAACTTCTCAATATTAGCCCATGCTCTCGTTAAGAGAATAACAAATACAATTAGAGAAATTCCTGTTTCTAGGGGGGCGCGCCCCCCCGGTTAAGAACCACTGAGTTAGAGAGTTCAGAAGAACAGTGTTCGTTATAATAGCGATAGTAAAGAGAGAGTGAGCCAACATTGCGGCGAAGAGAGAGAGGGATTGAAGACAGTCAGTAAGAGGCGGGGAATTAATGAGACGAAAAACCTTTGATACCACCTGGTCAAGTACGGCTGTGTGGGTTGAACCACCCAATATATGAGAAGCATACTCCATATAGGGGCGGACAAGGCCCCTGAACAGATATAGCAACTGAGCGGGGGTGAAGAAACTGCGGAGACGGTACAGCACACCTAAGCGCTTAGAAGTTGTTATTATTTCTTTTAATGTGTTTTTTATATAATGTCAGATAATTAATTGTTTTGTTTTATTAGGTGATTTTTTCATTGGATTTGTTACGAAACAGTGTTAGAAAGTTTTTTTTGGAGGGATTCAGGAGAGGTCCTGAAACGCATCCCTATTAAATACATGTAATAAATGGCTCACTTTAGGGAAAATCGCTTTATGCGAATTTTTTTGGAATGCAATCCCCACATCAAACGAGAGTGACCTGTAATTGAAATTATGAAAAGAAAATTGTTTTTGGGTGAATATAACTTATATTCGTTGTTGTGAGCTTCCAAATGGTTCAGATTATATGTTTAGGTTTTCCCTAAGAATAATGATAAACTACCCAACTGGTAGCTGCAAGATAGAATTATTAAACTCTATACATTTTATACAATTCAAAAACAATTTAACTACAGTAACTATAATATAATACTGAAAAATGTAAAGGTTCATCAACTTAAAAGTGTTGACCTCAAAATTATAACAAACTTTGCAGTATACATTTTTAAGGCTGGTTAAGTATGCGGTCTACCATCTGAATTTTGACAGAATATTTTCGTTAAAACTAACGAAAATATCACGACTTAACCTAACCAATTATCAAGGGCGTACAGTTGATCTATTTGTAAATAGTAAATACTATTCCAGAAACAAACAATGTTATAATTAATAATAGATCAACTGTACGCCCTTGATAATTGGTTAGGTTAAGTCGTGATATTTTCGTTAGTTTTTAACGAAAATATTCTGTCAAAACTCAGATGGTAGACCGCATATTTAACCAGCACCCATTTTTAAGTTCATTAACTTTTATTACAATAATCCATTTTCTACTAAAATCTTACTAAAATCACAAATGATATTAAAAGTGAATTATTTGTGAAGTAATGCACACTAGATATAAAAATGAACTTCACAAATTAATTAAAAACCAATCCAACAATACTATTTACATAAATTTGATGACCGAGACCAGATATACTAATTAATTACAAAAATCCATGAATTCAGACAACCAGACTAGAATATTTTTCCACAGAAACTTCTATAAATCATGTAACGACGATATCAAACGAACCTAATCAATATTTTTGAGGAAAACGGGGAGTGAAATATGTTCCTTAAGGTGTAAATTCCTTTGGAGATTTTTTCCTTTCGCCCAATAACTTCCGCAATGGACAGAAAGACATCAATAAAAATTACCCAAAACAAAATTTATGCGATGTTTTCATTACCAAACAAAATAAATAAATAATTTTGTGATATTATTTCTGATCCGTTTGTCTATAATTATTTTATTTAGACCAGAAATTATCCCAAAATTCTAAATGTGACTCGAATTTGCCTTGTATTTAAAAGTGGTAATCGAGAAATGCCTTCTAAATGCCAACTGTAGGAAAAGGTAATTTAGAAATCATGTGGAGGCTGCCATTAATAAATTCATTAAAAAACTCTATAAAGCTTCAAATATAAAAAGCTGAAGCAGTAATTTTCCTGGACCTATCTAACGATTTCATTTCGACAAAACGTTCAAAACCCACCCCAAAACTGTCTAATTGTGGAGTAAGTCGTGTCATTAGATTGATTCAAGCAGTATTTGAATAACAGAAAAATTACGTCACACAAAACGAACATGAATAAGACTTTTAATCAATAACATACGGAATACTACAAGGTCATATACTGTGATCCCTTCCAGTTCTCTGAGTTTTGTGAAAGATTTTAATAAATACAGCAAAGTAAACAGTATTTATTCTGTAACTAAAACAACGACTGCCTCATTTCCAATAATAAATTGGGTATCCTAAAATAAAAGAGATGGAGAATTCGCCCACATTCAGTGTATATATATATATATATATAATATATATATGATGAATAAAACCACGAAGGAAAAAAGAAACACAAAGGGGTGCTCAAGCGCTTTCGTCTAATGACATCCTCAGGAACACTGGAGTGAAAGGACAGATCAAGGCAATATATAGGTTACAAAAATAAACATACATACATACATATTCATATATATATATATATATATATATATATATATATATATATATATACATATATATAGTAAGCATAGAAAAAATTGTGGGCGGAGCAAACATTTATGGTTTATGAAACAGATCACAAAAGAATAAAGAAATAAAAATAAATATAAATATAAATTGAGAAAAAATTAATTACCAAATAGTGCCTTAGTGATATATATGTCACAGCCTAAATAATCATAAAGAAATAAACAGGCAAATAAAAAACCACAAATATATATATATATATATATATATATATATATATATATATATATATATAAAAAGACACTTTTAGCACTTTGGCCGACCTTCAATATAAATTCAAATGGCTTGTTTATGGAACAGGTCACAAAAGAATAAAGAAATAAAAATAAATATAAATATTGTAAGTGGAGTCTACAAATTCAAGCTCAAAAGGGAAGTTTTACAATCAATTTAATAGATGATGCCAAATTGATATATATGTCACCAAGAAATAAAGAAATAAACCAAAAAAAAAAAAAAAAAATTAATTATTAAAAAAATAATAAAAAATAATAATAATAAATTGAAAGATAAATTTTAAGAGAGGCACACCAATTTATAAGGGAAAAAATTACCACATATGCATATTATAGTCACAAACGAATAAAAAAGTACAAGTAAATATAAATTGGAAAACAAAATGATGCCTAGATGATATATAAAGAACAATAAAATATATATACAACATATATACGGTATATATACGAAATATAAACGCAATATATACAGAATATATATATATATATATATATATGCATAAGGGAAAAAAAAAATTATTACCAAATTTGTTTTTATAATTATTGTCTGAAAAAACGGTAGGTCGTAAAAGAATAAAGAAATAAAAATAAATATAAATTGAAAAAATTACAAATAATACACGTACACATGTATACCCGCATAACCAAATATATATATACATATACACACATATATACAAACACACACACACACACACACATATATATATATACACATACAAGCTTGACCATCGCGAAATGAGAAATCATCGCGCAGAACCTTTGTGAGGTTGTAAGGTAAGGTAAAGTACATACACATATATATATATATATATATATACATTTAACTGCATACATACATACATACATATACACACATACATACATACATATACACACATATACATACAAACACATTTAACTGCAATGACCACACACATACTCACATACACATACATACATACACATACACGCATACAGCAAAAAATTGAAAAATAAAATTGTAAGAGAAACAAAAGACAAAAACAAATTTTTTACCAAAGATTTAACAACCTGCCCTTTTTGTTTAAATCCATTCTGAAGGAATTCAGAGCAACGGGATCGAGTTGAAACAGACCTTTACTCATGTTAAGGTTATTTGTAAGTTGAATTATAGCCGACTCAAGAATATTTCTATTAACAATGTTGCTAGAGTGAAACAAAACTGAAACATTATTCCAATCAATACAATGGGATAACTCTGACAAATGGACAAAAAGGGCACTGGACAACTGTCCCGTTCTAACGGAATATTGATGCTGTTTTACACGCGTTTGCAAATCCTTTCCCGTCTGACCTATGTAAAAGGAATCACATTGCTTACACCCAATTTTATAGATAATGCCTAAATTATTGGTAGGGCTATTTTTTACTATGATGTTTTTCACAATATTGTTATATGAAAAAACTACACTGATATCCAAAAGTTTAAGTACATTAGCAATGCCTAAGAAGCCCGGGAAAAATGGAAGTACTAAAATATTCTTTGACAAGGTGCGAGTGTTATTATTCACACGATAGAAGGTTCGTTTAGCCTTATTAAGACAAGATTCCATGAACGCAGAAGGGTAACACAACTCACTTCCAATACCGTTGATATTTTCCAATTCGGCATCGATGTATTCCGGACTGGCGATCCTAAGAGCGCGGAGAAACATTGAGGAAAATATGGCCTTTTTAATAGGGGTGTCATGTCCAGAGTAAAAGTGTACGTAGGACAAATTGTTTGTTTTTTCCGATAGATACTAAACTTAAAACCCGGGCTATCCCTATGAACACGCACATCCAAAAACGGGATTGAGTTGTCTTGTTCCATTCTAAAGTAAATTTAATGGAGGGGACTTGGTCATTTAACTGAAGGAGGAATCCAGGTCATCCAGGTCAGTTTCGACGTTTGTTCATTGTTCACAAAAGTGCCGATTGATGATATGCTTGACTTTCTCGCCAGAGAATTACATAATTATGATTTACCATTACCTGCACACACTGTTTTGGAGCTTATTAAGCTTTGTATCAAGGATTGTAAATTCACTTTCAATGGCGAGCATTATCAACAAGTTTTTGGGATGGCCATGGGCAACCCTTTGTCGCCCCTTCTCTCCAATATTTATATGGAGTTTTTTGAAATTACTTACATTCCGAGAATCCTGGGGGTTGGCATCCCTTGGTTGCGGTACGTCGACGATATTTTGTGTATCTGGCCCATGAATCGTGACCTGGATGACTTCCTCCTTCAGTTAAATGACCAAGTCCCCTCCATTAAATTTACTTTAGAAGTGGAACAAGACAACTCAATCCCGTTTTTGGATGTGCGTGTTCATAGGGATAGCCCGGGTTTTAAGTTTAGTATCTATCGGAAAAAAACAAACAATTTGTCCTACGTACACTTTTACTCTGGACATGACACCCCTATTAAAAAGGCCATATTTTCCTCAATGTTTCTCCGCGCTCTTAGGATCGCCAGTCCGGAATACATCGATGCCGAATTGGAAAATATCAACGGTATTGGAAGTGAGTTGTGTTACCCTTCTGCGTTCATGGAATCTTGTCTTAATAAGGCTAAACGAACCTTCTATCGTGTGAATAATAACACTCGCACCTTGTCAAAGAATATTTTAGTACTTCCATTTTTCCCGGGCTTCTTAGGCATTGCTAATGTACTTAAACTTTTGGATATCAGTGTAGTTTTTTCATATAACAATATTGTGAAAAACATCATAGTAAAAAATAGCCCTACCAATAATTTAGGCATTATCTATAAAATTGGGTGTAAGCAATGTGATTCCTTTTACATAGGTCAGACGGGAAAGGATTTGCAAACGCGTGTAAAACAGCATCAATATTCCGTTAGAACGGGACAGTTGTCCAGTGCCCTTTTTGTCCATTTGTCAGAGTTATCCCATTGTATTGATTGGAATAATGTTTCAGTTTTGTTTCACTCTAGCAACATTGTTAATAGAAATATTCTTGAGTCGGCTATAATTCAACTTACAAATAACCTTAACATGAGTAAAGGTCTGTTTCAACTCGATCCCGTTGCTCTGAATTCCTTCAGAATGGATTTAAACAAAAAGGGCAGGTTGTTAAATCTTTGGTAAAAAATTTGTTTTTGTCTTTTGTTTCTCTTACAATTTTATTTTTCAATTTTTTGCTGTATGCGTGTATGTGTATGTATGTATGTGTATGTGAGTATGTGTGTGGTCATTGCAGTTAAATGTGTTTGTATGTATATGTGTGTATATGTATGTATGTATGTGTGTATATGTATGTATGTATGTATGTATGCAGTTAAATATATATATATATATATATATATGTGTGTATGTACTTTACCTTACCTTACAACCTCACAAAGGTTCTGCGCGATGATTTCTCATTTCGCGATGGTCAAGCTTGTATGTGTATATATATATATGTGTGTGTGTGTGTGTGTGTGTGTTTGTATATATATGTGTATATGTATATATATTTGGTTATGCGGGTATACATGTGTACGTGTATTATTTGTAATTTTTTCAATTTATATTTTTATTTCTTTATTCTTTTGCGACCTACCGTTTTTTCAGACAATAATTATAAAAACAAATTTGGTAATAATTTTTTTTCCCTTATGCATATATATATATATATTCTGTATATATTGCGTTTATATTTCGTATATATACCGTATATATGTTGTATATATATTTTATTGTTCTTTATATATCATCTAGGCATCATTTTGTTTTCCAATTTATATTTACTTGTACTTTTTTATTCGTTTGTGACTATAATATGCATATGTGGTAATTTTTTCCCTTATAAATTGGTGTGCCTCTCTTAAAATTTATCTTTCAATTTATTATTATTATTTTTTATTATTTTTTTAATAATTAATTTTTTTTTTTTTTTTTGGTTTATTTCTTTATTTCTTTGTGACATATATATCAATTTGGCATCATCTATTAAATTGATTGTAAAACTTCCCTTTTGAGCTTGAATTTGTAGACTCCACTTACAATATTTATATTTATTTTTATTTCTTTATTCTTTTGTGACCTGTTCCATAAACAAGCCATTTGAATTTATATTGAAGGTCGGCCAAAGTGCTAAAAGTGTCTTTTTATATAATATATAATATATATATATATATATATATATATATATATTATATATATATATTTGTGGTTTTTTTTATTTGCCTGTTTATTTCTTTATGATTATTTAGGCTGTGACATATATATCACTAAGGCACTATTTGGTAATTAATTTTTTCTCAATTTATATTTATATTTATTTTTATTTCTTTATTCTTTTGTGACCTGTTTCATAAACCATAAATGTTTGTATGTATGTTTATTTTTGTAACCTATATATTGCCTTGATCTGTCCTTTCACTCCAGTGTTCCTGAGGATGTCATTAGACGAAAGCGCTTGAGCACCCCTTTGTGTTTCTTTTTTCCTTCGTGGTTTTATTCATCATAAATACTTTTTACGTGTCACTTTCGTGAAATAATTTTTCATATATATATATATATAAAACTTTAAATGCAAGTAAATTCTCCCAAAGACTTCATTATAATAGAAACCAAAATTAAATTAAAATATACCTATAGATAAAACAATAATTCACAGAGTAACTGAAATTAAAGTGTTTGGTGTATTTTTATATGAACATAAAAGGAACGTCTATTATATCTATTACAAATATTAAAAAAAAAACATCGAATACAATAGACATTCATTTAAGTATTGCATGTAAAAATTACATCCAAATAGAAGTTACCAAAAAGGATTTTATTGCACATTAATTTTTTAGGAACACCTTTATTGGATCTTTCTGTATATTCTTCAACCAATATTATACAGTTCCTGTCCTTAAAAATAATAATAATAATGGCAGTAGTGAACTTACACATCAATAAGAATTAACGAAATATTCCTTTCGTGATTTGCTTGCGAAATACATTTAGTGATGAAGACTGTCTAATATTTACAGGAATTGGGTTCCATATATCTGCTCCTTTATTTGTATATTCTTTGTTCTTATCTTTTGAACAATAAAAATTTCTATTTTCATCTGAATTAAACTTCTTAATATTTTTAGACTCTGATTAGATATAGCGTATATAATGATCGAATAAACAGGGTGTCCCAAAGTTACAATTTATTTCTTCTTCACTCCTTACAAGAAATAGATTGGAATTTTTGGAAAACCATATAAATACATTTTTTTCCATGCAGGAAATGCCCAATTTTAGTCTTTGAAGAGAAAGGAACTATAATTTTTTGTTTCATTTTCCACACTTCATTCATCATTTTAATTGAAATCAGCGAAATTATTTTACTAACCGTGAAGAAAATTTAAAAGAATTTTAATAACTATTTTCTTAAAGGAAATGCCTTAGCTTTCAGGTAATTTCATTATTTTAATATAAAAATAAGTGTTTTGAAATAAAATTAATTCGTTACCTATCACTTCACATGGCCAGTTATATATACAGGAGGCTTTGGTTGATTTTAATTACTTAATGTGTAAGAAAAGTCTTTTTAGTTTAAAATATATATTTTATTATACAATAGAACGAGAGAAACAATATTTTTGTATAGGAATATTTATAACAATAAAAAATATTTCATGATTGATACCCTTAATAAGAGTTTAAGAGTAGAAACATAATGCAGCCTAACATTATAAAGTTAAAATCACACAGTGAATAATATATAGTGAATATAAAGTTAACACAAGACTCAAATCCTTGCTTATTCCATTCGATCACATTTTTGAATCACCTTTTATACTTGAGATTAGTATTTAATAATATTCCTTTGATGGTTTTCCATACTCCCCTGACGGTTCTTCGTACTCCCCTGACGGTTCTTTGTACTCCCCTGACGGTTCTTTGTACTCCCCTGAATGCCGTTTATAATGACTTTTTCCATATCCATGTGCAGGGGGGTAAACAGGGTATCCTGTGTAATTGACTTTGGCAACAAATCCAGAGTATCCGTCAACGTAGTACCACACATTCTGTTTACGAGTATCGGGAAGGAGAACGTGGTAGTGTCCTTTTACTCTGCCATTTGGCTTTTTCTCTTCGTGATGACCATAGTGAAGGTCCCTTCCATAATGGTCCTTCGCTTTCACTTTGTACCAGAAAGTATAATTCTTCTCACCACTATGTCCGTATGGGTCTTGTATCCGTGTTTATGGCTTTTGTCGTAAGGGTCTTTGTATCCGTGCTCGTCGCTTTTGTCGTCATGGTCGTCGTCGTGGTCGTCGTCATGGTCGTCGTCGTCATGGTCGTCGTCGCCATAAGGCTGAAATTAAAAGACAAAATTAATTCATTAACAACGTCCATAATTTTAAAAATTTCAGCTGAACACTAGAAACATATTTACCAAAACAAATTTTTGGAAAAGTATATTTTATAAAATCCGAAAACGTTTTGAATCTCTTAAACATTTTTATGTTGAGGAGTATGTTTGAAAAGTGTAAACATGTTTTACTTACGTCTCTCTTGTCTGGTCGAGCGAGGGTCAAAGACAAGAGAGTGACGAGAACAATCCACTGTAACATCCGAGAAATCCAAAAAAAAATATATGATTTGAGCTTCATTAATTTAATTTAACTTTTCAAAACTAATTCATTTCTATGACTTCATCATAAGAGAAGTTATTTACCGAACTTAAATTTTGACATTAATTTAATAATAATGAAGATAATATGTGGCGAGTGAAGGAGCATTAATTTAATGTGAAACAAATTAAGAATTTTCACTTACTTTATAAGCCATTTTGACAGTAGTTTGATTTAGTCGAAGGAGCTGATCTTCGAAGCTTGTCTTCCGTATGAAGATCAGTTTGAACTTATAATATTTCTCTTTATGAACTCCGTTATATACAGTTTAGTGTATTTTTTCTCTAAGATTACATTTAAAGTATGCAATATCAGTGAAAAAACATGGAATCTAAAGGCGAAGGTTAAAACCGGCAGAGAAACCAGTTGAAGAAACCAAAAAATACATAATTTACCTTATATCATTAATGTTCTGATTACATATTGTTGTTTTTCCAAGTTTGTCAATTCAAAAATTTACTATTTTTTTTTTGTTTTTATCGAAGCTTTGTTAATTATAACATCAAAAGTATGTATAATAGAGAAAATTACATTTCATTTTGCGGGAAATGAGCAAATTTTGTTTGTGGAATTTATTTACGTGAATCCAATGCCCTTATCAAATTCCTTTATTGAAAGTTATTTTGTAAACATGACAAAACATAAATTAAATTCAAGTATTATATATAGAATAGATAGGCTGCTTCGTGGCTGATGTCGTCACTTTGCTTCGAGCCATCAGCGGATGGAAACCGTTCTCCGCGCCCAGGTTATGTAGCGACCCGTGATTCGGATCCCACTTAAAGCTGTAGGTCCCTTTTGTCTTATGACCTTAAATGTTGCGAAATAAGTTAAATAGAATAACTTAATAAGTTGTAATTTATACAGAAAATCATAATACATTTAGATAACCTAATAAACACTTTAATAAATAGGATACAACAGTAACAGGCACCTTTAATATTAATTTAGAAAATGAAGTAAATCGTCTATTAATTCCTTGGAAAATTTAAACTTAATGAGTTCATCTTATCTCACACTATTATCAGGCCAGATTGCGTCTTCAACTGTATGATAATCCAAAGACTGAGTCAAAAATTGATAATATATTTGCCAGTGGTAATTCACTTATGAATTAAGAAGTTGTACAGAAGTCAGAAGCGATCAAGACCCTACTATATATATATATATATATATATATATCAAAATTCAGAAAAGAAAATTGTTTGTGGGTAAATATAAAATTTTAATTCGTTGTTGTAAGCTTCCAAATGTCTCGTACCCTATGTTTAGGGTTTTCTAAGAATAAAGCTAAACACACAAATAGTAGCTGTAGTTGAAACATAGAATTATTAAACTCTATATATTTTATATAATTCAAAAATAAATTAACTACAGTCACTATAATTACTGAAAATTTAAAGGTTTATCAACTTAAAAGTGTTCCCCGCAAAATTTGGTGCTAGTATTAATATTAGTATTACTATTAGTAAGTCTGATGCTAGTATCTCCAGGCAACTCATCCAATGAGAAACCGGAAAACGGAAAACGGACGGACATTATAACAAACTTTTCCACTGTACATTTTTAAGTTGATTAACCTCTATTGCAATAATGCGCTTTTTACTAAAATCTTACTAAAAACACAAACGATATTAAAAGTGAATTATTTGTGAAGTAATGCACACTAGATATAAAATCAAACTTCACAAACTAATTAGAAATTAATCCAACAATACCACTTAGTAGTAGATAAGTTTGTTGATCCAGATCAGTTGTACTAATTAATTAAAAAAAATAATCATGAAATTAGACACCCAGACGAGAATACTTTTCCACAGAAACTTCTACAATCATGTAACGACGATATCAAACGAATCTAATAAATACGAGTATGTTTGAGGTAAACAGGGAGTGAATTATGTTCCATAAGGTGTAAATTCCTTTGGAGATTTTTCCTTTCGCCCAGTAACTTCTGCAATGGACAGAAAGACATCAATAAAAATTACCCAAAACAAAATTTATGCCATGTTTTCATTACCAAACAAAATAAATAAATAATTTTGTGATGTTATTTCTGATCCGTTTGTCTATAATTATTTTATTTAGACCAGAAATTATCCCAAAATTCTAAATGTAATTCGAAGAATTTCCCTTGTATTTAAAAATGGTAATCAAGAAATCCATTCAAAATGCCAACTGTAGGAAAAGGTAATTTAGAAATCAAGTGGAGGCTGCCATTAATAAATTCATTAAAAAACTCTATAAAGCTTCAAAAATAAAAAGCTTAAGTAGTAATTTTCCGGACCTATCTGACGATTTCATTTCGACAAAACGTTCAAAACCCACCCCACAACTGTCTAATTGTGGAGTAAGTCGTGTCATTAGATTGGTTCAAGCTGGCAGTATTTGAATAACAGAACAAATACTTCAAGCAAAACAAACATGAATAAGATTTTCAATGAATCACATACGGAATACCACAAGGTTAGATACTGTGATCCCTTCCAGTTCACTGATTTATGTGAAAGATTTTAATAAATATAGCAACATAAACAGTATTTAGTCTTTAAATAAAACAACGACTGCCCTCATTTCCGATAATGAATTGGGTATCCTAAAACAATATATAGATGGAGAATTCGCCCATATACAATGTATATATGATATATAACTGATTAAATGCAAGTAAGTTCTCTCAAAGATGTCATTATAATAGAAACGAAAATATAAATTAAAATATACCTATTGATAAAATAATAAATCTCAGAGTAACTGAAATTAAAGTGTTTGTTGTATTTTCATATAAACATAAAAGGAATAATGTCTATTACATCTATTACATCTATGACAAACATTGAAAAGGACCATCAAATGCAATAAAAATTCATTTACATATTGTATGCAAAAATTAGAATACATCATTGAGAAATACACACGGTGATCCAAATAGAAGTTGCCAAAAAGTAATTTATTGCACATTATTTTTGGGGAACACCTCTTTTGGATCCCCCTGTATATTCTTTAACCAATATTATACAGCTCCTATCCTTAGAAATAAAATAATATATGTCTATTCATTTTTCTCTATTCTATTCTATTCATTTCTCTTGAAAAGAATATGAGCTTCATGGATGAAGTGATATGCTTTAACTGAATAATACATAAAAAATAGTTTATTTGTAGAACAATTACTTATGTATTTAAAGTTCAAGTCAGTTTTATGTAAGTAAATGTCAGAAGTTTTACACTAATAAATTACTTTGATAGAAAATAAATTTCAGTTACTGAATATATCTGTCATTACTCAATTTTTGTAATGTGTATAATGAGTGCGACGAGCGTTTTGCTTGAAAGACAATTTTCATTGCTCCAAATTTGATTGTTCTTTAGTTAAAATACTTTAAATTCCATGTCTTTATTCCAACAGTCGTTGAAATAGTTTACAATATTTTAAAATAATATTCTGTACACTTTAGATGTGTGATATGACATTAATATTTTCACAGTTCTCTATTATGAATATGCTGTTGTAAGTATGGAGGCTTTTTATGTAAAATTAATGGGATTCAGTATATTTATTACGTAAGAGAAGTGAAAATGGTTAATAATAATATTCATAATATTGATAATAATAATTATAATAATTGTAAAATTTGTAAAAATTTACAAAAGTAGTGTTTCATTATTTTACACAATTTTAAATGAAATGATCAGTTGTCTATTTGATAGAAAGTAAATGACGATTAATAAAAACAAATAATACTTTAGTGTAAATGATGAAATTAAAAGTGTTTAATGATATTAGCATATTTTCAATAGTTAATTATCAAATGGGAATTTAATTACTATAATAATAATGGCCGTAGTGAACTTACACATCAATAAGAATTAATGAAATATTTCTTTGGTGATTTGCGAAATACATTTAGTGATGAAGACTGTCTAATATTTACGGGAATTGGATTCCATATATCTGCTCCTTTATTTGTATATTCTTTGTTCTTATCTTTTGAACAATAAAAATTTGCATTTTCATTTGAATTAAAGTTCTTAATATTTTTAGACTTAGATTAGATATAGTGTATATAATCATGGGATGAACAGGGTGTCGCAAAGTTACAATTTATTTCTTCATCATTCCTTACAAGAAATAGATTGGAATTTTTGAAAAACCATATATATATTTTTTTTTCATGCAGGAAATGCTCAATTTTAATATTTGAAGAGAAAGGAACTACAGTATATTTTTTGTTTCATTTTCTAGACTTCATTCATGATTTTAATAGAAATTAGCGAAATTCTTTGACTAACCTTGAAGAAAATTTATAAAATTTTTAATAACTATTTTCTTAAAGGAAATGCCTTTAGCCTTCAGGTAATTTCATTCTTTTAATATAAAAATAAGTGTTTTGAAATAAAATTAATTCTTTACCTATCACTTCAAATGGCCAGTTATATATACGCTTTGATTGATTTTATTTAGATGATGTGTAAGAAAAATCTTTTAAGTTTAAAGTATATATTTTATTATACAATAAAACAAGAGAAACAATATTCTTGTAAATGAATATTTATAATAAATGCAACCTAACAGTTATGCAGCCTAATATTATGAAGTTAAAATCACACATGGGATAATATATAGTGAATATAAAGTTAACACAAGAATCACATCCTTGCCTATTCCGTTCGATCACATTTTTGAATCGCGTTTTGAAATTGAGATTAGTTTTTAATAATACTCCTTTGATGGTTTTCCATACTCCCCTGACGATTCTTCATACTCCCCTGACGGTTCTTTGCACTCCCCTGAACGGCGTTTATAATGACTTTTTCCGTATCCATGTCCAGGGGGTAAACAGGTTCTCCTGTTTAATTAACTTTGGCAACAAATCCAGAGTATCCGTCAACGTAGTACCACACATTCTGTTTACAGGTATCGGGAAGGAGAACGTGGTAGTGTCCTTCTACTCTGCCATTTGGCTTTTTCTCTTCGTGATGACCATAGGGAAGATCCCTTCCATAATGGTCCTTCTCTTTCACTTTGTACCAGAAAGTATAATTCTTTTCTTTTCCGTATGTGTCTCCGTATTCGTGTTCATGGCTTTAGTCGTCATGGTCGTCGTCGTATGGGTCCTCATAAGGCTGAAATTTAAAGACAAAATTAATTGATGAACAACTTCCATAGTTTAGAAAATTTCAATTGAGTAGGTGAAGCATTTTTACGAAAACAAATGTTTGGAAAAGTATATTGGATAAAAATCCAAAAAAATTTAGAATTTCGTTAACATTTTTATGTTGAGGAGTACGTTTGAAAAGTGTAAACATGTTTTACTCACGTCACTCTTATCTGGTCGACCAAGGTCAAAGAAAAGAGAGTGACGAGAACAATTGAATTTAATCTTTCAAAACCAATTCATTTCTTTGACTTCATCATAAGAGAAATCATTTACAGAACTTAAATATTGACATTAATTTAACATTAATGAAGATAATATGTGGCGAGTGATGATGCATTAATTTTACATCAAACAAAATAAAAATTTCAACTTACTTTATAAGTCATTTTGACAGTACTTTGATTTAGTCGATGGAGCTAATCTTCAGAGGTGATCTTCAGTATGAAGATCAGTTTGAACTGATACATTTCTCTTTATGAACTCCGTTATATATATTTTTAGTGTATTTTCTTTACAAGATTATATCTGAAGCACGCAATATCACTGAAAAACATTAAATCTAAAGTTGAACGTTAAAATAGGCTGAGAAACCGGTTGAGGAAAGACAAACCTCATATGTCCTCAGTCTCAGTCTGGCAAAAAATATATAATTTAGGTTACATCATTAATGTTATGCATACTTATTGTTCTTTTTCCAAATGTCTCAATTTAAAAAAAAAAAATTCGAAGCTTTGTTATTTCTTACATCAAAAGTAATAGAGAAAATTACATTTTATTTTGTGGGAAATGAGCAAGTTTTGTTCGTGGAATTTATTTACGTGAATTCAATGCCCTTATCTAATTCTTTTATTAAAACCTATTTTGTTAACATAAAAACACATGAATTAAGTTCAAGTATTATAGGTAGAATAGATGGGCTGCTTCGTGCCTGATGTCATCACTTTGCTTCGAGCGATCAGCGGATGGAAACCGTTCTCCGAGCCCAGATTATGTAGCGACCCGTGATTCGAATCCCACGTAAAGCTGTAGGTCCCTTTTGTTTTATGACCTTAAATGTTCCGTCAGAGGTTAAATAGAATAGCTTAATAAATTTTAATTTAATAGTAATTCATAATACATTTAGATAACCTAATAAACACTTTAATATACATATATATATATATATATATATATATATATATATATATATATATATATATATATATATATAATATATAATTATGAATAAGTCTCAGTTATAAATATATCTGTCAAAACTCAATTTTGCAATGTTTGTAAGGCATGCAAGTAATGTTTTCCTTGAAAGATAATTTTCATTGCACCAAATTTGATTGTTCTTTAGATAAAATACTTTAAATTCTATGTCTTTATTCCAACACTCGTTGTAATATTTTACAATATTTTACTATAATTTGCTGTACAATTTAAATGTGATATGACATTAATATTTTCACAGTTCTCTAATCTGAATATGCTGTTCGAAGCATGGAGGCTTCATATTTAAAATTAATGAGATTCAGTTTATTTATTACGTAACAGAAGTGAAACTGTCAAGTAATAGTAATAGTGATTATAATAATAATAATAATAATAATAATAATAATAATAATCGTAAAATTTATAAAAATTTACAAAAGTAGTGTTTGATTACACTGATCTACAGCCAAAATGCTTCGGAAATAAAAGTAGTCAATCTTTACTAATTTTGGGTCACTGAATACGAAAATGATACCTAAAATTGCCAATTGGCTTATTTATAAAGATATCAGGCAACCCTGCACCCTACTAACTGGACTGCATCTGTCGCGTAATATGTAGACGCCTGTGACACATCGACGCATTGACTCTACTGCGCATGCGTGCGCGTAGTTATATTTTTTATTTTAATAAATTAATGTAAATATACATATATATACAATAAAATGTAATTTTAAATTTATCTATTACATTATGTATGATAATGGTTCAGAATACGGGCGCCACTTAATTAAGCAAAATTTCGAAAAATACCATAGAGACAAAGTTGTTTCCCTCATTAAAATACGTTGATTGCATGTGTCGCATAGTCCATTTGTATAATTTAGGTATAATTTAGGTTATTTTGGTGTGTAAAATGACTGGACGTGTCTATCTATATACATAATTACCTATAAAACCCTATACCGATCAATTTGTGATGCGTGATCTTTACGGGGGCGGAGCCCCCGTACTCCCCGAGACCTAAATTATACAACTGGACTATGCGACACATTCAATCAACGTATTTTAATGAGAGAAACAACTTTGTCTCTATGGTATTTTTCGAAATTTTGCTTAATTAAGTGGCCCCCGTATTCTGAACCATTACCTTATGTATTTGTAAATTATTTAATAAAAAATAGATTGGATCATTTTAACATATTGCTTCCCATAATGTTTTTGATATTAATATAAATGGAATACTAACCTAACTTAACCTTACCTCATTTAAAATTATTAAAATGCAATGTAATTAGTAATTACATTAATTTATTAAAATAAAAAATATAACTACGCGCATGCGCAGTAGAGTCAAGGCGTCGATGTGTCACAGGCGTCTACATATTACGCCACAGCATCAGTTCATTCGCGGAAGTCATACAGTGCACTCTTGTCAAACTCTTTTTAGTGTTTGCTTTGGAAACTGAATTTTTTTCAGTCTAATTTGAACAAAGATGCCTCGTAATTGCGTGAACAGTGTAGATAACTTCTGTTATGTTTGTGGAGAATTGACTTTTGCATCACAAAAGCGTGCTATAACCGCCGTGATTAGGAAAGCCTATCACCTTTATTTTGGCTGTAAGATTGGAGATCAGGACAAAAGCTGGGCCACACACATATACTGCAATACTTGTGCAACAAACCTTCCCCAGTGGTTGAATCGGAAAAGGAAATCTATGCCTTTTGCAGTGCCAATGGTGTGAAGGGAACCAACAGATCATGTCAGCAATTGTTACTTCTGCATGGTGCCTCCAGTCAAGAAAGGTATTTGCAAGTAGAAAAAGTGGATTTTACAATATCCGAATATACCCTCTGCTATACGCCCGGTACCTCACGGCGAAGGACTACCCGTTCCTGAGCCCCCACACTCATTCTCTCTGGAGTCAGAGGACGAGGAGAATGAAGGAACCTGCGAAACTTGTGAGCCTTCAACTTCACAAGACTCTGAATTTGTTTATAACTTGACATCTAAACCGCACATGATAACTCAGAATGAATTAAACGACCTTATCAGAGATTTAGAACTGCCAAAGAGTAAGGCAGAGCTGTTGGGCTCCAGATTGCAGCAGTGGAATCTCCTCGCTGAAAATGTTAGAGTGTGTAAGTTTCGTGACCGTCAAAAAGATTTTGTCCCATTCTTCATCATGGAAGGTGACCTTGTAGTTTGCAACGACATCGATGGTCTGATGGCAGCTCTCAACATTATTCACAATCCTGATGAGTGGAGACTGTTCATTGATTCATCGAAGTTGAGTCTAATAGCTGTTTTGTTGCATGTTGGCAACGTATTGCCATCAATTCCAGTTGGTCATGCAGTCCACATGAAGGAAACATATGAGGACATGAATCTGCAACTTTAGAACTGCATAAACTATGACAAACATCAGTGGGAGGTTTGTGGTGACTTGAAAGTTGTTGCTATCGTGCTTGGACTGCAGCCGGGCTACACTAAGTATTGCTATTGTTTTCTGTGTAAATGGTATAGACTAGCTAGCACTTTTCATTCCATCAAGAACGATTGGTCACTTCTACACGGCTATTAAATATCACATCTTCGTAACACGACACACATTTGCCATCATTTGCTCTAACTCTGGCGAGGGTCTAACTCTGCGAGGCAGCCAAGAGATTAATGCTATATATATATAAGTTCACGTCTGGCAACGTTCCTTTTTATTATTTAACTAATCTGTAATGTTGTTGAATTGCCGGCTTTCAATAACCTCTCTTTATATTTATATACATTCTAATATAATATCCTTCACTTTAAAATAAAACACCACTTGCCATGAACAGTGACAATAAGAAACTGAAAGTATATATATATGAAAGGAAATAAATGAAATACAATACTGTGTGGGAGAGAAAAGGACCGTGAGTCATATCTAAAAATAGAACGGAAAAAAAATTGGCGAGAGTAACCTTATACTTTTGGTGTCTTGAGTGTGCCGAGGCGAAACGCAGGTAATACTAGCTGCGTTTCGGCACAGGAGGAATGATAATTTTTTCGTTTTCTTTCTTTTTATTGTTTTATTCCATACAACTTAACATAAAATACAATTTTATTAATATAATTAAAAGGATATTCATTTTGTTAAGACCCTTCAGGAGTATATTTACCAATATAAATACGACCTAATTTTTTGGTTAAATCATTCGTAGATATTTTAACAAAGCTTCGAGGAAACTGAGCAGTGACATATTCTCCAAGCTCGCAGACAGTCTTAATCCTACGATACATTCGAAATCCCCTAAAAGGAGAAAACCACTTAGTACAAGGGTGAACCATAGCTTGCTCAGCACTATGAGTTGTATCTAAATTAGGTTCCCACAATACAGCATGTGGAACTACTAAATAAGGAACAGGAGATATCCCAACATTAGGATTCCTTTCAACTCCCTCCCTAACATCTTTCTTACGACGTAAAGAATCTTCAAAATTAATAACATAGCCAGACATATTCATCTGCGGTATACTTTGAATAGAAACACCAGTAACTGTATAATAATTAAAATTAAAAATAGTAGATTTAGCCTCCGAACTAAGTAAATCTAAAGATAATGTATAGATTCCATCAGTATTAACTCCTAAAGTATTTTTATCTAAATATACAAATTTCATAGACGCAATAAACATCTTGTAATGACTTTTCAATTTTCTACGATTAAAAGATCGGCCATATTTCTTTCGGCGTAAATGAGTACGAAGACGACCACGTCGATACATTTCTAGAACAGAGATTGTACTTCTTTCCGAAATGAGAGTAAAAAAGAAAATAAGAAAAAAGAAAAGGAGAAGCCTTTATATAGACGATGAGTCACCTAACATGAGGTAACGATAATATAAAGAAATTCAAATGACCAACAGATGTATACAATCCTGATTTCACTTAGCCGTTCATTGATTCATCGAAGTTGAGTCTAAAAGCTGTTTTGTTGCATGTTGGCAACGTATTGCCATCAATTCCAGTTGATCATGCAGTCCACATGAAGGAAACATATGACAACATGAAGCAACTTTTGAACTGCATAAACTATGACAAATATCAGTGGCAGGTTTGTGGTGACTTGAAAGTTGTTGCTATCGTGCTTGGACTGCAGCCAGGCTACACTAAGTATTGCTGTTTTCTGTGTGAATGGGATAGTCGGGCTAGGACTTCTCATTACATCAAGAAGAATTGGCCACTCCGACACTCATTGGAACCTGGAACAAAAAATGTTCAGTATCCTCCACTTGCAGAATCGAGCAAGATTTTGTTACCACCTTTACACATCAAACTGGGCGTCATGAAAAATTTTGTTAAGGCTATAGATAAAACGGGGGCAGCTTTTAAGTACCTCGGTGGTAAATTCCCAAAGCTCAGTGAAGCAAAAATCAAGGAGGGTGTATTTGTTGGTCCACAGATCCGCGAGCTTCTTAGAGATGAGGAGTTCGACCGTATCCTACGTGGTGAGGAGAAGACAGCGTGAAATGCTTTCCGGTTAGTAGCAACCAATTTTCTCGGAAATACCAAAGCTGACAATTACAGGGAGCTGGTGGAAAACCTGCTGTTGTCCTATCAAAAAATGGGCTGCAATATGTCTTTAACGATACATTTCCTCCATTCGCACCTGGAATTTTTTCCGGCCAACTGCGAAGCAGTCAGCGATGAACATGGTGAACGTTTCCACCAGGATATCTCAGCGATGGAGAAACGCTACCAGGGGAAATGGAGTCCATCATTCTTAGTAGACTACTGCTGGACAGTAAAGGAGATGCTCCAGAAGTTGAATACAAGAGACAAGCAAAGAAGCGACGGGTTGAATCAATATAAGTGACTGCATTATACAGGTATGTTACTAATATATGGTATACATATACGCAAAATGTGTAACTTAAATTTTCTTGGAGACTGTAGCCAATCGACTGTTTTTATGGTCATATTCGTTTTCAGCACCCCAAAATCCATAATAGGAAACACATTTTATCTCTGAAGCACAAACTTTTTCAAAATTTGTAGACCAGTGTTATTTTACACAAAATTAAATGAAATGATCAATAATTATCTATTTAATTGGAAATAAATGACGATTAATAAAAAATAATAGTTTAGCATAAATTATAAAATTCAAAGTGTTTAATGATATTAACGTATTTTTGATAGTTAATTATAAAATGGAACATAATTACTATCTTATTATAATGGAGGTAAGTTGTTGTTGTTGTTTAGCCGATCAGCCCACCCTGATCGACAAGCCAGCGGCACGCAGGTAACCGATCGCCCTCTCCGAAGTGGACCAGAGGTTCAGCGCACTAGTGATGTTGTGTTGTGTTCGTTGTTGTGCTAGAGCGGTACAGTCTGTCATAATGTGTTCAATTGTTTGTGGTGTGTCCTGGCACAGGTGACAGGTGTCGTCTATGGAGTTGTCTAGTCTGTGTTTATATGTCCGTAAGTTGGAGTGATGTCCACATCGGAATCGTGCTAAGTTAACTCGATCCGATCTGCTCAGGCTGATCTCTGACCTGTTAATGGGTGGCGGCTTCGCAACTAGGACCGCATTCGGACCGAATCGTGTCAGTGCTTTGTGGGTTAGGTGTGTGTGTATGTGTTTTCTGTACTGTGTGATGTCTGTGGGGCGTGGTATGGAATGGAGTATTTGGTTATAATGTCTCTCTGGTGTTACCTTAATGGTGCGAGGTGTTGGTGCATGATTGTACATGTAGTGGCAAGGGTGTTGTGGGTTAGTTGTCGCTGCTGCCATGAATTGTGTTCCCCTCATGTCTAAATGTTCCCTAACTTTCAGTATTTTTGTTTCTGTGTGCAGGTGTTCTATTGGTGTTGCTTGAGTGCATCCTGTAATGATACGAAGTGCGTTGTTTTGTACTGTCTGTAAGGTGTTTATGTGTGTGCTTTAGATAATGGGTGCCCAGCATGGGCTAGCATAGTCCATAACTGAGTGAATATATTGTTTGTATAATGGAGGTAGGTGCGATATATATATTTCAACAAAAAAAAAAAAAACTATAGAAAAGAACGCAATCATGAAAATCTTAAGCTTCACAGTTGAGCTCATTGTATCAAGATTTGTGAAGCTTTAGATTTTCATGGCTGCGTTCTTTTCTATAGTTTTATTGACCAAATAATTGAACCGACAGTAATTGGGAAGGCAGCCATGGAAATCTTGAGCTTCACATTGTGTCAAGAAAATTTGTGAAGCTTAAGATTTTCATGACTATAGTTTTATTGACAAAATAATTGAACCCCCAGTAATTGGGGGCCGCAGGCTCCCCAGTACTGTCAGTTCAATTATTTGGTTAATAAAACTATAGAAAAGAACGCAATCATGAAAATCTTAAGCTTCACATTTGAGCTCATTGTATCAAGATTTGTGAAGCTTTAGATTTTCATGGCTGCGTTCTTTTCTATAGTTTTATTGACCAAATAATTGAACCGACAGTAATTGGGGCGCCGCAGGCACCCCAATTACTGAGGCCCAAGGTGAGAGGGATAGAAATGATGTTCAAAATAAAATACGCCGTAGGCCCACAATTCGATTCGGTTTGGGCCGAATGCCCAAGTACCGCAGATCTAGCGAAATCGGGGCGTAGCGCCAATCTTTTGCTGAAAGTCCTGACAGAAAGAAATGAAAAGGGAGTATTTGTTGACAATTATGTCTACAAGGAGATTCTTCAGTAATGAAATAAAGATAAGTTTATGATGAAGTGTTCTTTTTTATATTTTATAACAGGAAATAATACCTTGAGGTAAGAAAATTCATTTCCCAGATGAAGTAATTGGCCGAGGGCTCCAAGCCTTCCGCAGGAAATAGAAAAAACCGCCCGGAGGGCGGTATATTTGCTAGTGATAATAATGGCAGTAGTTAAGTTATACATCAATAAGAGTTTTACTAAATTTTTATTTAGGTAATTGTTAATTTTTTATATTTTTAAGCTTTAAACACATAAATATTTTAGGAGCTGAATAAAGTCCAGCAGGGCCCAGCCAGTTCAGCCTTGATCCCAAGAACCTGCATACCCAAACCTACGATCCACACCCCCAATAATTTCCTCATATACCTCTTTTCTAAACGCCTTTGAAAACGTTATTCATTGATATTGTGCGCTATATAAATATATATTATTATTATCAGAGGCGTAACTAAAAGAAGAAAGGCCTGTGGCCTACTGTTGATAATGGGCCCCTCTGTAATAGTTTAAGTGACAGTTTAGTTTGGGATTGAAAAAAGTCTCTTTCTACTTCAACGTTTTCTATGATTTTCATGAATAACTTTCATATTGTAATTAACATATATATATATATACACTGTATATATATATATATATACATATATATATATATATATATATATATATATATATATATATATATATATATATATATATATATATATATATAATGCAAATCCCAAGGAAAAAGAAAAATGATTCCAAGGCCTTTCGTGTATTCAGAAGTACACCTCGTCATTCCCTGACTGCGTATTAATTAGGTTTGATTTTGGTTGAGTTCAAAATTATATTCAAAACTCGCGGGGATTTACAGGTCATGACAAAATTATTAGATTTTTAAAACATCCATAAACACTTTTTTGAGGGCAGAATTTACTGAAGCTTTTTGGGGGCCCTCTCAGTGACACCTGGCCGGTGGAAATTTTCGACCCAGTCCGCGCCTGGATAAGGTGTTCGTTGAACACAATCCAACCAAGAGGAGGAGGTTCTGTCTTCCAGGGGTCAGGTTTGACAGAATTAGAGACGAAGTAGATAGGATTGATGTTGCCTCCTGTCACTCGATGTTGGTGACGATGGTAGCGGGCAACGACTCGTATAGGCCCGATACGAGAGTACCTGACCTTTTGGAGAGATACAGGGGGTTAATTAGGTCCCTGAAGGCAAGGTCAGATATGTCTTTAGTTCTGGTATTACCACTAGGCATGGTTTAGGTCTTAGGATTACGTCAAAAACAATATTTTTGAACACTAAGCTAGAAGAGATTTGTGCTCAGGAAAATGTACCCTTCGTAAATCTGTGGTCAGAATTTAGTGATCCTAGCCTTTTTATAAAAGACTGGGTGCATTTCAATGACATAGGGACTGCTAGGCTAGGTAGGTTAATCGATGAGGAGCAAGTGTAGTTTACGTCCTCTGGCGCAAAAGGGGACACAAACTACACTAGGTCAAAGTTGGGGAACGTAAACTACACTAGGATCTCTTGGAGACATTTTTACAATGAATCCATCAAATAAAACGTTAAAACTAACGAAAATATTACTACTTAACCTAACCAATCGTCAATTTATATATATATAAATTGACGATTGGTTAGGTTAAGACGTAATATTTTCGTTAGTTTTAACTTTTTATTTGATGAAGTATACGCGAGTAGAATGGGCGCAAAATGGGAGAGTGCAATTACAATGTTGCAAATGAGAGAGGGGGAATGTTGCAAGGCGAATGTTGCAAAGAGGGGTATTGCGTGATGGGGGAGGGGCATGTTGAAACGGGGGAGAGGTCTTGCAAAAAGGGGGAGGGGTTATCCCCCAAGTTGCAATGAAAGGGGGCTTTGGGTAGAAAAGGGAGGATGACCTCTCCCCAATAGGGTAACCTTAACCTAAGAGAGAAAGAGAAAGGAGGAGGAGAGTCTTTGGGGGAGAAGGTGGGATGTCCTCACCCCCCAAAGGGAAATCCTAACCTAAGAAAGTAAGCCTTAACCTAAGAAGGATAGAGATGTTCGCCTGGCCCCAGCCAGACGCATAATGAAAGTTAATGGAACCAGCAGCTGTTATATAGAGGGTCGGGAGTTGCAAGATACCACTATTTTATTTATTTATTTATATATAGATGCGTTGCCAGATACCACTATTTATTTTAATTTTTATTTCTGGAACTGTTACCAGTTATTTAATTTATTTATTTATATATTAAAGGCAACGTTTGTCAGACACCACTATTTATTTATTTATATATGCAAGGTTGCTACTTATTTATTTATTTATTTATTTATTAAAGGCAAGAGAGAGGGAGACGTTCTCCTTAATTTGCTCAGCAAAATAATTAATTCAATACATTATTTATTTAGACGCAAAACGAACCCAATTAGTTAATTAATAATAAAAGAAATACACTAGACTCTTTATATTGTACATTAATCCATGGCTTATCAAAATAATTAAATAAAACACCAATATTAAAATTGACAATAAAAGAAATACACAGGACATTTTATATTGTACATTAATCCAATAACAGACATTGAATAAAAAACAATTGGCAGAAAATGCAAGCAAAAATAATAGTATACACTTTATATCTACACTACCAGTCAAAAGTTTAAGTACACCCTGAAATATTCATAAATTTCAAATTTTTTTTAAAGTGTTTTATTTATTAACTAAGTTATCATAACACAAATTCATAAGTACAAACATAAGAACTTAAATAACAACAAATCAGGACAATTTACCAAAAGCAAAGTCTAAATTTTAGATTCATCAAAATTGTCTCCTCTAGCGGCATTTACAGCAGAACAAATTTGAGGCATGCGCTCAACAAGAGAAAGAAGAAAGTCTGGTGAAAGCTGCTGCCAGCACTCGTGTAAGAGTTCCCAGAGCTTCTGAGCACTAGATGGCTGCTTGGCTTTCACTCGTCGATGCAGTTCATCCCACACTAGCTCGATGGGGTTCAGATCCGGGGACTGTGCTGACCATTCCATAACTGTGAGCTGACGTTGCCGTTCTTTCTGCTTCAGGTAATTTTGACACAGCTTGGAAGTGTGTTTAGGATCGTTGTCTTCCTGCATTATGAACTGTTGGCCAAGATGGCATGGCGCTGTAGAATGCTGTGATAGCCACGTTGGTTCCGTATTCCAGTGATTTTGTGGAGATCTCCAACCTGCTCCCCTGCAAAACATCCCCAGACCATCACACTTTCTCCACCGTGCTTCACTGTTGGCACAACACACTGCTGTGTCATTCTTTCACCCGCTCTGCGCAGCACAAATACTCTGCGTTTGGATCCAAAAACTTCGAACTTTGATTCGTCAGTCCAAATGACAAATTTCCATTGCTCAACAGTCCATTTTTGGTGTTTTTTAGCCCAGGCTAGCCTTTTCTCTTTGTTCTGGAGTCTCAGCATTGGTTTCTTTGCTGCAGTTCGTCCTTTTAATCCTGCCTCTCTTAGTCTTCTCTGAACCGTTGATGTTGAAACTGTTGTACTTCTGGAGTTGTTCAGCTGGGCTTTGATTTCAGGTGCTGTGAGGCGTCTGTTGCGCAGACTGGTGACTCGGATATACTTGTCCTCTGAGTCTGTTGTGGTTCTTGGTCTCCCTGACCTTTTTCTGTCCTTATTTTGACCAGTTTCTTCGTACGTTTGCGGTTGCTTTTTTTCTGTTGTTAACTGAGCTTTGGCACCCATTTTTGCTTTTTGGAACACAGAAATATACCTTAAACTACACAGTTAGCTCCTTTGCAAGGATTTTATATGTAAAGACCTGCAGCGCATGTTAATAACTGAACACATGTATTACCATACTCCTGAAGAAACACATTACCCCAGTAAAGACTTCTAAACTGTTTTTGGACCTTTGTGCAGAGCTAATGCCAATAATATTAGGTTGCATGCTAGACGTAAATTAACACATTTTGAAGGCTATTTTGAAGAAGCTTCTGTGTTACAACACACTGCATAGGACAGATGCACTGAAGCATACAATATGAAAGCCAGGTAAGCAAATTTATCTCTAGTACCTGTTAAGTTTACATTTGAAGTTCATTTCATGAGCTAAGCAGCAAAACATTGGAAATTAGTAGGTGTACCTAAACTTTTGACTGGTAGTGTGTGTATGTATATATATATATATATGTATATATATATATATATAGAGAGAGAGAGAGAGAGAGAGAGAGAGAGAGAGAGAGAGAGAGAGAGAGAGAGAGAGAGAGCCTTGTTTATTCTATATGGATATAATATTCATAGCTTCAATTTTTCAGAAGTATATTGGAACTCATTTTCCGAGTTGGTTGTAAATAGTCACAGAAATTTTTTTTAAAATATAAACATAATTATAATTTCTTCAATATAAACTCTTTTTGTATATAAATTTCTTTCGATAAAATCGTAAAGGGAAAATTTGAAAAAAAAACAACAATTCATTTTATTAAATTAAAAGACAATTGATTCCTTGTGCAGACTTTTGCGGTGATGCTCTGGTTCGCTCCAGCATGCTGGCTCCTGAACCTAACCTAACCTATGATTCAGACCATAGATTCTCTTTGTAACTGGAACCTAACCTAACCTAATATGTTGCAAAGGGTCTAAACTTGTCAGACTCGTGCAAAGATTAGAAAATAATGAAAAAACGCAACTATCAACTAATCTTGACTTATTGGAATGAGATTAGTTAATTATCCGACACACAGGAGAGCAATCATGCTGTGTGTGGAACATAATGGAGAATATATTTAATACACAGATATTCAAAAGACCTTTAAGAGAGAGAAGAAAAAATATATACAAACATGGAATATATGCAACAAAATTAATAATAATATAAGAAATACACAGGACTCTTTATATTGTACATTAATCGAATAACAGATATTGAATGAAAAAAATGGCATAGAAAATAAATATACAAGCAAAAATAATAGTACATACTTTTGGCGCTATATATATATATATATATATATATATATATATATATATATATATATTATATATATGTGTGTGTGTGTGTGTGTGTGTGTGTGTGTGTGTGTACATATATTAAAATACCAACTAAATATGTTCAAAAGATGCGTGTACTATTTTGCAACACGAATAAAATAAAAATAAGTTTAGTAATGGACTCCATCCCATCTCAGAAAAAAAAATTAACAAACGTGCTTCGGGTTGCAGGTTAAACTTTAAATTTAAGGTGGTTCCTTGTGGAATTACACCGCGAAAGTGTCCATTTACTTTTGTCAATCCTCTGTGTCTTCTCAGTTTCGCAAAATGTTTTTCCGTCATCTTAATATTCAATCTATTAACTAAAGTACGAGAAGCACTATTTTCGGATAGATTTAAATTTTCTTTAGGAATATTACTGAATTAAAAATGTCCCAGTAATGTACTACTTTCATTTTACAATGACTTGAATAATAGTGATGCTCAACTATTTATTTTATTTAATATAGCCCTTAAGTTTTAAGCTTTACTGTTCTGAAGTAAATATAATCTCAGCTGAATTAACATCTTTGCAAGAAAAAGACAGTTGTATGATATCATCTGCAAACATTATGAAGTTCAGTTTACAACATGAGTGGAAGGCGTAATTGGATTGTTTATACATATATATATATATATATTAATGATGCTCATTCAACAAAGAAAAATTGTTTTCCATCACAAATTTTACTGCTGAGATGACTGAGTAGGAAAAAAGAAACATGACAATAAGAATGGTTATTTGGGCAACTAATCTCGATGTGTCATAAGAATTAAAGAATGTACACAAGAGAAGCTGAAGGCATGTAAATCTATGTAATTTCATGTCCTACGTCATATTTCCTAAAATTCTTTTGTACTTAAAGTATTAAAATTGCTTTTGGGAATATTATGCGTAGCAATATTTTTATTATATTGATAATTCACGACTGTGCTAAATACCTGTCACTTAAACTTGAAAATATGATCAAGTTACCACAAATTTGTGTAATACTAATAATTCACCGTACCACCAAGATAAGAAATTAGTACATAAATACTGCCTAATTTAATCATATATAAAAACAGGAGGAAAACTAGCCTACTGTTTCATAGGACAGCGTCATCGTATTATCATAACCACAAGTAAAGTTAAACTTCCAGCGAAGGACTTTCAATTTTGGAAAGTTTTTAAATAGTTAAATAAGCGAAAGCTTTATACTGCCCCAAATTTCCATTTGTAAATAAAACCTATATCCTATTTATCTTTGTATTACAAAACTATACAACACCAATTAAAACTAATTTGTGGAGTTGAGCATTCCTATTTACACACTGACTGACTGACACTAACTAACTAATTCCAACTTCCAGCCATTGTTGCGAATTGAGTTATCAAATATAACTAAACATGCTTCTAAAATCGTTCAACCCCATGTTAGGAATTTTGGTGAAAAACAAAGTTCCTTGTTTCAGTCATGTGGATGGACACCTAATTTTGTTTTTTATCAGATAGAATTAATCGAGTAGGAATAATTTCCTTTTTTTACTTTTAATATCGAGTAAGAATAATTTGCTTTTTTTAACTTTTTATGGTAGTCCTATACGTCGTACTTTCACCACTTAAGAAAATATCACAAGATATTCACACAGGTACAAACTCCTGTATTATTATTAGACAGCATCATCGAGAGTCGAACCGCCGACCTCAGTGTCTTCACCTGGCTTATAGGGAAACGGTGTTTGCCACCAAGCAACGTTCGCAGGCT
This sequence comes from Bathynomus jamesi, assembly GCA_023014485.1. NCBI lineage: Eukaryota > Metazoa > Arthropoda > Malacostraca > Isopoda > Cirolanidae > Bathynomus > Bathynomus jamesi. The sequence continues at coordinate 516,908 of JAJOZX010001126.1, read as the reverse complement.
AACGTCTCTTAACTTCGCTGATCTAACGGGAAGTGGTGTTGCAACGTGGCAACGACAAGCCAGACCGAAACAGTAGGATGCTGTAAATAATATTAGTGTGCATTTTAATTAATATACAAATAAAATAGGCCATTATATCTACGAATACATCAAGCTAAATGCTTGTTAAAGTCTTCCATTTGGTAAAACATCAGGAGTCGAGGATTTACTTATATTTTATTTGGCGTTGTTTTTATACGCTATCCGTTACTTCTGAAGTCAATCGGGGTTAAGCTGCTTCCAGATACAATATGACTAAAGTTGTGCTTCGCTTCAAATGTAAACAAAAACACTGAAATAAGTGAAGATCGAATCGAAATGTTAGTGCTTTATATTAACAAATTTAGAAACTGTAATAACTAAATTTCTGTTTTAAGCCCGAACCTTAATTAATATAAAAGTTTATAAGTTTTACACTTGTGTGAGATGTTTTTCTTTGTTTTTATAAGATTTAAGTTATTTATTGGCTATATATTTTTCTGCATTTTTGGTTGAAATATAAAAGAAACTGAAGAAAAATGCTAAGCAAATGTTGTAGAATATAGGTGTAAGTTTAATTAAAATATGCCTTTTTAATTGTGTGTATATACATATATATATATATATACTGTGTATATATATATATATATATATATATATATATATATATATATATATATATATATATTATACTTGGGGGGTTACCCGGTGAGTTTTAACCCTCAAGTACAATAGAATACTCCTTTACGGTCCGGAGGGGACCTACAGAGTGCGCTGACCTTCCGGTCACTTACTGAATCCGGGAGCTTTCTTAGCCCTTGTTCCACTCGTCGAGTTTAGATTAATTATGATAGGATTAACTGAGAGTCAGTTTTAATTTTAGGCTTTCTAATGAAGTTAAAATAAGCGGATTACAGGCGAGAGTTTATAATAAATAGTTAACTTTTGAGTTCACAAGGTCATATTTAGATTAAGTTCACCGGGCTTTAATTACGTGAGTTATTATGACGTTCAGACGTGACAATTAAGGTCACGTAGAAATAAACGAACTAAGTCTGCTGGCGTTTCCTTCAATCAGATCAATACCGATATTCCGATACGAAGCTCGTTCCCTAATTGAGGTAGGTGAAATTTACTCTTCACCCAGGGGTAAGTTACGTTAATTCAAAGTCAGACGGCCCTCTTCTTGAAAGCAACCTCTGTGCTTCGTTCTAGGTCCGCTGTAAAGCAAGTTAATGACATACGGGCAACTCGCTCCTCGTCGCCCGCGATAAAATGAAGAACGATTTCCTTCTAAGACTTACTATCCTTAAGCCCATTCTAAATTCGTCTTAAAGCAAAACTAATGCATACGAGGTAACTCGCACCCTCGTTACCCGCGGAGACCCAGATGAGTTGAGCTCTACCCAAAGTCTGGCTGAGAGCTACTCACAATCTAGAATCTGTCCTTCACCGGCTGGACCCCTCCTTATATAGGAAGGAATCCACTCTCACATACGTCAGAGTGGTGAGTCACCGTGAGACCAAGAGAATTTGTGATTCCTACAGTCAAGGCTTCCTATCTCAAAACTCGAAACGGATGTGAGATGTTAGCTCGGAAGGTACATGGGCAATTAGCAAGCGCGCGATGTCGCAAAAGTGCATCTGAGCGCTTTTAATTGGAAAGACTGACTGTTTTAACATTATAATTGATATTTTTCCATGTTTCGGCCAATTACTTAGGGGCGTAGCAAAGATTAGGCTACTTCTCGCGTCAATCATTAAGATATAGGCGAGCACCTGCTCTTGTAGAAGGTTCAAGAATAGGGGCGTACTTGTGTATAACATTCATCGTAATTATTTCAGTTTTAATTAATATTTCGTATGACGGTCGTCCCGTACAACAGTTCGTCCGTTTTTTAAAAAAACAAAGAGAAAAAAAACTTAGGGCTTCGCTTCTCATCGGAAAACAGGTATCGCGAAAGTCGTGAAAAATATGCGAACTAGTAATATAAATACTGAGATCACATACAAGTTTTATAGAAATCCAACTATAGAAGTAAAACTCCAAGAATCGAAATTATCTCTGGAAATGCTAACAGCTTACACAATTCAGTGTTTTGAAAATCTGAATTAGCAATTAGGAAAAAAAATATTTAAAAGAGATCTTCCTTAAGGGAAGTAATTTTACATTGAATTAAATTCACTGATTGAATTATTAGTTAGTTTCGAATAAGAGAAATTATATTGACATGATCTCAGTTTACGCCGGACGTTACTCAAGTGACGTCAAACATTTTCATTTTAGAATTACTGCAGCAGACGAAAACAATGGTAATTATTGAATAAGCGCTAAGTGCTTTGTTTACATTATTTAAGGTGAACTGCAAAATAAATCGGAACAAAGGCAAATTCATCTAAAAATTAAAATAAAAATAAAAATAAAAATTAATGTTCAGTACATGCAATAAATCAAAATTATTAAGTTTACAAATGAATTGATTACGATTTTAATATAAATCTCTAATCATTTTAAATTCAAATTTATTTGAAAATCAAATTTCATGTTAAATGAGAATAAATGTAAATGAAAAGTCAATGAATACAATAAATCAAGATAAATTAAAATTATAAATAAATCAAGTATGATCATAATATGGGTCATCAAACAATATAAATTTAGATTTATCATACTTTAAACTCAAAAACCGATACATAAATTCAACATATCAATAACATAAAAATTAATTATTCGTTTATAGATTAGCATAAAAATTAAAAATCAGCTCATTTTAAAATCAAAAGCAGTAATAAAATCAAAATTGCAATAATATAAAAACATCAACTGATTAAAATAGGAGTTCTCTCTTTATACATTTTACTTTCTCGTTCTAAAATGAAGGAAAGATTTAACTAAAAAATTTGAGATATATATTTAAGGCATCTTGAAGTTTAGGAACTATAGCATAGTGGTAGAATTTCGAAACGTTAGTTAAATGGGAAAATTGGAAATCCTTAGAGGGCTTTTTCGCCCGGAAAAAATAGTATGTGAAAACCTTCTAGGGGAATCAATGTGACACTCCGAATCTTTTCATCCGTCACTCTTTTAATTGTCAGCAATTTCTTAAAATTATACAAAAGAAACGACATATTCGGAATGAAAATGGGAATCACTTTAATTAATGTTAATGTGATTCAGTAATTGGGAAAATGGGATTTAGTTAATTTGGTTGCTAGGAGGGGTAACTAAAATAATTTCAGAAGGGAAATGGGCTTATTTAACGTTTCGCATTCTCTCATTATACGTTTTCTTTGAATTCACTGACAAGACCAAAATATACCATTGTTCCTTGGTTTACACATATAGAAAATGTATAGGAAAATCCATACGTAAAACATAAGTGTTTAGATAACAAACATTCCTTGAAAATAAAAATAAAAGAATATAATACAGACTCTCTCGGACGTGTTAGGGAGTACCTTTTAACACTAGAGAAGGACACATTACGTTTGTCAATTTTGGGGGGAATATGGATAGATTTCGGTACCTGCCGGTTCATAAAAAAATTATATCTCATCATTGAACGTTGAAATAGAGTCAATATTACTGCCATATGACGGGTAAGAAATAAGGTTACAATACAATATAAATATAGTTGTGTAAATTACGAAGAATTTGAAACTAGGCGGGTTTACAAAAATTTAAAATATAACTTCATCTGATTTCTGACTTGGAGAAAGGAAAGCTAATTTCTCACAGGTTTTTAACGTAATTTCGATTTCAGAATTTATTTTAAGTTTATTTAATAAAAGGTACGGGTAACTAAAGAAGTTCCGTTCTGATTTATAGAAAACAATTTATGAGGGATACTGTCGTAAAGAGAGATTGAACGTTATGATATTCTTAATTTAAGAAATTTCAAATTATTTTAAGAGAAGAATAGAAGGAAAAGAAATTCATAGTAATAAGAGAAATGACAATGAGTTGCAAAAAGGACATGAAAAGATAATTCCTTGGTACGTGGGATATTGAAAATTTATTAGGATTTGTAAATCCCTTAAAAAATTTAGTAGGCTTGTGACACTCACAGGATCGTATTTTAGCCACCCACGTTTGCACAATTAGCAGTGGTCTCAATTATAATTAGAGAGGATAAGCCTCTTAATTTAATTTGGATAGTTGAAAAGGATACTATCTAGTGAATTAGGAAGGGATATAGTTCCTTTCGGAACCTTTTCGTCCCATCTTCGTGTGGCCTTGAAATGGGGAGATGTGCTTTTATATAGGGTTAACTTAATTAATTGACTCGTTTGGCGGGAAATGAATAAAACGAAAATGGGGTCCCGATTGCATGCATTAGAAAAAGTGAAAGTAAGAAAATAAATACACAGTCAAAGCAATATATTACACAATTACCTTTTTTTTTCAATTGTCTTCGTTTTTAGTGTAAATATTAGGGCTTTTTAGATAGTTAGTAGGAACACTAAAATGCATTTTAACTATTTCGTAATTAATCCTTATAACACAAGACATAAAATTTAGCAGCAAGGTGCATAATCTTATAAGAAAGAATAGTTGAGGAAAAGAAACACAAAGTTTAAGAATAATATTTCGGTTCAGAATGCAATGCTTTATTAAGGGTCTCCATAGAGCCTTTTTTTCAAAATAGTGCAAACAATAGTAGAAACGATGTGTTTTCCTAGGGTTTGCATTCTTTCGCAGAAATTTTTAAAGGTTTAAAAAATTTTAATTTTCATTATTAATTCATTAATTATGCGTAAAGACATTTATTAATTAAATTGACTCGGGTTTGTTCGAGATTAATTTTCTTCTCGTTACGAGGGTTGGTGTAATTTTTATGGAAAACTATAATTTTATTTTCTCTCCATCGAAAGTAACGCGAAATATTTCACCGAGTAGGTGTATATAAAAGCTTAATGTTTTACGTTATACTGAGTGATTTTATACTGAAGGTTTTTATGTAACATAGCATTGCATAATGTTTTCCGATAATAAGAAGTATTATATTTGGGAGTTTCAATGTAATAATCATGAGCACTTAGAGTTCAGTTATTAGGAAATAATTATAGTCGTAAACATATTTAAGCGAAAAACATCTTGTATCAACAATTATGACGCCATGTCCTGGCTTATTCATAGAAAGCTGATATTCCAAGGGACAACTATTTCATGTTATTTCATATAAGGAAAGAAAAATAGACATGAAGAGAAACGTATAGTAAGAGTGGTATGAAAACATGATTTATAAACGTTTTAAGGGATTAATTTAATGTATTAAATTATAGAATAGAAATTTACACTCAGCTATAGCACCATATTTTAAATCGATTTCTAAATTATTATTAATTTTTTATCTTTACACTATGGCATCGCTTTTTCTTTATTTTCACTCTACGTCACTTTACGCACTAAATTTAAACACCTAAAGAGCACTTTTGTACTTTCCGACTTTAAGCACGTGACTTTGGACATTCTTATTTTAGGCTAGTAGTATGATTAACTAATTTTTATTTAAATGTTAAGAGTGATAAAGAATTTATATCTTATTTAGGCCGAATAATTCGGTTGAAAGTTAGCTTAGCTTCATTTGTGGAGGGTTTCTCTCGATGGTATTCCAGAGGTCTTCCGTAAGGTCCTTTTTCCCGACATGGTTCCACGTCGCTACGATCGGCGATAGCGTTGATAGGTAGGTCCTTCGATAGTGGCGGTGACGGTTTGGGAAAAGTAGCGTCAAGAACGGCATCACCTAGCTCGTGCTGGATAGATGAATAGACTTTAAATTTTACAGGCATTTTGGAAAATGTAAATTCAGGACGTGGTGTAGACGGACGTTGTAGACTGACTAGTACAAAGCTTCGTTGTTGGAAAGGTTCGCGCCCCTGCCTGTATTGTTCACAGTGATAAGAGCAGGGTGACTCTTTCCCTCAGCAGTTGTTGATAAATTTCTTTACTTATGTATTTAATTTATTAATACCAAAGGAAAGATTAATTGGCCAATTGTATGCTTAAATGAAATTATAAAAGTTTTTTATTATTAAGCCTCACTATCCCTCCTGTTTCATTCTCACTGTTCAATCGAAATAATTTATTAACTCTCCGTCACTCAACTGAAGTCTAAAAGAAAAATGAATATGAATAAGTAATAAGAAAAATAACTCTATTTGTGACGTCAGTTCATTAGTCTACGCTTCTTATCTTACATCCTGTCTCTCGTTAGAGCTCCTTTTCACGGTTTTCATGTCAGACACGATCCTACACTTTTAACACGAAACTTATCTGGGAAATTTATAAATTGAGTTACCGATCGCCTACATTTCTGTAAATGCCTACATCTTGAAAGCCTACATTATGAAAGGGCCTATTTTCAAAGCCTACATTATGAAAGGGCCTATTTTCAAAGCCTACATTCTAAAAGCCTATACGCTGAAAAAGCCTATCTGTCTTTCGTGAATAGATATAGATAAAGTTTGGTCTTTATCTTTCTTTACATATTAAGTAGCGTCATCTTCGTTTTTAATTGGATGCATATTTTCATTCCTTTCTCTGCTTAATATTTATTTTCCTCTCCTGACCTTACGCATTTAAACTCCTATTTTATCCTTTGGTTTATGTAATCCTGAAAGCAAGAAGAGCAATTTTAATTTAGCGAAACTTTTATATTTGCATTGAATAATTAATTGTAGTGCCAAACAAACAAAACGCGATAATAATGAAAGATTTTTATTTAGCGATTCGTCCATTTTTGTTTAAGCGATTCGTTCTTCCTTAATGCCAAGCGCAAAATATTTATTTATGTACAGAAGTCATTTAATGATGAAATCAGTCTGGAGGCCTCGTGTGTCTCCATAGACACTTTGTGTCACTAAATCTATTTCGGTATTTCTCTGGCTCGTTTTTCAATTCCTTGGATCTGGTTTCAAATCTATTTTGGTACTTTGCTGGTTCGTTTCGCAATCCCTTGGATCTGATTCCTGTATAAATACGTCTGGCATCATCTTCTTTTCGGATATTGTTAATATCTCCTTTGTGTTGGTCGCTCAGGGTCTCTACATCATCCAACGTCCTTTTTGATTTTTCTTTGTTCAGACAGATATCGGGTAAAGTGGTTCGTGGAGAAGTCCTTACAACCATATTGAATTTTAATTTCTCTTCCTTCACCCATACACTATTTGCGTGAAACGTCCCAACGGCCAATTCGTCTTCATTCATTTCTATGGTTTTTTCGTTTAAATTTTTCTCAATCAGGTACTCTCCTGCTGTATTTATTTTAAAGAGGGGATGTTCTGGTTTACGTTTTGCCTCCCTACTACAGGATTCTTCCCTGCTTATTTCTCTTGTTTGTTTTTTTTCCCATCTTTGATTTTAATTTTTCAATTCGGTTCATTTTATTATTACTTTCAGTTCGCGCGTCGTGATTCACGCATACAACTTTAATTCCGATTTGCGTATTCCCTGAGATTTTATTTCTTTTACCGTTCCCACGAACAGTCAATACGTCATGCACGCTTTCTGAGATTTTATTTTGTTTTCCGTTCTCACGAAAATTTAATGTGTCATTTGTTTATTGTTTGTTTCCCATGTACTCATGTCGTATACTCCATTCACACGATAGCTTTCCGTTAGTACATTATTCATACTTTTATTCGCACTTCCGTTCACGCATACTAACAATGAATCCTTTCCGGATTTATTTTCACACGCGCTTAACTTACAAACATCATTCACACGCTTATTTTTAAATTCATATTCACCCACGCTTAATTTATAAATATCATTCACAGTTTCGTTCTCTTTGGTTTTATTTATATTTTTAGTTATTTCTTTTTCGCAGGTTTCATTCATTCTCTCGTTACTTAATATTGAATCACTCTCGTCAATTATTTCTTCTTTCGAAACAGCTGTAAGGGTTTTCTTACTAATTTGCTTATCTGCTTCGGATTCCGAGCTCAAGGTCGAACTGCATCGTCTCGCTTGGCGTTCACTTTCGTTTATACAGGGTGTCCCAGAATTAACTATCTATTTCAATGAAATCGGACAAATTTTTTAAAAACACACTTTTATTTATGTTTATCATGTTTAATATGTGTTAAAAATGTATAAATTTCTAAATTTTTTTCATAATTTTATTTTCATAATTTTTTCATAGTTTTTCATCGTTTTATTTTCATTCTCTTTCAGAACCCTATTAATAATGAATACACAAGAACGCATCTTTGTTGTAACATCCCGTATCAAAGGAATGCAATGTAATGAAATCAGAGAAAAATTTACAAGAAGATTCCACAGAACCGGTCCTACAGACAAAGCGATTCGTGAACTTGTGAACAAATTTAAAAGAACTGGATCCGTACACGACGAGGTGGGAAGAGGACGCCCAAGGACAGCACGTAACAGTACCGAACAGGTACGACAATTGTTTGAGGATGAACCAACAACTTCGGTTAGGGAGGCCGGTCGAAGACTCAACATATCCAAGACAACAGTTCATAGAATCTTGCGTTCGACACTGATGAAAAAGGCTTATCACATTCAAGTACTGCATGCCCTAAATGAAGAGATGAAGAGGATTATCCAAATCGAGCAGCAAGGTGTGCAGAAATTGTGGATCAAATCGAAAATGAAAGTTTATTGGATAAAATCTTATTCAGTGATGAGGCGACTTTCCACACGTGTGGTAAAGTCAATCGACACAACTGTCGTATCTGGTCCAATGAAAGACCGTCTGAAGTCATAGAATGGCAAAGAGACTCTCCAAAAGTTAACGTGTGGCTTGGAATGACCAAATCCAAAATTTATGGCCCATTCTTCTTTGCGGAAACAACTGTAACAGGTACCGTCTACCTTGATATGCTTCAGCAGTTTCTCGAACCACAACTTCTTGATGATGGCATTCTTGATAATGTTGTGTTTCAACAAGATGGAGCACCATGTCATTATGCTCTAATTGTTCGAGAATACCTCAACAGACGCCTTCCGAATCGGTGGATTGAACGTGGAGGACCTCGACCTTGGCTTCCGCGTTCTCCGGATTTGACACCCCTGGATTTCTTTGCATGGGGTTTCATAAAAACAAAGGTTTATCGCCAAAAGATCAATAGTTTAGCTGAACTTAAAGAACGCATCCAGTTGGCAGTGCGGGAGATAACACCTGAAATGCTTCAAAATGTGTTTCGCAGCGCTGAGGATAGATTTGAAATTTGCAGAGATACAGACGGTGCACATGTTGAAACTTCTCAATAAAGTTTTGACTTATGATTTATAAATCTATTTGTTTTTGTATCATAATTTACTAATAAACACAAAATTATGTCAGTTTTTATTAAATTTGTCCGATTTCATTGAAATAGATAGTTAATTCTGGGACACCCTGTACTTAAGTAACAGAAATTTACTTCGCTCGCGTGCAGTTTTTTCTCCTTTCTTTTTTCTGGTTCATTTACCTTAATTTCCCCTTTTTCTTCTTTTACAGGAATTTGCTTGCTATTAGAGGCTTTATGTCATTGTTGGGTTCTCTCTTCATTTTCCTTAAACGAAACTCTCCGAGGAGATTTTTCTCTACTTTGCGAATTGTCGATTCTTCTAGGCCAAAGGGAGCTACCTCGGCGACCTTCCCCATTCTTTGTCGGGGACCTTCCCCGGTCCCTTTCCTTATCTCGGTATCCTCCGTCGGGGACATCCCGGCGGGGGGGAATAGCTTCTTTTGTTCGAGTATGGCGAAGGGGATCGATTTCTCAAGTCCTATGGTCGGTAATCCTGTCTACTCCAGTTATCTCTTCGACGTTCATATGGTGAAGGTGACCTCTCGTTTCGGCTCTCGCTGTAGTGAAAATAATCACTTCTTCTCCCTTCTCGTCGGGGCTCATACGGTGATGGTGACCTTTCGTTTCGGTTTTCCCTGTAACGAGAAAATTTTTATCTTGTCCATCCTCGATCTTCCGGATAATCATTACGCCTTTGGTAATAATTTTCTCTTGCTGTCTCTCGCTATCCACGGTGTTCATTTTGCCGATACGGCGACGAGTACCGTCGTCGGTCCTCGTAGCCTGCTTCCCTTTCCCCGTTGCCGTTTTGCCGTGAAGGTGACGCGTACCGTCGCTCTCCTTCTCTTATATGCTCTATCGCTTTCTCTTGGTCTATTTCCAAAGCTTTCACTCTCTCAATCATCGGGCAGAACTTAGCCTTATGTCCCGTCCCTTCGCATATATACCATCGCGGATTATACGCTTGCGCTTGCGCCTGCACTGCATTCACACTTGTTACATCAGTTCGCATAGAGGGACAAGGATGGGTTGATAGGTCGTATGGTGGTGCACTATTGTAGTGTATTTGCCTTGGAGGAGTATTTAAAGCGACGTTTGGTGTATAAGGGTTTTGTCCCACATAATGGGACACACTTGGGTAGGAGGAATAGGTAGGTTGATTTAACAAATAATGTTGGTTTTGATTTTGGTAGGAGGAGGGATCTGGGGATGATATAGATCCCAGATTCGGATTTGGATAATTTACGGGGTTAACAAGGGTGATTGGCTCAGAAACAATTCGATCATCGCACCTAATGCGTTTGATCTTCTTATGTATCTCCTCATTTTGGTGTCCGTACTTATTTAACCCTTCTACTCTCTGTATTCTATAAGCAAAAGAGGTAATGACTCGTCCGGTCGTCTACATTCTCTTTCTATATTCATTAGCCTATTAGTAATTTCGTCTCTCCTATTTTGACAATAGAAGTTAGAACAAATATCTAAAAACTCCTACGTTTTAACTTTTAACTCGAATCTGACTAACACTAATCTACTAGGCGGGAACGAACACCTAATTGCGAATGCTATACGCATCTTATCGGAATTTCTTCCTCGTTCGGGGATTAACCGCGCGACTTCGAAGACGAATTCCTGAAATGACACATAACTTCGTACCACTTCCTGAGCTACTGCAATTAAATATTCGCCGTATGTCCCACAAAATATGGGGCAGATTTCAGCCGCATGCCGTAGCTTTATTTTTTTCCTCGGGGGAGAAATCGTCCTCCGGGGGATATTGAAATGACCTAGTGCCTGGTATTCTAGGGGAAAAGCGGTAGTAGCTGGCGTTCTATGGGGAATAGTAGGAGGAGAATTTAAAGGTGACGGGGAGCGCCTACCAGCCGTTTCTCGCCTTCCTAAGCTAGCCTGCCTGCTGTGCTGACTAAGAGACATTTCACCACTGTCTAACGAGAAAGGCCAAAACTCTAAGAGGTCTCCGCGCAAGTTGGCTAATAAAGGGCTATTTCCCTTTTTAAGTTCGCCTTTAATTTTCTCAGGAGGTGTCCAGAGGGGAACGTGAGGTATTCTATTACTGTCAAAATTTGGTGGGAAAAATTTCAATCCTGAAGGGTGTGCTTTGGGCATGCTACCTGCCACAGGAGAGTTGTCTTTCTGTCCCCTAAAACCGGTTGCAATACAAACAGGTTTGCTTACCTTCGGTTTTTCGTCTTCTGTTGGGAGATCGATTTTCTCGTCCTCGCCCGTCGCTTGAAGTCCTGTTGCCACTTTCAATCGCGCCTAAATAGCTGCTCTCGACCTTGTGATTCTAGATGGAAGTTCCGTTTTTCTCTTGTCCGTGTAGACAGTCCTCATACACGCTTCAGTCGGCTTCTGGTGCTTCGACAAGTGTCTAAGAAACAGGGGTAGGAAATACTTACCTACACCCCACACCTGATACCAATCTATTATACTTGGGGGGTTACCCGGTGAGTATTAACCCTCAACTACAATAGAATACTCCTTTACGGTCCGGAGGGGACCTACAGAGTGCGCTGACCTTCCAGTCACTTACGGAATCCGGGAGCTTCCTTAGCCCTTGTTCCACTAGTCGAGTTTAAATTAATTATGATAGGATTAACGGAGAGTCAGTTTTAATTTTAGGCTTTCTAATGAAGTTAAAATAAGCGGATTACAGGCGAGAGTTTATAATAAATGGTTAACTTTTGAGTTCACAAGGTCATATTTAGATTAAGTTTACCGGGCTTTAATTACGTGAGTTATTATGAAGTTTAGACGTGACAATTAAGGTCACGTAGAAATAAACGAACTAAGTCTGCTGGCGTTTCCTTCAGTCAGATCATCAATACCGATATTCCGATACGAAGCAAGTTCCCTAATTGAGGTAGGTGAAATTTACTCTTCACCCAATGGTAAGTTACGTTAATTCAAAGTCAGACGGCCCTCTTCTTGAAAGCAACCTCTGTGCTTCGTTTTAGGTCCGCTGTAAAGCAAGTTAATCACATACGGACAACTCGCTCCTGGTCGCCCGCGATAAAATGAAGAACGATTTCCTTCTAAGACTTACTACCCTTAAGCCCGTTCTAAAATCGTCTTAAAGCAAAACTAATGCATACGAGGTAACTCGCACCCTCGTTACCCGCGGAGACCCAGATGAGTTGAGCTCTACCCAAAGTCTGGCTGAGAGCTACTCACAATCTAGAATCTGTCCTTCACCGGCTGGACCCCTCCTTATATAGGAAGGAATCCACTCTCACATACGTCAGAGTGGTGAGTCACCGTGAGACCGAGAGAATTTGTGATTCCCACAGTCAAGGCTTCCTGTCTCAAAACTCGAAACGGATGTGAGATGTTAGCTCGGAAGGTACATGGGCAATTAGAAAGCGCGCGATGTCGCGAAAGTGCATCTGAGCGCTTTTAATTGGAAAGACTGACTGTTTTAACATTATAATTGATATTTTTCCATGTTTCGGGCAATTACTTAGGGGCGTAGGAAAGATTAGGCTACTTCTCGCGTCAATCATTAAGATATAGGCGGGCACCTGCTCTTGTAGAAGATTCAAGAATAGGGGCGTACTTGTGTATAACATTCAGCGTAATTATTTCAGTTTTAATTAATATTTCGTATGACGGTCGTCCCGTATGAGAGAGAGAGTTTAATTTATTGATTACATTAACTAACTGCGCTCTCATGTAGGAGTTCTGATTAATGTTAACACGATTTATGATGTATATAAATATATAAAATGAAATGATAAATTAATTTTTTATTAACATCTTCAGTTAGCCCCTTCTAAAGAAAAACTGTGTCGCGTATGGTGTGGTTATCTTATAAAATGATCAGTGAAAGAATTCACCCTGGGCCTGATTTATGGTTACGTATATACGCGCTATACGAAAATTTGTGTTCGGGTCGGGGAAAACCATCAAGTAGATGAATGTCCCGCTGTTTGAAGTATATCTCTACAAATTCAGCTGAAATAAAACAACGATGTTTTTCTCACAAACATTTTCCGTAAGGATTCAAATAGAATTAAAACAAAATGAATGTTACATCTCTCGTATTGAAAAAAATGACAATACGATAAGTAAATGCGTATCTTTTTTTTTAATGTTATTGTCTCGATTTCTAGATAAAGCATATACAAGAGTTGGCCTCTTCCCGTTCCGGCATTGGAAATCGCATATTGTGATTTAGGTCGGATACCTTTTGAGCATTGTGTGTGTGTGTGTGTGTGTGTTACAATTTATTTTTTATAAAAAGAATGCTTTGTACTAACCCTTCGAATTAAATTGTTAGCCTGAGACTATTTTTAATTGTCAGTGTAAACTGTTTTTTCCTGATGTTTTGCTTGTTTATGAAGCAGGGTTTTTAAGGATGTGTTTCGTCTTATCACACCTATAAATTTATTGCTTATTAAGTTAATATATTATTTTAACGCAGTTTCTAAGGCAATTAGACGGATAACTTTAAATTATATGTTAAATGTTTACTTTTGGTATATTGTTATCGTATATTGATTTATATACTGATATATGCTGGCAGTAAAATATTCCCAAATTTACAGTGATCTCAACACTTTGTGTTGCATTTCTTACGTTGCTTGTAGCCGACCATGACGTAGTTACGTTCTCATGTGACAAGGATGAAACCTTAATTTGGTGGAATTATAAAATAATTTTTTTTAATTTTTAATTTTAGTGGCGCACTGTGGCGAAGACTGCTGTAATATTAGGTTACAAATGGTGCCTTATCAATTTAATGAGTGCACTCAACCCTTTGATTTTGTTAACAATGCAAGATATAGTTTAATTAGTTAGTTCAGTCAGTCAGTGTACAGATAGGTACGATGGTAATATTAACTCAGTAAAATTATATTTAAATAGGAATGCTCCAACTCCACAAATTAGTTTTAATTGGTGGAGTGGTATATTTTTGTATTACAAAGTAAGATAAATAGGATATAGGTTTTATTTACTAATGGAAATTTGGGGCAGTGTACAGCTTTCGCTTAATTAACTATATAAAAACCTTTCCAAAATTGAAAGCCCTTCGCTGGAAGTTTAATTTTACTTGTGGTTATGATACTATGATGACGCTGTCCTGTGAAACGGTAGGCTAGTTTTCCTCCTGTTTTTATATATGATTAAATTAGGCAGTATTTATGTACTAATTTCTTATCTTGGTGGTACAGTGAATTATTAGTATTACACAAATTTATGGTCATTTTGTCCTATTTTCAAGTTTAAGTAACAGGTATTTAGCACAGTCGTGAATTATCAATATAATAAAAATATTGCTACGCATAATGATACTTCCAAAAGCAATTTTAATACTTTAAGTACAAACGAATTTAAGGAAATATGACGTAGGACATGAAATTACATAGATTTACATGCTCTCAGTTTCTCTTGTGTACATTCTTTAATTCTTATGAGACATATCGAGATTAGTTGCACAAATAACCATTCTTATTGTCATGTTTCTTTTTTCCTACTCAGTCATCTCAGCAGTAAAATTTGTGATGGAAACATTTTTTCTTTGTGGGATGAGCATCATTTATATATATATATATATATATATATATATATATATATATATATATATATATATAAACAATCCAATTACGCCTTCTACTCATCTTGTAAACTAAACTCATAATGTTTGCAAATGATACAACTGTCTTTTTCTTGCAAAGATGTTAATTCAGCTAAGATTATATTTACTTCAGAGAAATATAACCTAAAGCTTAAGGGCTATTTAAATGAAATAAATAGTCGAGCATCACTATTATTCAAGTCATTGTAAAATGAAAGTAGTACATTACTGGGACATTTTTAATTCAGTAATATTCCTAAAGAAAATTTAAATCTATCCGAGAATAGTGCTTCTCGTACTTTAGTTAATAGATTGAATATTAAGATGACGAAAAAACATTTTGCGAAACTGAGAAGACAGAGGATTGACAAAAGTAAATAGACACTTTCCGGTGCAATTCCGCAAGGATTGTCAAAAGTAATTAGACACTTTCGGGGTGCAATTCCGCATCGGCTAAGCTTAGAGTGAAACTTCGTAATTTTTACGTGTCGAGTCGTGTGCGAAGACATCTATATATATATATATATATATATATATATATATATATATATATATATATATATATACAGAGGAATGTCAAAAGTAAAGTTTTTGAACCACTTTAGACGTAAAGTTTAACCTGCAACCCGAAGCACGTTTGTTACTTTTTTTATTATTTTTTCTGAGATGGTATGGAGTCCATCACTGAAATTATTTTTATTTATTATTATGTTTCAAAATAGTAGAAGTAACTTTTGAACATATTTAGGTGGTATTTAATATATATATATATATATATATATATATATATATATAGCCCATAAAGTATGTACTATTATTTTTGCTTGTATATTTATTTTCTATGCCA
The DNA here is from genome assembly GCA_023014485.1 of Bathynomus jamesi. Taxonomy (NCBI): domain Eukaryota; kingdom Metazoa; phylum Arthropoda; class Malacostraca; order Isopoda; family Cirolanidae; genus Bathynomus; species Bathynomus jamesi. Next base: position 501,183 of record JAJOZX010001126.1, on the reverse strand, counting down.
TTTGTTTTTCATTCAATATCTGTTATTCGATTAATGTACAATATAGAGTCTACAGATCTACAGAAGCTAAGGCTAACAAAGACCCTAAGATCCACTCTAAGGTTAGCCCGAGAGAAAGGAAAGAGTAGGGGGTTAAGAGAAGAGAAGAGAATAGAATAAGGGGTTAAGTAAGGAGGAACACCTATCACTCGTGGGTTAACATTCATTCAGAAAAAGAGGAAAAAAAGGCTCACCATCATCATCCGCCGGCCACTGCCGACAAGTCAGAAAAATAGTCGGAGAAAATAGGAGAGGGGTGAAAGATGAAAAGAAGTAAAATAAGAACGCTTGCAAACCATGCAAACACAGTCTCAACTCACTGGCATACCATGCAAACTACAAACATGCAAGAAAAGAGAGTTACAGACATGCAAAGTAAGGAGAGGATAAGGAAAAAAAAGTAGGTAAAGTTAAACAAAAAGTGGGTTAGTTTACGCTACGAGCTGCATCTACGTTCGTATTAGTCTAATTTTTTTTTTTTTTTTATTGCTGGCATCACACGCTGGCATGTCACAAGCTGGCATTCATCGTCAACAGACTCATCCTCGAGCACCACCACCAGAGCTCCTGTTGCTAACTTTGTTTTTTATTTTAAACAACGTTAATACTTTTAAAATGTCTGTCAAGACGGTTCTTAAACATATTAACGCTGGTAGAATGAACGACTGACGCGGGAAGATTATTCCATTTATCAATTACTTTAAACGTAAAGAAGTTTTTAGCGATATTAGTAATGAAACGTCTGCCACGCAACTTAAATCCGTTATTGAGAGTATTACTATTATCGAAAGTGAACAATTTGTCAAAATTTACGTTATCGATGTTATTAACAATTTTGAAAACTTCAATAAGCTTCCCCCTTAATCTCCTAATTTCGAGTGAATACAGGTCTAACTCTTTAATCCTATCTTCATAAGGCTTATTGCGCAATGACGGAATCAGTTTCGTGGCATTTCTAACGTATCAATATCCTCACGCAAATACGGGCACCAAAACTGAACGGCATATTCTAAATGAGGCCTGACTAGGGACTTGTAAAGGGGCAATATAATATCCTTCGATTTAAATTCGAAATTACGCGCTATGAAGCCTGACATCCTATTAGCTTTTGCGCAAGACTCCAGGCACTGGTTCCTAACCTTTAAATCCTTAGATGCGCGTACGCCTAAATCTACTTCCTCGTCAACGCTCGCTAACTCCCTATCATCCATCGTGTACGTGTAATTATTGTTGCGAGAACCTATATGCAAAACTTTACATTTATCTACGTTAAATTGCATCTGCCATTTATCTGTCCACTCCATAATCCTATTTACATCGTCTTGGAGCCTATTACTATCGTCCTCGTTAACAACCTTACCGCCTATTTTAGTTTCGTCCGCGAATTTTGACACGTTACTAGTCAATCCTACATCTATGTCGTTAATGTAAATTACGAATAGCAATGGGCCTAACACTGAACCCTGTGGGACGCCGCTACCTACATCTAACCACCCCGATTCACTACCATTAACTACGACCCTCTGTCTCCTAGCACGAAGCCATTCTTCTAACCAGTTAGCTACCTGACCGCGTATACCGTGCGCTTTGACCTTCGCAATTAGTCTCCTATGCGGAACTGTATCGAACGCCTTTTTAAAATCTAAATAAATAACGTCAGCTGCTCTATGCCTGTCGTATTCGCGCACTATTTCGTTATAAGATTCTAACAAATTAGTTAAACAAGACCTATGGCTTCGAAACCCATGCTGACTACTATTAATCAAATCTCTACTTTCTAAGTGATCGATGATACGATCCCTAACTACGGATTCCAAAAGTTTACCGACAATTGACGTTAAGCTAATGGGCCTATAATTGCTAGGTACTGCGCGGTCGCCTTTTGTAAAAATAGGCGTGACGTTAGCTAATTTGAAGTCTTCAGGAATAATCCCCGTTTCGAGTGACTGATTAAAAATCTTCGTTAAGGGGCCTACGATAACGTCTTTCAAATCTTTCAAATGTCTGGGATAAAAAGTGTCAGGGCCTGGAGCCTTGCTAACTTTTAGCCTATCGATATAATGCGCAATCTCAGCCTCATAAACAGTTATTTCATCCAAAATAGTCTCGCTACTAAATGGAACGATATCGTCCACGTCGGGGACATTATTTACGTCTTCTACGGTAAAAACTGTCGCAATAAAGTTATTGAAAATACCCGCCATCGCCTGAGGGTCAGAAGCCAAAGCGCCATTAACATCCACTAAAGCGCCATTAACATCCACTCAAAGCGCCATTAACATCCACTCCAAAGCGCCATTAACATCCACTCCAAAGCGCCATTAACATCCACTAAAGCGCCATTAACATCCACTAAAGCGCCATTAACATCCACTCAAAGCGCATTAACATCCTGTGTGTTTCTTATATTATTATTAATTTTATTGCATATATTCCTTGTTTGTATATATGTATATATTTTTTCTTCTCTCTCTTGAAGGTCTTTTGAATATCTGTATATTAAATATATTCTCCATTATCTTCCACACACAGCATGATTGCTCTCCTATGTGTCGTATAATTAACTAATCTCATTCCAATAAGTCAAGATTAGTTGATAGCTGCGTTTTTTCATTATTTTCTAATCTTTGCACGAGTCTGACAAGTTTAGACCCTTTGCAACATATTAGGTTAGGTTCCAGTTACAAAGAGAAGCTATAGTCTGAATCATAGGTTAGGTTAGATTCAGGAGCCAGCATGCTGGAACGAACCAGAGTCTCATCGCCAAAGTCTGCACAAGGAATTAATTGTCTTTCAATTTAATAAAATGACTTGTTGAGTTTCTTTTTTTTCAAATTTTCACTTTACGATTTTATCGAAAGAAATTTCTATACAAAAGTTTATATTAAAAAAATTATAAATATGTTTATATTTTCAAAAAATTTTGCTGTGACTATTTACAACCAACTCGGAAAATTAATTCTTATGCTGAGCAAATTAAGGAGAACGTCTCCCTCTTTCTTGCCTTTAATAAATAAATAAATATATAAGTAGCACCCTGCATATATAAGTAAATAAATAGTGGTGTCTGACAACCTTGCCTTTAATATATAAATAAATTAATTAAATAACTGGTAACCGTTCCAGATATAAAAATTAAAATAAATAGTGGCATCTGGCAACGCATCTATATATAAATAAATAAATAAAATAGTGATATCTAGCAACTTCCGACCCTCTATATAACTGCTGCTGGTCCCCTGAACTTTCATTATGCGTCTGGGTAGGACAACGCGAACATGTCTATCCTTCGTAGGTTAAGGCTTACCTTCTTAGGTTAGGAGTTCCATTTTTGGGGTGAGGACATGACACACTCTCCTCCTCCTCCTTTATCTCTCTCTCATAGGTTAAGGATACCCCTTTGGGGAAAGGTCATCCTCCCTTCTCCTCCCAAAGCCCCCCCATTCATTGCAACTTGGGGGATAACCCCTCTCCCGTTTTCAGCAACCCTCCTTCATGCAATACCCCCTTTGCTACATCCCCTGACAACAGACCCCCCTTTGCAACATTGATCAACATTTGCAACATTGTAATTGCACTCTCCCAATTTGCACCCATACTACTTACGCGAACAAAGATGGGGAACGCAAACTACACTAGGATAATGTAGGGGACCGTAAACTACACTAGGATAAGGTAGGGGAACGTAAACTATACTAAGATAATGTAGGGGAACGTAAACTACACTAGGCACCACAGGGGGACGTAAACTACACTTGCTCCATCGATGAGAACGTTCGAAAGCTATATAGGTCGAAGCCCTAAACGTTGTGGGTCCGGGAAACGCCGGCCCGAAGTGAAAAATAGTTTAAAATGCCGATCCGTGGTAAAAAATAATTTAAACGTCTTTTATTGCAACGCGCGTAGTATTAGAAATAAATTGAACGAATTTAAGGCGATAATTTATTCCGGGAAGTACGATACAGTTGCCCTAACTGAAACGTGGTTAAATACCGTGACTCGGGACTTGTTGGGGGGACTTCATATAGTGGCTTTTAAACTTTTTACTTATAATAGGTCACATAAGATTGGTGGCGGCGTTTTGTTGTACATTCGTAATTCCTTTAGGGCTATCGAGGTTAAGATAGATTTTCCGGCAGCAATTAATGCGATATGCATTGAAGTTAGGGTGCGTAGTATTAGCTTTAATTTCGTTGTTGTTTATAGACCTCCCATTCACCCCCCTGATATTTTTTTTACGACAGATGGTTACCGAACCAACGCGTGGTGACAATATTTTAGACGTGGTGATGATTGAAGGTTTGGAAGTAGGGGAGAGTTTGGGATGTAATGATCACCAAATTATTAGGTTTAAGCTATTGATAGAAAACAGTAACGATAGTAACGTAATAGAAATCCCTGATTTTCGTTGGGTTAATTTTGATAGTTTTGCTGACAGGATGAAAGTAGGGGACTTGGATAATTTATTTATGGGTAATGACGCAAATTTTCAGTGGGAGGCATTTAAAGAAAGTTTTTTGAATATCAAAATGGAGTTTATTCCGCGTAGGCCCACGCGCGCTAGAAATCATGGTAGGCCCAAGTGGTGGACTAGGGAAATAGGTGAGTTCATAAACGAGCGTAACAGTGCTTATAGAGTATAGACTTAATAAGCCCAATGGCACGGTAGCTAAATTTAATAGATATATCAAGCTTCGACATCAGGTTAAAAGATCTGTTAGGAATGCTAAGCGTAATTTTGAGATACTTGTAGCTTTGGATAGTAAACATTATCCGAAAAAGATTTTTGACTAAGTCATTCATCGCAAGCCGATAAAAGATAACAGGCCCTCTAGTGGACGCTAACGGCGCTTTGACTTCCGACGCCCAGGCGATGGCGGGTATTTATAATAACTTTTTTGCAACAGTTTTTACCGTAGAAGACGTAAATAATGTCCCTGACGTTGACGATATCGTCCATTTAGTAGCAAGACTATTTTGAATGAAATAACTGTTTACGAGGGTGAGATTGCGCATTATATCGATAAGCTAAAAGTTAGCAAGGCTCCAGGCCCTGACACGGTTTATCCTAGACATTTGAAAGATTTGTAAGACGTTATCGTAGGCCCATTTTAATAAGTCATTGGAAGCGGGGATTAATCCTGAAGACTTCAAATTAGCTAACGTTACGCCCATTTTGGAATCCGTAGTTAGGGATCGTATCGTCGATCACATAGAAAGTCCAGATTCGATTAACAGTAGTCAGTATCGGTTTGGACGCCATAGATCTTGTTTAACTAATTTGTTAGAGTTTTATAACGAAATAGTGCGCGAATACGACAGGCATAGAGCTGCTGACGTTATTTATTTAGACTTTAAAAAAGCGTTCGATACAGTTCCGCATAGAAAATTAATTGCGAAGGTTAAAGCGCACGGTATACGCGGTCAGGTAGTTAACTGGTTAGAGGAATGGCTTCGTGCCAGGAAACAGAGAGTCTTTGTTAATGGTAGGGAATCGGGGTGGCTGGATGTAGGTAGCGATGTCCCTCACGATTCAGTGTTAGGCCCATTACTATTCGCAATCTACATTAACGACAGAGATGTAGGCTTGACCAGTAACGTGTCAAAATTCGCGGACGATACTAAAATAGGCGGCAAAGTTCTAAACGTGGACGATAGAAATAGGCTCCAAGACGATGTAAATAGGATTATGGAGTGGACGGAGAAGTGGCAGATGCGATTTAACGTAGACAAATGTAAAGTTTTGCATATAGGTTCTCGTAACAATAATTACACGTATACAATGGACGATAGACAGTTAGCGAGCGTTGCCGAGGAAGAAGATTTAGGCGTACGCGTATCTTAGGATTTAAAAGTTAGGAACCAGTGCCTGGAGTCTTGCGCAAAAGCTGATAGGATGTTAGGCTTCATAGCGCGTAATTTCGAATTTAAATCGAAGGATATTATATTACCCCTTTACAAGTCCCTAGTGAGGCCTCACTTAGAATATGCCGTTCAGTTTTGGTGTCCGTATTTGCGTGATGATATTCATAGGTTGGAAAGGGTTCAGCGACGCGCCACGAAACTAATTCCGTCACTACGCAGCAAGTCTTACGAAGATAGGATTAAAGACTTAGACTTGCATTCACTCGAAACTACTGTAGGAGATTAAGGGGGGAGCTTATTGAAGTTTTTAAAATCGTTAATAAAATCGATAACGTAAATTTTGATATTGTTCATTTTCGATAATAGCAATACTCGTTATGACGGATTTAAATTACGTGGTAGACGTTTCATTACTAACATCGCTAAAAACTTTTTTACGTTTAAAATAATGATAAATGGAATAACCTTCCCGCGTCCGTCGTGAACTGTACCAGCGTTTATATGTTTAAAAACCGTTTAGATAGGCATTTTAAAAGTAATAACATCATTTAAAATAATAAAACAATTAGGAACAGGAGCTCTGGGAGTGATAGCTCACTAGGCAACAAATTTCAACTTTTTTTTTGTTACAGACACGTGAACTACTGATTCCTACTAAAGCGCTGATGCTGATTTCAGATCTGATATCAAAATTTCTCTATCACGTCCAGATTTTGTGTAACCGAAAACCCCTATTTTTCATTTTTTTTCTCACCCGCTTCTATTACGAAAGCCGTCTAAGCTACTTTTCCGTGCCACGTTTTATGTTAAGCATACTTAAATAATTAGTGAACAGGGATGTCTTTCCTCCTTTATTCTGGCTTAAGACAGACAGCGGAATTCCGCTGGCGGAGTTACCACCCCTGCGCCCAACCATCCACCCAAAGCGCGTTAGTATTTTGTTGTTACTACTGAAAGGCAAATTCCTGTTCTTAAGTGAAACTTTGGTGTGTCCTCTTCCTTTGTCGCTTGTAGGATGACGAGCTCTCCTTCTGCAGGAACCAACAATAATCTCCCATCATATTTGGGTTGAAATTACCTTGGTATCTGTTTTCCATAACTGAGATCTGTTGGTGGAAGCGCTCACCATGCTCGTCACTTACAGCCCCAAGGTTGGCCGGGAAGAAGTCAAGATGAGAATGTAAAAAATGAATTTTCAGACATTCTGCATCCCATTATTTCATAAGATTTAAGCATGTTTTCTACGAGTTTACGGTGTTTTTCAGCTTTGTGGTTTCCAAGAAAATTTTTGACAACTTCAACGAAAGATGTCCATGCTCCTAGTTCATTCTCATTTAGGTTAGATGGAAACGATGAGTCGTGGATGACACTGCGGATCTGTGGTCCAGTGAAAACTCCAGCTTCTAGCTTAGCATCTGTCAATATTCCTTTGAATTTATCCTTTAAATATTGGAAACCACTACCTTGATGATCCATACCCTTCACGAAATTTTTCATAAGGCCAAGTTTAATGTGAAGTGGTGGAAGATGTACTTTCTGAGGGTCAATAAGTGCTGGGTGTTTCACATTGTATTTACCAACAACATGTTCAGTTCTAGATGGCCAATCATGTTTTTTGTAGTGGTTCTTGTCATCTCTGCTGTTCCATAGACACAAAAAGCACATATGCTTTGTGTAGCCCAACTGTAACCCAAGAAGTAATGATACAACTTTAAGGTCGCCACAAATATTCCATGTGTGGTCCTTATATTTGATGAGTCTTAGCAGCAGTTTCATCGATTCACAAGTCTCATTAAGGCCAGTGGCATGTGCTACAGGTATTGAAGGTTTTTCATTGCCGTTGTGCAGTAATACAGCTTTAAGGCTAGCTTTACTAGAGTCAATGAACAGTCTCCATTCTTTTGGATCATAGCGACAGCCAATCCCTTGCATCAGACCACTGATATCGTGGCAGAAACAAACGTTTTCTTCCTGTAAGTAAAATGATGAAAACTGCAAATGGCGATGTTGGAAATGGGAAACTTTGGTGTTTGGTTGGAGAAGATTAAATTCTTGAAGTCTTGAACCAAGCAACTCTGCCTTTTCTTTTGGTAATTCCAAATCGCGCGCTAAGTCATTTAACTCCACTTGACTTAACAAATGTGGGGAAATATTTGCATCTGGAACATATATGCCATCTTTCCCTGTTTCTATATCACTAGCAGAATCTTCAGATGAACTGCTGTCTGTTATCGTTGCTGGTGGAACTGGTGGTGGATTTGTTTCATCATGTGGTACTGGTTTCATTGCTGATTCGCAGTTTGGGTACGTGATCTTTGATTTGTTTTTCTTTGTGAAACCAGCAATCTTTGTCAAACAAAAATAACAATCATTGAAGTGATTTTTCGGCTCACGCCAAACCATGGGGACTGAGAACGGCATAGCTTTTCATTTACCATTCATCCAAGCTATTAACATTGCATTGCACTGTGCACAGCAAATATGTGGTGCCCAGTCCCTCTGTTGGTCTCCTAACTTACAGTCAAAATAACACTTGTAGGCAAGTTTAATCTTTGTTGTTATGTTTCTACGTTGTGGCTTAGGTGTATATTGTCCACAGACAAAGCAGAAGTTGTCTGGGTGATTTACACAAGCACGTCTATTTGATGCCATTTTTAATTACCATACAATATCTGAAAAAACGTAGAAAGTAATTATTACGATGTGCAAAATAAAAAGAAATACACACCGTAGTACAAAACAAATGCTATAAAAACACACAAGTCACCACAACCTGTCACTTGCTCATCAGCAGAGAGCTTCAACAACCGTTCTGCTTGACTGTCACATAGCGACTGACCGTTGGGCCGTTGCCCGTTACTATGCTCTTGACTCAGTGTTGCCAACTCGGGATAAATTTTATTTATCAAAATTGTTCGAATTTGTATATAGTTGGCAAAAAAAATTGCTTTAACCTTGAAAAGCAAGTTTCATATTACTGGCATTAAGCCGATTAAAACCAAAATCTGGACGTGGTGGAAAATTTTACTAAAATTGATTTGCATTTTACACAAAATCTAGACGTGATAGAAAAAATATAATTATAGATTTGAAATCAGCATACCGAAATTAGCTAGGAGCACCTATTTGGTCTTCTGTAACAAAATCTTTGTTGCCTAGTGTAGTCGAGGACTGAGTCTGTTGACGATTGATGCCAGCTTGTGACATGCCAGCGTGAAATTTATATTAAAATAATGAAAAAAAATAGGCTAACAAGAACTTAGATGTAGCTAGGAGCGTAAACTAACCCACTTTTTGTTATACACTTCATACTTTTTTTCTCCACTCATCCTCTTTACTTGCATGTCTGTCGTTTGCATGGTATGACAGTGTTTCTTTCAGTTAAGACTGTGTTTGCATGGTTTGTAAGCGTTCTTATTTTACTTCTCTTCATCTTTCACCCCTTTCCTATTCTCTTCGACTATTTTTCCGACTTGTCGGCAGTGGCCGGCGAATGCTGATGGTGAGTCTTTCTCTCTCTTCCTGAATGCTTGTTAACCCACGAATGCTAGGTTTTGCTACTTATTAACCCCTTATTCTCTTCTTTTAACTCTCTATTCTCTTCATTTATCCCCTTACTCTTTTCTTTTTCCCGGGCTCACCTTAGAGTGGATCTTAGGGCCTTTGTTAGCCTTAGCTTCTGTAGATCTGTAGATCATTTTCCAGACTTCATTCATGATTTTCCTCGAAATCAGCGAAATTCTTTTACTAACTTTGAAGAATTTTTTAAATTTTTAATAAGTATTTTCTTAAAGAAAATGCATTAGTTCGTAATGTAATTTCATTATTTTAATATAAAAGTACATGTTTTAAAATAAAATTAATTCGTTACCTACCACTTCAAACAGACAGTTACTGTATATGTACAGTAGGCTTTGGTGGATTTTATTTAGTTAATGCGTAAGAAAAGTCGGTGCTGGTTAAGTGTGCGGTCTACCTACGATTCGGCGGTCTACCTTTTAATTATAGCTTCTTATCTTGTTTACTAATTGTTTGTTTACATCCCATTGTCAATCGCCCTTGACGATTGGTTAGGTTTAGTCATGATATTTTCGTTAGTTTTAACGAAAATATCATGATTAAACCTAACCAATCGTAAGTAGACCGCACACTTAACCAGCACCGAAAAGTCTTTTAAGTTTAAAATATATATTTTATTATACAATAAAATGAGCGGAACAATATTTTTGTATATGAATATTTATAAAAAAAAAAAATATAACACTTAAAAATATTTCAGGATTGATACCCTTAATAAGAGTTTAAGAGTAGAAACAAAATGCAGCCTAACATTATAGAGTTAAAATCACACACTGAATAATAATTAGTGAATATAAATTAACACAAGACTCGCATCCTTGCTCACTCCATTCGATCACATTCTTGAATCACGTTTTGAACTTGAGATTAGTATTTAATAATACTCCTTTGATGATTTTCCATACTCCCCCGACGGTTCTTCATACTCCCCTGAAGGTTCTTTGTACTCCCCTCAATGGCGTTTATAATGACTTTTTCCGTATCCATGTCCAGGGGGGTAAACAGGGTCTTTGTATCCGTGCTCATGGCTTTTGTCGTAAGGGTCGTCGTCGTATGGGTCGTCATAAGGCTGAAATTTAAAGACAAAATTAATTCATTAACAACGTCCATAGTTTTAAAATTTTCAGTTGAACACTTCAGGTGAACACATTTTTACCAAAACAAATGTTTACAAAAGTATATTGGAAAAAATCCGAAAAAGTTTAGAATTTCGTGAACATTTTTATGTACAGGAGTACGTTTGAAATGTGAAAACATGTTTTACTCAGGTCTCTCTTGTCTGGTCGAGCGAAGATCAAAGAAAAGAGAATGACGAGAACAATCCACTGTAACAACAAAGAAATCCATAAAAATATAAAGTTTGAGCTTCATTCATGTAAGTTAACCTTTCAAAACAGATTTATTTCCTTCACGTCATCATAAGAGAAGTCATTTACAGAACTTTTTACATTTCACAATAGTGAAGATAATATGTGGCAAGTGAAGGAGCATTAATTTTACATCAAACAAAATAAGAATTTACATTGACTTTCTAAGCCATTTTGACAGTAGGTTGATTTAGTCGATGGAGCTAATCTTCAGAGGTAATCTCCAGTGTGAAGATCAGTTTCAACTGATATATTTCTTTTTATAAACTCCGTTATACAGGGTGGGCCGTAAGTTTCCATACATAGGAAAAATAAACATTTTTTTATGGACAACCATTTTTATTTATATAATATGCTCTACATGGTTGCCATTGTTTTGAAAACACATTTCAATACGTGTTCCCCACTGTTGATGAACACGCATTAGCACAGTTGACGTTATGCTTGTAATGGCGTTGGTGATACGTTCCTTTAGATGATTTATGTCTCGTATCTTTTCCTGATACACCATGGCCTTCAAGTGCCCCCAAAGATAGAAATCAAGGGGGGTGAGATCTGGGGATCTGGGAGGCCACTCCACAGGACCACGCCGACCAATCCAAGCATCCGGAAACTGCTGATCCAAATACCGACGCACGTGAAGACCATAATGAGGTGGAGCTCCATCTTGCTGGAAGTAAACTGGGAAGTTACCTTCCTCGTTTAGCAGGGATGGGAAAATCTCTTCTTGCAACATGTTAAGATACCTTTCGGCATTAAGATTTCCACTGACAAAAATTGGTCCAATAATTCTGTCACCCCATATCCCGGCCCACACCATCACTTTACCGGCACCTTGCATCTTCGTCGGACTCAGCCAGTTAGGGTTAGCATTACTCCAATAACGTATGTTTTGCCGATTAACCTCTCCATTGACGTAAAAATTTGCTTCATCAGTAAACAAGATCTTACGTCAAACGCATATTCTTAGGGTATCTGAAACATAAAAACAAACGTTTAATTTTTCCTATGTATGGAAACTTACGGCCCACCCTGTACACGTATATATTTCAGTGCATTTTTTTTAAAAGAATATATTTAAAGTACCCTACGCAATATCAGTGAAAAAACATTAAATCTAAAGTTCAAGGTTAAAACAGGCTGAGAAACCGGTTGAGGAAAGAAAAAACTCATTTGTCCTCAGTCTGGCAAAAAATATATAATTTAGGCCACATCATTAAAGTTATGAATAAATAATTATTGTTCGTTTTGCAAATTTCTCAATTTAAAAATTTAATATATTTTTTCGAAGCTTTGTTATTTCTTACATCAAAAGTAATTGCGAAAATTACATTTAATTTTCATTAAAACTTATTTGGTTAACATAAAAACACGAATTAAGTCCAAGTATTACATATAGAATAGATGGGCTGCTTCGTGGCTAATGACGTCACTTTGCTTCGAGCGATCGGCAGATGGAAACCGTTCTTCGCCAAGATTATGTACCGACCGTGACTCGGATCCCACGAAAAGTTGTAGGTCCCTTTTGTTTTATGACCATGAATGTTCCGTCAGAGATTAAATAGAGTAGCTTAATAAATTTTAATTTAATTGTAATTCATAATGCATTTAGATAACCTAGTAAACACTTTAATAAATAGGGTACAACAGTAACAGGCCCCCTTTTATATTAATTTAGAAAATTAAGTAAATTGTTTATTAATATTTTGAAAAATTTAACTTAATGAGTTCATTTTATCTCACAGTATTATCAGGAGACATTGCGTCTTCAACTGTATGATAATCCAAACACTGAGTCAAAAATTGATAATACACTAATACAGTATATTTGTCACTGGTAATTCATTCGTGAATTCTGAAGTTGTGCAGAAGTTAGAAGCGACCAAGACCCTTATATATATATATATATAATGAATAAAACCACGAAGGGAAAAGAAACACAAAGGGGTGCTCAAGCGCTTTCGTCTAATGACATCCTCAGGAACACTGGAGTGAAAGGACAGATCAAGGCAATATTTAGGTTACAAAAATAAACATACATACATACATATTCATATATATATATATACATATATATATATACATATACATATATATATATATATATATATATACATATATATAGTAAGCATAGAAAAAATTGTGGGAGGAGCAAACACATTTGTATGGGAAATTGACACTTTTAGCACTTCGGCCGACATTCAATATAAATTCAAATGGCTTGTTTATGAAACAGGTCACAAAAGAATAAAGAAATAAAAATAAATATAAATATAAATTGAGGAAAAAAAAAAAAAAAAAATTAATTACAAAATAGTGCCTTAGTGATATATGTCACATCATAAATAACCATAAAGAAATAAACCAACAAATAAAAAACCACAAATATATATATATATATATATACCTACACACATACACACATATACATATATATAGTAAGTAAAGAAAAATTGTGGGAGGAGCAAACACATTTGTATGGGAAAATGAAACTTTTAGCACTTTGGTCGACATTCAATATAAATTCAAATGGCTTGTTTATGAAACAGGTCACAAAAGAATAAAGAAATAAAAATAAAAATAAATAAAAATATAAATAGGGAAAAAAAAAAATTACAAAATAATGCCTTAGTGATATATATGTCACAGCCTAAATAACCATAAAGAAATAAACCAACAGATTAAAAAAACAAAAATTGTAAGTGGAGTCTACAAATTCAAGCTCAAAAGGGAAGTTTACAATCAATTTAGTAGATTATGCCAAATTGATATATATGTCACAAAGAAATAAAGAAATAAACCAAAAAAAAATTAACAAAATTAAAAAATAATAAAAAATAATAATAAATTGAAAAATAAATTTTAAGAGAAGCACACCAATTTATAAGGGAAAAATTACCAAAGGTTTTTTAGTTATTGGAAAACAAAATGATGCCTAGATGATATATAAAGAACCATAAAAATATATACAACATATATAAGGTGTATATATACGAAATATAAACGCAATATACACAGAATATATATATATATATATATATATGCATAAGGGAAAAAATTACCAAAGGTTTGTTTTTATAATTATTGTCTGAAAATACTTACAATTTTTGTTTTTTTATCTGTTGGTTTATTTCTTTATGGTTATTTAGGCTGTGACATATATATCACTAAGGCATTATTTTGTAATTTGTTTTTTTTTTCCCTATTTATATTTACATTTATTTTTATTTTTATTTCTTTATTCTATTGTGACCTGTTTCATAAACAAGCCATTTGAATTTATATTGAATGTCGACCAAAGTGCTAAAAGTGTCATTTTCCCATACAAATGTGTTTGCTCCTCCCACAATTTTTCTTTTTACTATATATATGTATATGTGTGTATGTACACACACATATATATATATATATATATATATATTTGTGGTTTTTTATTTGTTGGTTTATTTCTTTATGGTTATTTAGGCTGTGACATATATATCACTAAGGCACTATTTTGTAATTAATTTTTTTTTTTTTCCCTCAATTTATATTTATATTTATTTTTATTTCTTTTTTTTTGTGACCTGTTTCATAAACAAGCCATTTGAATTTATATTGAATGTCGGCCGAAGTGCTAAAAGTGTCAATTTCCCATACAAATGTGTTTGCTCCTCCCACAATTTTTTCTATGCTTACTATATATATATATATATATATATATATATATATATATGTATGTAGTATGTTTATTTTTGTAACCTATATATTGCCTTGATCTGTCCTTTCACTCCAGTGTTCCTGAGGATGTCATTAGACGAAAGCGCTTGAGCACCCCTTTGTGTTTCTTTTCCCTTCGTGGTTTTATTCATCATAAATATTTTTCACGTGTCACTTTCGTGAAATAATTTTTCATATATATATATATATATATTAATCAAAATTCAGAAAAGAAAATTGTTTGTAGGTGAATATAAAATTTAAATTCGTTGTTGTAAGCTTCCATATGTCTCGTAAGCTATGTTTAGGGTTTTCTAAGTATAAAACTAAACACACAAATGGTAGCTATAGCTGGAACATAGAATTATTAAACTCTATACATTTTATATAATTCAAAAACAATTCACAGCAGTCACTATAATTACTGAGAAATGTAAAGGTTCGTAACTTAAAAGTGTTCCCTGCAAAATTCGGTCCTAGTATTAGTATTACTAGGTCCGGTGCTAGTGTTTCAAGGCAACTCATACAATGAGAAAACGGAAAACGGACGGACATTACAGCAAACTTTGCAGTCTACATTTTTAACTTGATTAACGTCTATCACAATAATTCACTCTTTACTAAAATCTTACTAAAAACACAAACGATATTAAAATAGAATTATTTACGAAGTAATGCACACTAGATATAAAATCAAACTTCACAAACTAATTAGAAACTAATCCAACAATAGCACTTAGTTGAAGATAAGTTTGTTGATCCAGCTCAGCTGTACTAATTAATTAAAAAAATAAACATGAAATTAGACAACCAGACGACAATACTTTCCCACAGAAACTTCTATAAATCATCTAACGACGATATCAAACGAACCTAATCAATATTTTTGAGGAAAACGGGGAGTGAAATATGTTCCACAAGGTGGAATTCCTTTGGAGATTTTTTCCTTTCGCCCAATAACTTCTGCAATGGACAGAAAGACATCAATAAAAATTACCCAAAACAAAATTTATGCGATGTTTTCATTACCAAACAAAATAGATAAATAATTTTGTGATGTTATTTCTGACCCGTTTGTGTATAATTATTTTATTTAGTTCAGAAATTATCCCAAAATTCTAAATGTAACTCGAATTTGCCTTGTATTTAAAAGTGGTAATCGAGAAATGCCTTCAAAATGCCAACTGTAGGAAAAGGTAATTTAGAAATCATGTGGAGGCTGCCATTAATAAATTCATTAAAAAACATTACAAAGCTTCAAAAATAAAAAACTGAAGCAGTAATTTTCCTGGACCTATCTGACGATTTCATTTCGACAAAACGTTCAAAACCCACCCCAAAACTGTGATCCCTTTCAGTTCTCTGAGTTGTATGAAAGATTTTAATAAATACAGCAACGTAAACAGTATTTGGTCTGTAACTAAAACAACGACTGCCACATTTCCAATAATGAATTGGGCATCCTAAAACAAAAGAGATATGGAGAATTCGCCTACATACAGTGTGTGTGTGTGTGTGTGTGTGTGTGTGTGTGTGTGTGTGTGTATAACTGATTAAATACAAGTAATTTCTCCCAAAGACTTCATTATAATAGAAACCAAAATCTAAATTAAAATATACCTTTGGGTAAAACAATAATTCACAGAGTAACTGAAATTAAAGTGTTTGGTATATTTTCATATGAACATAAAAGGAACGTCTATTATATCTATTGCAAACATTCAAAAAGAACATCGAATACAATAGACATTCATTTACGTATCACATGTAAAAATTAGAATACCTCTTTGAGAAATATACATACACAGTAATCCAAATAGAAGTTACCAAAAAGTAATTTATTCCACATTATTTCTTTAGGAACACCTTTATTGAATCTCCCCGTATATTCTTCAACCAATATTATACAGTTCCTGTTCTTAAAAATAATAATAATAATGGCAGTAGCGAACTTACACATCAATAAGAATTAATTAAATATTCCTTTCGTGATTTGCTTGCGAAATACATTTAGTGTTGAAGACTGTTTAATATTTACAGGAATTGGATTCCATATCTCTGCTCCTTTGTTGTATATTCTTTATTCTTATATCTTTTGAACAATAAAAATTTATATTTTCATCTGAATTAAACTTCTTAATATTTTTAGA
Organism: Bathynomus jamesi; assembly: GCA_023014485.1. Classification (NCBI taxonomy): domain Eukaryota; kingdom Metazoa; phylum Arthropoda; class Malacostraca; order Isopoda; family Cirolanidae; genus Bathynomus; species Bathynomus jamesi. The sequence continues at coordinate 484,484 of JAJOZX010001126.1, read as the reverse complement.
ACTTGATTAGATGTAGCGTATATAATCATGGGATAAACAGGGTGTCCCAAAGTTACAATTTATTTCTTCTTCACTCCTTACAAGAAATAGATTGGAATTTTTGGAAAACCATATAGATATATATATATTTTTTTTTTCATGCAGGAAATACCCAATTTTAGCTTTTGAAGAGAAAGGAACTATAATTTTTTGTTTCATTTTCCACACTTCATTTCATCATTTTAATTGAAATCAGCGAAATTCATTAACTAACCTTGAAGAAAATTTATAAAATTTTTAATAACTATTTTCTTAAAGGAAATGCCTTTAGCCTTCAGGTAATTTCATTATTTTAATATAAAAATAAGTGTTTTGAAATAAAATTAATTCGTTACCTATCACTTCTAATGGCCAGTTATATATACAGTAGGCTTTGATTGATTTTAATTAGTTAATGTGTAAGAAAAGTCTTTTAAGTTTGAAATATATATTTTATTATACAAAAGAACGAGCGAAACAATATTCTTGTATATGAATATTTATAAGAATAAAAAAATATAACACTTAAAAATATTTCATAATTGATACCCTTAACAAACGTTTAAGAGTAGAACTATAATGCAGCCTAACATTATGAAGTTAAAATCACACATTGAATAATATATAGTGAACATAAAGTTAACACAAGACTCACATCCTTGCTTATTCCGTTCGATCACATTTTTCAATCACGTTTTGAACTTGAGATTAGTGTTTAATAATATTCCTTTGATGGTTTTCGATACCCTCCTGGTGGTTCTTCGTACTTCCCTGACGGTTCTTTGTACTTCCCTGACGGTTCTTTGTACTCCCCTGAATGGCGTTTATAATGACTTTTTCCGTATCCATGTCCAGTGGGGTAAACAGGGTATCCTGTGTAATTGACTTTGGCAACAAATCCAGAGTATCCGTCAACGTAGTACCACACATTCAGTTTACGGGTATCGGGAAGGAGAACGTGGTAGTGTCCTTTTACTTTACCATTTGGCTTTTTCTCTTCGTGGTGACCATAGTGAAGGTCCTTTCCATAATAGTCCTTCGCTTTCACTTTGTACCAGAAAGTATAATTCTTCTCACCACTATGTCCGTATGGGACTTTGTATCCGTGTTTATGGCTTTTGTGGTAAGGGTCGTCGTATCCGTGCTCATGGCTTTTGTCGTAAGGGTCTTTGTATCCGTGCTCATGGCTTTCGTCGTAAGGGTCGTCGTCGTATGGGTCGTCATAAGGCTGAAATTTAAAGACAAAATTAATTCATTAACAACATCCATAATTTTAAAATTTTCAGTTCAACACTTCAGTTGAACACATTTTCACCAAAACAAATGTTTACAAAAGTATATTGGATAAAATCCAAAAAAATTTAGAATTTCGTGAACATTTTTATGTATAGGAGCAAGTTTGAAATGTGAAAACATGTTTCACTCACGTCTCTCTTGTCTGGTCGAGCGAAGATCAATGAAAAGAGAGTGACGAGAACAATCCACTGTAACAACAAAGAAATCCATAAAAATATAAAGTTTGAGCTTCATTCATTTGAGTTAACCTTTCAAAACAGATTTATTTCCTTCACGTCATCATAAGAGAAGTCATTTACAGAACTTTTTACATTTAATAATAATGAAGATGATATGTGTCGAGAGAAGGAGCATTAATTTTACATCAAACAAAATACGAATTTACACTTACTTTATAAGCCATTTTGACAGTAGGTTGATTTAGTCGATGGAGCTAATCTTCAGAGGTAATCTCCAGTATGAAGATCAGTTTGAAGTGATATATTTCTCTTTATGAACTCTGTTATATATATTTCAGTGCATTTTTTTTCACAAGATTATATTTATAGCAAGCAATATCCGTGAAAAAACATTAAATCTAAAGTTCACGCTTAAAACAGGCTGAGAAACTGGTTGAGGAAAGAAAAAACTCATTTGTCCTCAGTCTGTCAAAAAATATATAATTTAGGTTACATCAATAACACTGGTATGCATCAATTTTGCTGTCAAGGGTTTTGTAAGTGATTCTTATAGAGTTGTTCCTGCTGATTTCGAATCTGCAATCCGTTTTTCTCAATCAGCTCAGGTTATCCGGCTATGGCCTCATAAGTAAAATAGAATTTTTCGTGATTTTGTCAAAGCGGAATTGGAACAGTAACATGTATCATCACTTGTTTCACTTGTATAATATCTTTTTTTACTTTTCAGGCATATAGATAAAATATTTCATAATGAATAGAGGGTGTAAAAATGATCCCAATAGATTCTGCTACATATGTGGGACGGTTACCATGCCAAATAACCAGTCCCAAATCACTAAATTTGTGAAGACAATGCATAGAGCATACTTTGGAATTAAGCTACGGGACCAGGACAAAAATTTCGCCCCTCATATGTGCTGCAAGACGTGCATTGAAAATTTGAGAAGATGGAGCAAAGGCAGAGCGAAATCTTTGCCTTTTGGAATTCCCATGATTTGGAGAGAAGGAAAGGATCACGTGACAGATTGCTATTTCTGCATGACAAACCTCCAAGTTGGGCTTATAAATTTATTTTTCTTAAATATTTTGAAATCCTCGTATGAAACTTGACATAATATTCACCATAATGTAATATTCACTATATATAGCATAATATTCACCATAATGGTAATCATACATTTACATATACATATTGTTATAGAAAATACATTTACACATATATATTGTTATACAAGTTACATTTACATACACAATGATTGTATATTTTTTTTCTTTTTCATTCATATTGTCCCCGAAGGGACAATATGAATGAAAAAGAAAGAAAATATACAGATTCCATCGACCTATTTCATATCTTACAGACCGCAGCCTTCCCTCACGAGCCGCCACTGTCTGAATGCTTCTTCTATTTCATATGCAAGTTTTATATCCATGTTTCTGTGTTTCTATTTTCAGGAGTTAACAAGAAGAATAAACACATTGTTGTATACCCTGACATTCCTTCTGCTATGAGACCTGTACCCCATGATCCTGGAATTCCAATACCCGACCCACCACAAACCCTGGACTTCGATGATTCTGATGATGAATCAATGACCAATGCCAATGACCAGTCCCAGTCGTATATACCTCAAAATACCGCTTCAAATGAGCCGAGCCTCTCAACCAGGCCAAACTTAATGATCTTACCAGGGATTTAGGACTTTCCAAATTAGCTGCCGAGATCTTGGGCTCACGACTTCAAGAGGACAACTTGCTGGCTCCGGGAACAACATTCTCCTGGTATAGGAAACGAGAGGAAGAATTCCGCAAGTTTTTTGCAGTGCACGAAAATACCTCTTCCTTAGTGTACTGCTGCAATGTTGAGGGGCTAATCGAATCCTTGGGCCTGCCATATAACGCATCAGAATGGAGGCTATTTATAGACTCGTCTAAACGAAGTTTGAAAGCAGTACTTCTCAACATTGGGAATAGGGTTGCATCAGTCCCTGTAGCACATTCCGTACAACTTACTGAGAGCTACGATCACATGATAATTTTACTGGATGCTCTCGTATACGACCAACATAACTGGAGGATCTGTGGAGATTTGAAGGTAACTAATATCATAAGTAAACTATTGCTATTGACTATGTTGTTTTTCCAAAGGTTATTTGAGAGCGTATAAGAACACTTAACTTCCCCACAGAAGTGATACAGTCCAATGCATAGATTTTTTTATCTGATAGAACAAATTCTCTAAATTCTTTAAATATTTTCATTTTTTTTCAGATTGTGGCATTTGTATTGGGAATGCAAGGGGGATACACGAAATACCCATGTTTCCTCTGCAAATGGGATAGCCGAGCGGATGAGAAGCACTATGCACAGCGTGAATGGGCATCCAGAGAGAATTTTGAACCTGGGTCGCATAATGTCGTTTCAGTGCCCCTTGTACCACCAACAAAAATTTTGCTCCCACCACTTCATATTAAGCTGGGCTTAGTGAAAAATTTCATCATTTCAATGAATAAGGAGGGTTCAGCATTCCGATATCTCGAGAGTAAATTTCCTCATATATCTGATGCTAAACTAAATGCTGGGGTTTTTGGTGGTCCTCAAATTCGAACTTTGATCAAGGATATTCAGCTCGAAAACGCAATGACTCCAACTGAGAAGAATGCCTGGCAGGCATTCAAATCAGTTGTCACTGATTCTCTTGGCAAGCGTAAAAGTCCAGAATACGAGTCCGTTGTCGAAAACTTGATGGAAGCTTTCAAAGCTCATGGGTCGCGCATGTCCATAAAAATGCACTTTTTGTGGTCCCACTTGGACTATTTTCCTGAAAATTGCGGGGATTATAGTGAGGAACAGGGTGAACGATTTCACCAAGATATCAAAATAATGGAAGAGAGGTACCAGGGAAACTGGGATATCAATATGCTGGCGGACTATTGCTGGTGTTTGAAGCGAGACGTGCCCGAAGAAAAACACAGACGGAAAGCCAAAAAAAGCTTCATTCCTTCCTCAATAAACTTTTTTCCATATTCATTGTATGAATAAAAGTATTTATTCACACAATGTTTTCATTTTTCACGAGTGTTCTTATAATATTACTCGTATCTACAGTGTTTAAGCTAAAAAAATCAATAAATTTGGGGATAAAATTGGACTTATAATAAATGGCCAATAGAGAAAAAACCTGACCTGATTGACGAAAACCAATGTCATTTTCGAATTCAGCATGGTCGAATTATATAATATGAGTTGAAAAAACCCTCACAGCAGACAAAAAAATTTCATATGCATACCAGTGTAATGTAATGAATACTTATTGTTGTTTTATCCCAATTTCTCAATTTAAAAATTTAATATTTTTTTTCGAAGCTTTGTTATTTCTTACATCAAAAGTAATAGAGAAAATTACATTTCATTTTTTGGGAAATGACCAACTTTTGTTCGTGGAATTTATTTACGTGAATCCAATGCCCTTATCTAATTCTTTTATTAAAACTTATTTTGTTAACATAAAAACACATGAATTAAGTCCAGATCTTATACATAAAATAGATGGGCTGCTTCGTGGCTGATACACGTCACTCTGCTTCCAGCGATCAGCGGATGGAAACCGTTCTCAGCACCCAGATTATGTAGCGACCGAGACTCGGATCCCACGTAAAGTTGTAGGTCCCTTTTATTTTATGACATTTAATGGTCCGTCAGAGGTTAAATAGAATAGCTTAATAAATTATAATTTAATAGTAATTAATAATACATTTAGATAACTTAATAAACACTAATAAATAGGGTACAACAGTAACAGGCCCCTTTAATATTAGTTTTGAAAATTAAGTAAATTGTTTATTAATCTCTTGGAAAGTTTAAACTTAATGAATTCATCTTATCTCACACTATTATCGGGACACATTGCGTCTTCATCTATATGATAATCCAAACACTGAGTCAAAAAATTGATAATACAGTATATTTGCCACTGGTAATTCATTCATTCGTGAATTCTGAAGTTGTACAGAAGTTAGAAGCGATCAAGACCCTTATCTGTATATATATATATATATATATATATATATATTATATATATATATATATATATATATATATAATCAAAATTCAGAAAAGAAAATTGTTTGTAGGTGAATATAAAATTTAAATTCGTTGTTGTAAGCTTCCAAATGTCTCATACCCTATATTTAGGTTTTTCTAAAAATAAAGCTAAACACACTAATAGTAGATATAGCTGGAACATAGAATTATTAAACTGTATACATTTTATGTAATTCAAAAACAATTCACAACATTCACTATAATTACTGAAAAATGTAAAGGTTCGTAACTTAAAAGTGTTCCCTGCAAAATTCGGTGATAATATTAGTATTAGTATTAGTAGGTCCGGTGCTAGTGTCTCCAGGCAACTCATACAATGAGAAAACGGAAAACGGACGGACATTATAACAAACTTTGCAGTGTACATTTTTAACTTCACAAACTAATTAGAAAGTAATCCAACAATACCACTTAGTTGTAAATGAGTTTGTTGATCCAGCTCAGCTGTACTAATTAAGTGAAAAAAATAAACATGAAATTAGACAACCAGACGAGAATCCTTTTCCACAGAAACTTCTATAAATCATGTAACAACGATATCAAACGAACCTAATCAATATTTTTTAGGAAAACGGAGTGAAATACGTTCCACAAGGTGAAATTCCGTTGGAGATTTTTTCCTTTCGCCCAATAACTTCTGCAATGGACAGAAAGACATCAATAAAAATTACCCAAAACAAAATTTATGCGATGTTTTCATTACCAAACAAAATAAATAAATAATTTTGTGATGTTATTTCTGATCCGTTTGTGTATAATTATTTTATTTAGACCAGAAATTATCCCAAAATTCTAAATGTAACTCGAATTTGCCTTGTATATAAAAGTGGTAATCGAGAAATGCCTTCAAAATGCCAATTGTAGGAAAAGGTAATTTAGAAATCATGTGGAGGCTGCCATTAATAAATTCATTAAAAAACATTATAAAGCTTCAAAAATAAAAAGCTGAAGCAGTAATTTTCCTGGACCGATCTGACGATTTCATTTCGACGAAACGTTCAAAACCCACACAAAACTGTGGAGTAAGTCACGTCATTAGTTTGGTTCAAGCAGTGTTTCAATAACAGAAAAAATACGTCAAACAAAACGACGTTTTAATCAATAACATATGAATACCACAAGGTTAAATACTGTGATCCCTTCCAGTTCTCTGAGTTATGTGAAACATTTTAATAAATACAGCAACGTAAACAGTATTTAGTCTGTAGCTACAACAACGACTGCCTCATTTCCAATAATGAATTGGGCATCCTAAAATAAAAGAGAGATGGAGAATACGCTCACATACAGTGTGTGTGTGTATATATATATATATATATATATATATATATATATATATATATATATATATATATATATATATGTATCTATATATAACTGATTAAATGCAAGTATTTTCTCTCAAAGACTTCATTATAAAGGAACCAAAATCAAAATTAAAATATACCTTTGAGTAAAACAATAATTCACAGAGTAACTGAAATTAAAGTGTTTGGTATATTTTCATATGAACATAAAAGGAACGTCTATTATATCTATTACAAACATTCAAAAAGAACATCGAATACAATAGGCATTCATTTACGTATTACATGTAAGAATTAGAATACCTCTTTGAGAAATATACATACACAGTGATCCAAATAGAAGTTACCAAAAAGTAATTTATTCCACATTATTTCTTTAGGAACACCTTTATTGAATCTCCTTGCATATTCTTCAACCAGTATTATACAGTTCCTGTCCTTAAAAATAATAATAATAATGGCAGTAGCGAACTTACACATCAATAAGAATTAATTAAATATTCCTTTCGTGATTTGCTTGCGAAATACATTAAGTGATGAAGACTGTTTAATATTTATAGGAATTGGATTCCATATCTCTGCTCCTTTGTTGTATATTCTTTGTTCTTATCTTTTGAACAGTAAAAATTTCTATTCTCATCTGAATTAAACTTCTTAATATTTTTAGACTTTGATTAGATAGAGCGTATATAATCATGGGATAAACAGGGTGTCCCAAAGTTACAATTTATTTCTTCTTCACTCCTTACAAGAAATAGATTGGAATTTTTGGAAAACCATATATATATTTTTTTTTTATGCAGGAAATGCCCAATTTTAGTCTTTGAAGAGAAAGGAACTATATTTTTTATTTCATTTTCCACTCTTCACTCATCATCTTAATTGAAATTAGCGAAATTCTTTTACTGACCGTGAAGAAAATGTAAAAAATTTTAATAACTATTTTTTTAAAGGAAATGCCTTTAGCCTTCAGGTAATTTCATTATTTTAATATAAAAATAAGTGTTTTAAAATAAAATTAATTCGTTACCTATCACTTCTAATGGCCAGTTATATATACAGTAGGCTTTGGTTGATTTTAATTATTTAATGTATAAGAAAAGTCTTTTAAGTTTAAAATATATATTTTATTATACAATAGAACGAGCGAAACAATATTCTTGTATATGAATATTTATAAGAATAAAAAAATATAACACTTAAAAATATTTCATGATTGATACCCTTAACAAACGTTTAAGAGTAGAACTATAATGCAGCCTAACATTATGAAGTTAAAATCACACAGTGAATAATATATAGTGAATATAAAGTTAACACAAGACTCACATCCTTGCTTATTCCGTTCGATCACATTTTTGTATCACGTTTTGAACTTGAGATTAGTATTTAATAATATTCCTTTGATGGTTTTCCATACCCTCCTGATGGTTCTTTGTACTTCCCTGACGGTTCTTTGTACTTCCCTGACGGTTCTTTGTACTCCCCTGAATGGCGTTTATAATGACTTTTTCCGTATCCATGTGGAGGTGGGTAAACAGGGTATCCTGTGTAATTGACTTTGGCAACAAATCTAGAGTATCCGTCAAAGTAGTACCACACATTCAGTTTACGGGTATCGGGAAGGAGAACGTGGTAGTGTCCTTTTACTCTACCATTTGGCTTTTTCTCTTCGTGATGACCAAAGTGAAGGTCCTTTCCGTAATGGTCCTTCGCTTTCACTTTGTACCAGAAAGTATAATTCTTCTCACCACTATGTCCGTATGGGTCTTTGTATCCGTGTTTATGGCTTTTGTCGTAAGGGTCTTTGTATCCGTGCTCATGGCTTTTGTCGTAAGGGTCGTTGTCGTATGGGTCGTCATAAAGCTGAAATTTAAAGACAAAATTAATTCATTAACAACGTCCATAGTTTTAAAATTTTCAGTTAAACACTTCAGTTGAACACATTTTTACCAAAACAAATGTTTACAAAAGTATATTGGATAAAATCCGAAAAAATTTAGAATTTCGTGAACATTTTTATGTATAGGAGCACGTTTGAAATGTGAAAACATGTTTTACTCACGTCTCTCTTGTCTGGTCGAGCGAAGGTCAAAGAAAAGAGAGTGACGAGAACAATCCACTGTAACAACAGAGAAATCCATAAAAATATAAAGTTTGAGCTTCATTCATTTAAGTTAACCTTTCAACAAAACAGATTTATTTCCTTGACGTCATCATAAGAGAAGTGATTTACAGAACTTTTTTCATTTAACAATAATGAAGATAATGTGTGGCGAGTGAAGGAGCATTAATTTTACATCAAACAAAATAAGAAATTACACTTACTTTATGAGCAATTTTGACAGTAGGTTGATTTAGTCGATGGAGCTAATCTTTAGAGGTAATCTCCAGTATGAAGATCAGTTTGAACTGATATATTTCTCTTTATGAACTCCGTTATATATATTTCAGTGTATTTTTTTTCACAAGATTATATTTATAGCAAGCAATATCAGTGAAAAAACAATAAATCTAAAGTTCAAAGTTAAAACAGGGAGAAACCGGTTGAGGAAAGAAAAAACTTATTTGTCCTCAGTCTGGCAAAAAATATATAATTTAGTTTACATCAATAATGTAATGAATACTTATTGTTGTTTTATCCCAATTTCTCAATTTAAAAATTTAATATTTTTTTTTCGAAGCTTTGTTATTTTTTACATCAAATTGCAAATTTTTTGGGAAATTTGCAAGTTTTGTTCGTGAAGTTTATTTACGTGAATCCAATGCCCTTATCTAATTCTTTTATTAAAACCTATTTTGTTAATGAATTAAATCCAGATATTATATATAAAATAGATGGGCTGCTTCGTGGCTGATGCCGTCACTCTGCTTCCAGCGATCAGCGAATGGAAACCGTTCTCCGCACCCAGATTATGTAGCGACCGATACTCGGATCCCACGTAAAGTTGTAGGTCCCTTTTGTTTTATGACCTTTAATGGTCCGTCAGAGGTTAAATAGAATAACTTAATAAATTTTAATTTAATAGTAATTCATAATGCATTAATATAACCTAATAAACACTTTAATAAATAGGGTACAACAGTAACAGGCCCCTTTAATATTAATTTAGAAAATTAAGTAAATTGTTTATTAATCTTTTGGAAATTTTAAACTTAATGAGTTCATCTTATCTCACACTATTATCGGGACACATTGCGTCTTCATCTGTATGATAATCCAAACACTGAGTCAAAAATTGATAATACAGTATATTTGTCACTGGTAATTCATTCGTGAATTCTGATGTTCTACAGAAATTAGAAGTGATCAAGACCCTAATATATATATATATATATATATATATATATATATATATATATATATAATATAATGAAAATTCAGAAAAGAAAATTGTTTGTAGGTGAATATAAAATTTAAATTCGTTGTTGTAAGCTTCCAAATGTCTCATACCCTATGTTTAGGTTTTTCTAAGAATAAAGCTAAACACACAAATGGTAGCTATAGCTGGAACATAGAATTATTAAACTCTATACATTTTATATAATTCAAAAACAATTCACAACAGTCACTATAATTACTGAGAAATGTAAACGTTCGTAACTTAAAAGTGTTCCCTGCAGAATTCGGTGCTAGTATTGGTATTACTAGGTCCGGTGCTAGTGTTTCCAGGCAACTCATACAATGAGAAAACGGAAAAATGACGGACATTATAGCAAACTTTGCAGTGTACATTTTTAACTTGATTAACGTCTATCACAATAATTCACGCTTTACTAAAATCTTACTAAAAACACAAACGATATTAAAATAGAATTATTTGTGAAGTAATGCACACTAGATATAAAATCAAACTTCACAAACTAATTAGAAACTAATCCAACAATACCACTTAGATGTAGATACGTTTGTTGATCCAGCTCAGCTGTACTAATTAATTGAAAAAAATAAACATGAAATTAGACAACCAGACGAGAATACTTTCCCACAGAAACTTCTATAACTCATGTAACGACGATATCAAACGAACCTAATCAATATTTTTGAGGAAAACGGGGAGTGAAATATGTTCCACAAGGTGGAATTCCTTTGGAGATTTTTCCCTTTCGCCCAATAACTTCTGCAATGGACAGAAAGACATAAAAAAAAATTACCCTAAACAAAATTTATGCGATGTTTTCATTACCAAACAAAATAAATAAATAATTTTGTGATGTTATTTCTGACCCGTTTTTGTATAATTATTTTATTTAGACCAGAAATTATCCCAAAATTCTAAATGTAACTCGAATTTGCCTTGTATTTAAAAGTGGTAATCGAGAAATGCCTTCAAAATGCCAACTGTAGGAAAAGGTAATTTAGAAATCATGTGAAGACTGCCATTAATAAATTCATCAAAAAACATTACAAAGCTTCAAAAATAAAAAACTGAAGCAGTAATTTTCCTGGACTTATCTGACGATTTCATTTCGACAAAACGTTCAAAACCCACCCTAAAACTGGGTAATTGTGGAGTAAGTCGTGTCATTAGATTGGTTCAAGCAGTATTTGAATAACAGAAAACAATACGTCAAACAAAACGAACATGAATAAGACTTTTAATCAATAATATATGGAATACCACAAGGTTAGATACTGTGATCCCTTTCAGTTCTCTGAGTTGTATGAAAGATTTTAATAAATACAGCAACGTAAACAGTATTTGGTCTGTAACTAAAACAATGACTGCCTGATTTCCAATAATGAATTGGGCATCCTAAAACAAAAGAGATATGGAGAATTCGCCCACATACAGTGTGCGTGTGTGCGTGTGTGTGTGTATAACTGATTAAATACAAGTAATTTCTCCCAAAGACTTCATTATAATAAAAACCAAAATATAAATTAAAATATACCTACAGATAAATATAATTCACAGAGTAACTGAAATTAAAGTGTTGGTATATTTTCATATGAACATAAAAGGAACGTTTATTATATCTATTACAAACATTCAAAAAGAACATCGAATACAATAGACATTCATTTACGTATTACATGTAAGAATTAGAATACCTCTTTGAGAAATATACATACACAGTGATCCAAATAGAAGTTACCAAAAAGTAATTTATTCCACATTATTTCTTTAGGAACATCTTTATTGAATCTCCCTCTATATTCTTCAACCAATATTATACAGTTCCTCTCCTTAAAAATAATAATAATAATGGCAGTAGCGAACTTACACTTCAATAAGAATTAATTAAATATTCCTTTCGTGATTTGCTTGCGAAAAACATTTAGTTTTGAAGACTGTTTAATATTTATGGGAATTGGATTCCATATCTCTGCTCCTTTGTTGTATATTCTTTGTTCTTATCTTTTGAACAATAAAAATTTCCATTTTCATCTGAATTAAACTTCTTAATATTTTTAGACTTTCATTAGATATAGCTTATATAATCATGGGATAAACAGGGTGTCCCAAAGTTACAATTTATTTCTTCTTCACTCCTTACAAGAAATAGATTGGAATTTTTGGAAAACCATGTATGTATATATATATATATATATTTTTTTTTTTATGCAGGAAATGCCCAATTTTAGTCTTTGAAGAGGAAGGAACTATATTTTTTGTTTCATTTTCCACTCTTCACTTATCATCTTAATTGAAATTAGCGAAATTCTTTTACTGACCTTGAAGAAAATTTAAAAAATTTGAATAACTATTTTCTTAAAGGAAATGCCTTTAGCCTTCAGATAATTTCATTATTTTAATATAAAAATAAGTGTTTTGAAATAAAATTAATTCGTTACCTATCATTTCAAATGGCCAGTTATATATACAGTAGGCTTTGGTTGATTTTAATTAGTTAATGTGTAAGAAAAGTCTTTTAAGTTTGAAATATATATATTATTATACAAAAGAACGAGCGAAACAATATTCTTGTATATGAATATTTATAACAATAAAAAATATAACACTTAAAAATATTTCATGATTGATACGCTTAACAAGCGTTTAAGAGTAGAACTATAATGCAGCTTAACATTATAAAGTTAAAATCACACATTGAATAATATATAGTGAATATAAAGTTAACACAAGACTCACATCCTTGCTTATTCCGTTCGATCACATTTTCTAATCGCGTTTTGAACTGGAGATTAGTATTTAATAATATTCCTTTGATGGTTTTCCATACCCCCCTGATGGTTCTTTGTACGTCCCTGACGGTTCTTTGTAGTCCCCTGATGGTTCTTTATACTTCCCTGAATGGCGTTTATAATGACTTTTTCCGTATCCATGTGGAGGGGGATAAACAGGGTATCCTGTGTAATTGACTTTGGCAACAAATCCAGAGTATCCGTCAACGTAGTACCACACATTCAGTTTACGGGTATCGGGAAGGAGAACGTGGTAGTGTCCCTTTACTCTGCCATTTGGCTTTTTCTCTTCGTGATGACCATAGTGAAGGTCCCTTCCATAATGGTCCTTCGCTTTCACTTTGTACCAGAAAGTATAATTCTTCTCACCACTATGTCCGTATGGGTCTTTGTATCCGTGTTTATGGCTTTTATCGTAAGGGTCGTCGTACCCGTGCAAATGGCTTTTGTCGTAAGGGTCTTTGTATCCGTGCTCATGGCTTTTGTCGTAAGGGTCGTCGTCGTCATAAGGCTGAAATTTAAAGACAACATTAATTCATTAACAACATCCATAGTTTTAAAATTTTCAGTTGAACACTTCAGTTGAACGCATTTTTACCGAAACAAATGTTTAAAAAAGTATATTGGATAAAATCCGAAAAAATTTAGAATTTCGTGAACATTTTTATGTATAGGAGCAAGTTTGAAATGTGAAAACATGTTTCACTCACGTCTCTCTTGTCTGGTCGAGCGAAGATCAATGAAAAGAGAGTGACGAGAACAATCCACTGTAACAACAAAGAAATCCATAAAAATATAAAGTTTGAGCTTCATTCATTTAAGTTAACCTTTCAAAACAGATTTATTTCCTTGACGTCATCATAAGAGAAGTCATTTACAGAACTTTTTACATTTAATAATAATGAAGATGATATGTGTCGAGAGAAGGAGCATTAATTTTACATCAAACAAAATACGAATTTACACTTACTTTATAAGCCATTTTGACAGTAGGTTGATTTAGTCGATGGAGCTAATCTTCAGAGGTAATCTCCAGTATGAAGATCAGTTTGAAGTGATATATTTCTCTTTATGAACTCTGTTATATATATTTCAGTGCATTTTTTTTCACAAGATTATATTTATAGCAAGCAATATCCGTGAAAAAACATTAAATCTAAAGTTCAAGCTTAAAACAGGCTGAGAAACCAGTTGAGGAAAGAAAAAACTCATTTGTCCTCAGTCTGTCAAAAAATATATAATTTAGGTTACATCAATAATGTAATGAATACTTATTGTTGTTTTATCCCAATTTCTCAATTTAAAAATTTAATATTTTTTTTTCGAAGTTTTGTTATTTCTTACATCAAAAGTAATAGAGAAAATTACATTTCATTTTTTGGGAAATGAGCATGTTTTGTTCGTGGAATTTATTTACGTGAATCCAATG